>PYHW01010228.1:841709-875559 GCA_013186435.1 Turdus rufiventris | reverse complement strand
GATCTACATGTTGCAAATTTTGCTGACTCCCGGCGGGTGCGCCTTATAGTCCGGTGCGCCTTATGGTCGTGAAATTACTGTAATCCCTTCTCATCTTTTATTATGGTGTCAATATATGTTGAAGATATCAGGCTCTGGAAGGAATTTCCAAAGTTGGTTCTTCAGATTTTCTGCAATATAGGCAAATCAAGAATAAGGTAAATGTAATCTACACAATTTGTGTGCCAGTTTTCAAACACATGAAAAAAGTGTACTCAAGAATGAACTGAGTACAGGAAATTCTCACCAAAAAAAATACACAAAACAAAACAACAAAAGTGTTTTAAGTGGTTTATGTTTACTATTTCATCCAAACACACAAAAAAAGTTAAAATCATGATTTTCAGTCATACAGTCATAACCATTGGACATATAAATGTTACACTTTCATTCAGGTCATGACAGCTATTCTGTAGGACGCAGTTCTGTAGCTCCTTATAAAAACCCCTTTGTTCTCCTCATATATTTTGGATGCCGATTACAAAGAATAGGGAAAATAACCAAGGTACACTTGGACAGCAAACCTGCCTTCCCCTTCAAGCAATGGGCACTGAAAGCTACACAGCTGTGATGGTATGTACTCTGCCCCTTAAAAGCAGACCTCAGCCAGGTATGGATTCACAGCTGTCAGTTTGCTGGCTGGCATGCCACTGCTAGAGCTGCTGTGATGGTGACTTCCAAAGAAAATCGGCTGCTGCATATGGCTTAGTTTTCACTCAAATCCATAAGGAGAATTACTTCCTAATCAAACAGGTTGCCTTGAACTCTTCTAAGTTTTCAGAGCTGTTGCGAAGACCTGCTAGATCCCTTAATAATACAAATATTTCATTCTATTACGATTATTTACAAGAGTATGGCCAACCAATCATTTGGCCAGTTCTGCTGCATTGTAGGGTTCTACATGTATGCAGAGAAAGAATGTGTACACCACATCATGCCTCCATCTGCAGGCACTGTCCAAACACAAGGTCAGTGACAGCAGAGATTTTGAGTTATACTGTTTTATACCCTTCCAAACCACGTTCTTCTGGTGGCAGCAGCAAAGGACACAAATAGTATTGGACAACATCAACCAAAAGTATTGGTATGCCTTTAATGTGCTTCAAAACAATGATACTAGCAAAATAAATCAAGTATTCTATATAATTTATTTCTTCAAAGTAACAAAGACAGAAGTCTTACCCTGACAGAGGGCAAGGTTGATTAAGTTGCCTGTACAGTAGGTACCAAACTGCTTACAGACAGCATTACTGTTAAGAAATCCAGAAAACAAACAAGTCCTGTTTAGTTTAATGTGTCATAAAATGTAAGATGAAGCACTGCAATTTGTGGGGCTTTAGAAGTCTCATTAGCAGAGACTTTCACCCTGAGAGAAGATCAGGGACCAGTACAGCCCTTCCCATTTACAGAAGAAAAAACATGTAGAAATAACATATTGCAAAGCTGGAAAATAACTTTTCTCCATCACTCTTCCTTCCTCATCCCAAGAAGGTGGGCATAAACTCACTCAGCGTTCCAAATTTCTAATCTCACATCCACAGTACAAAGCAGGCTCACTGCAGATGCTGAAAGTGCTACATTTTAGCCCCACACCTAGGCAAGACAAACCACCAAAATTCATATTAACCAAATGAAAATGTTCATTTCTATTACCACGTCCAGCATGGTTTATAGCAAAAAAATCTAACAGAATTTGAGGCTGAGATATTCCTTCCACAAGAGGTTTTGACCTATACAGGATCCTCTAGTTTGGAGAAACACCTCTGGATTCAAACCTGAAGCAGCTTCAATACTGTAATCATCAATTCTAAAAGATTTCAAAAAATTTACTAGGTGCAGACTGTATTGAGAGTGTTCTACCTGATGTGTATCAGTTTGAAAAGTTGCTTCATTTTTAGGTTTAACACAAAGGGAGTAAAATTTCCCTGTATCCTAGAACTTTTTAGATAACTATTCGAATTATTATCATAGAAGACTGAAAGAAAAGCAATGTATTTTTTATTTTTTTCTAGTTAAAATACAGGCAGCATAAAGATGTGTAAGCCTCATTCTGTATTACCTTCCAACATTTTTGTACACTGACCTCCACAGAGTTTCCTTTAAGGCTTTGACTCAATTTGAGAACCAATTTCCTTCATAAGTATTCATGATTTCTATTTGCTTAACTGAAAATCTATGTACTAAAACTTCACTGGCATCTGTACCAAGTGGTACAAACCACAAACCTGTGGTTTCTAAGATTTAGTTTCATCTAATGAAGACTGAAGAAGCTATATGGGAAAGCAGTATTTTTCAAGGTTTCAGAATATTAGAAAAAGATAATTTAAAAATTTTGAAAGCTATGCTTCCTTATGATTAATTTTAAAATGAAGAAGAAAGTGATGTATTTTTTTTCAAATTTTAAGAGTTTCTCACCACAAGGTTGCTTTCTCAATTTCCTACATTTGAGCAAAAACTATCAGATTTACTTCAGTGACACCAAACAGTTAGTTAGATATAGCAAATCAAAAAAGAACAAAATAGAAGAGCAAGACAGACCTAACACTAAGAAAGGTCTAGTACAGTTCTAATTTTCTAGAACTGGAAACAGCTAAGAGTTTGAAAGCAGTCACCTGAACACTCAAAGAGCACAGAACAGACTACAACCTAAAGGAAGAATACCAAGTGTTTCTGACTATCTTTGGAAATCAGAAGCTTATATCAAAAGTGAGTGTGCACACTTGAAATAAAAATTAAGAACAGCGTTGGCTATTTAAAAAGACACTGAAAGATATATTTCTGCAATTTACAAAGAACCAAAAAATACACAGGCAATCCTGCTCACCTGTCTTCATTAAAACGTCGACCAACCAAAATTTTACATTTGTCTGGAGGGAGACAAGCCGCTAGCAAAGGTACCGTTCTTAACACTCGACTTTCCTGTAAAACAAGAAAAGTTAATTTTGAACAAAATCAAGAAAGGCATCTTAAATTGCTTGCATTTTCATTTTCTATTGAATATTGTTGATCACAGATAAAGTTTTAGCAGGTAACAGGATAAAAAAATCTTCAGAAAAAAAACCCAATCTTGATAATTCAAACTGTATTGTTTTGATTTACAATATTAAACTTAGTCTCAACTACTCTATGATCATCATCATAAATTTGAACTAGGTTATCAGCATAAAAACCAGTAACAAAACTTCAGAGAAAAATCACAGAATAATAAACAGTGGGCAAAAAAGCGCATTAGCATTAATGTCATAGTATCAGGATCAGTAGAAAACTAGGGTAGGGCCTGATTTACACAGATGCTTTTAAATAAAGCATGGGTTGCATGAGAACAGTGTGAAATGCGAACATTCTGCTGTCACTTCACTTCAGAGTAACCTGGACAATGACACCTACACTGCCACAAAGATTCTGTCTCATGCCATGCAGGCTGTGGTGACCTGGCACCTGTATACATCTTTGTGCCACAGATGAGAAAGGTGACCACTACACCTGTGTGGGGAGCAGGGGCTCTTCACTTCTCAAAGAGCATTAAAAATAGCTATGTTGATGCAGGACTTCAGAAAATGAAGGAAGAAGGAAGTAACGGCAGCTGAAGCAAACCATCTACTCCTGAAACACAGAAATATATTTCTGTGCTTCATTTAGCAGAGCTGACAAAAAACTTTTTTCTAGACAATAATTAGTACAATTTGAGTTTCAGTTTGTGGGATTTCAAATTTTGTTTCCTCATCAAGGAAGCAGAAGCACTGTTTTATCTTGCACTTAGTGAAGACAGCAAGCAAACACCAAAAATAGAAGTGTCAGTTTCTATATTTTTCATTAGATCAACAAAGGAAGGTTATTAGCTGAATCTAGCAGGAAGTAAGACACTAGATGTCAGGTAAGGATCATGAAAGCACTAAACTCAGTAAGAGAAATGAGTTCTTACAATATTCTCAATTTGAATGTTTCATGGTTCAAACAAATGAACATCCAAACATCAGTCCCTAAACCACGGGATTAATGAAACCAGGCCAAGGGGCAGGGTTTGGTCTGCCTTTTAAGAGCCATATCTCAACAACAGTATTTGTGAACATGTGAGGCCGTGATTAACTCATTCTGGGCATATGTTACTTCCACAAATACCAATGTGCAGCTGCCTGGACATTGTCTTGCTACCAAAGTACAGTAATTTCACGATTACAAGCCGCATCTGATTATAAGCCGCATTCTCGTTTGCAGCGAGGACCCACGTGTAACAAAGTAACAAATTACTAACTGAATCGCAGGATCGCGGGGTTTACTGGCTCAGCTCGGGACCAGGTGGGCTTGGCCCACTCAGGGTTGCTGACAGGGCCAGGCAGCCCAGTTCGGCGCCACTGCTTGGCGGGGCCGCTCGGGGCCAGCCACTGCTGCCACCACTGCCACCGATGGGCTTGCTTGCCCCGGCCCGGCGCTGCCCCGTGGTGGTGGCGGGAGCCTGCCTGCACCCACAGCGGCAGATGGGGATGAAGCCTCCCCCCCNCCCCTGCCTCTCCCCCGACACTGCCGGCAGCAGGGAGCCCGCCTCCACCCGCCATGCAACAGAGTAACCAATTTGTAACAATCGTGAAATCCCGTGTTTTATTGGCAGGTGCTTGGCTCAGCACCTCGGCTTGCACTTCCGGGTTGGAAAATTTCAGAACTTTTTTCACATATTGGCCACTCCTGAGTGTAAGTAAATTTTCAGGGTTGGAATCAAAATGTTAGTCAAAATGGTGCACCTTATAATCGTGAAATTACTGTACTGTTAAAATAGTTTTCTGAAGACTTATTATTGTTGCCTAAAACTTTTATTAATTTTGCTTTTTCTGAACCTTATGTACTGATCCTCTATAAATAAAACATCATGGAGTTGAAGGAGTAGCTGTCCTGCTACATCCACTACTATTTTTCATTGCAGTAGCAGCATGATGTCTCCTAGGGACAGACGATAATCAAAGTAACTTGGGAGTGAAGGGCCAGCAATGGGAGGGAGAAATATCCTTCAAACTGCCATCAATTTCTTCTACCTCAGCAAAGCAGAATAAGCCATCCACAGTGGTACAGTATTATTTGTCTTTATTTTATCATAATTAAATAATATTCCAATTCAGTAGCCAGAGGTCTCCCTTCTTCATGAGAATTTAAGAAGTGGTAATAAAGAAACTGGAAGAAAATCAACTATTTGTCTCAAATAAGCAAAACAAAAAGAGCTGTCATCAGTCATGAGAAAGTTATTCAACTGATCCCTCCAATATCATATCCCTACTTGAAGGTTACAGTAATTTCATTATTATAAGTCGCACTATTTTGACTAAAATTTTTGTCCCAATCCAGAAATGCGGCTTACAATCATGAGTGGCCAATATATGATAAAAATTCTGAAATTTCCCAAGCCGGAAGTGCGAGCTGCAGTGCTGAGCTGAGCACCTGCCAGTAAAACCCAGGATTGTGCGATTGTTACAAATTGGTTACTCTGTTGCACAACAGATGGAGGCAGGCTCCGTGCCGGCAGCATGGGGGGGAGGCAGGGGAAGGCAGGGGGCTCCGTGCCGCTGGCCCCAAGGCAGCGGGGGGAGACAGGGGGCTCTGTGTCGTCAGCCCTGCGGTGGCAGAGGGAGGTAGGGGCTCCATCCCTCCCTCCTACCACAGCCATGGGTGCGGGTGGGTTCCGTCCCTGCCTCCCACCACCACCATGGGTGTGGGCGGGCTCTGTCCCTCCCTCCTGCCACTGCCGCGAGTGAGCTCCATCCCTCCCTCCTGCCGCCGGCAGCATTGATGCAGGCGGTGGCGCCAGGAAAGCAAGCCCGGTGGTGGCAGCAGCGGCAGCGGCGGCTGGCCCTGAGTGTCCCCACCAAGTGGCAGTGCTGAGCTGGGCCACTGGGCCTCATCTGCAGACCCGAGCGGGCCGAGCCCGCCTGGTCCCAAGCCGAGCCAGTAAACCTCGTGATCCTGTTACTAATTCGTTACTTTGTTACACACAGGTCCTCACTGCGAACGAAAGTGTAGCTTATAACCCAGTGCGCCTTATATATGGACAAAGACCTAAACATTGCCGACACCCGGAGGTGCGGCTTATAATCAGGTGCAACTCGTAATCGTGAAATTACTTTACCTGAGAGAAGTACATTCTCTCAGCAACATAGGAAATGGAATTTTCCAATTAAAAACATGGAAGCTAAAACATAAAATGCAAAGCTGAAAGGAATTGAGAACAGAACCTTAAGAAGAGCTAAGTAAAACTAAAATTAAAAATATTTCATTTGTTTATAATTTTCCTCATAAAAAAATTTGTATTTATCCAGTCCATATGTAATGTTACCGTATCAGCAATTTTCTATTTACTGGTTTGAAAGTGAGCCGTTACTTTCCTTTGTTCTTCTCAGTGTTCTAATAGTCATTTGCAACTCTTTTTTTATTCATCACACAACCAGTGAAGTACACAGATAGAAATAGGACTAAAGGACTTATGTGGTAGGCTGACCTTGGCTGACCTCCAGGTGCCCACCAGCCAGTCTCCCTTGTCAGGGGAATGCAGTGGGGAAATAAGATGTAAATGAACTTGAAAAGGCCATGGGCAGAAGCAAATATATTTTATTCTCCATTTCCTATCAGCAGGCAAAGTGCAGCCACTTCCTGGGACACAGGGCCTCAGCACAGGTAGCAATTCCTACACAAGTCTCCATTGAGAGATGCCATTCACCACTCACCTCCCCCAGCCCTTACTGTGCAGTCATATGGTATGGAATTTGGTCAGCCAGGCTTACCTGCCCTCCAATCTCTCGCCTGCATACAGGCTACTGTATGAAGGAAGTATTATTTGAAGCTATGTTTAAAGGCAGTTTTGGAGGAATAGTCCTGATTGTGTGAGCACTGCTCAGCAAACACTCGAGGCCCATCTCTGAGAGCTGCATTGTGAAAAGCTAATTTCCTGACAGACTCAAGGCAATTTATTTTTGCATTGTGTTTTTTTGTTTGTTTGTTTTCTTGGAGTTTGTGGTCATTTTGGTTACCAGAACATTATCCATCTACAGTTAAATGACAGTTCCAACTAATACAAATATTTATTAAAGCCAGGAGGAATGTATTTCCTTCATGTCTCCGTATGAATTTTTAGGGCAAGCAGAATTTCCCCCTCACATTTTTTACTGTTCACTAAGAAATACTATTTGGAAGAGCTATTATAATGAGTAACTCAAAACTAATTACTGGAATTAGATCAATATACCAAATCATTAAATGCATACAGGTCTAAGTTTTCTTCTCAGATGGTTAACATGGAAAATGCTTGCAGAAAACAAGAAACTTAAAAAGAAACCCTCTGCTATGCTTCAGGGTTCTGTCCTGAGTTACATTCATCACTGAGGTCTTGAAAAGTACATAATGGCCTACATTTTACCTGCAATCGCTTCAAGAATAATCAAAGCCAAAGGTAAGACAAAAAGGGGTCTGAACACCTAGCTATGCCTCTGACCTATGGATCATAACAGCAGGCATGAAAAAGGAAAAAATTACAAAATCACTTCGTTTACTTATATGTAGATATTTACCTATATGCAAAGAAGAAAAATAAATCTGACCAAGCAAATAACTCCATCACCTTTGCACTAGTCCTGATGCTGGATTTCTTTATTTTTAGATTTTAAATTATGATGAGTCATGGTACTGTAATACCGATCTGAAAACAGGTATTTACACCTTGACATGGAATGGTGTATTATCCTTGGATTCCTTCACAAACAAAAATCTAAATAATTCATGTGGCTATAAAATGGAAATTAGTACGATTTGTCACACGTGATTCACTGTTCTTCAGTAAGTGATTCCTCTCCCCTTCACAACACCTGATACATGCATAGGTCTATTGGGCAGCTCGGCCTCTGGATAGTGTGAATGTGAAGATATTAGTCACATTAATCAGAGCACAGGAAATGTTTTTCCTGACTTTTTAGATTACTATCTTACCTCAATACCAGTCTCAATAGCATCATTTGACCATAGTTGAAGGCTTATTCCAATGCACTGCAGACTTCCAAAGCCAAAAATTAAGCACATGGCGGACAACAGTTAGGACTGATACACAGCAGGGGAAAGACATTGTCTACCTACTTAATCAAAAGGGATATTTCTGAAACAGACTGTTAGAGAGTATCTGTAATGCAATGGCCAACTGAAGAACCAGATACAGTCCAGAAGGCTCATCTGCCTTCAAGACTGATTGTGTTCTGAGTATGAGCAGCTACAAGCAAAGGGAACATATCTCTTGTCACCTATGCCTGCGCAATTATGCAATCAAAAGCACCACCTGTGACCATTTAAGATAACACTTCCAAAGATCACTGTATGATGTTCTTAGCTTCCCATCATTTAACAGGACTTCTCTGATAAGCCAAGGGCCCTATATAGTTGGATAGTTACCACAGCAGTCTTACAATGATAGCTTATTGTATGAATTATCATTATGTAATATAGAGTAATGGAAAACTTGCATTCCATTATAACAGACAACCGTTGTGATTGCTAAATAATAAAAAATTGTAGATAGCTTTCCAGACAGACACAGGACAGGTATATAAAATCTAGAAAAATATAGAAATTTTTTCTAATACCCTTCACCATGAACAGGAAATTCAGCACAATGAAAAGCCAATTCAATATCTCTGGTATATTTTTAAACTTCTTTTTACCAGCAAGAGACTTCAGCATATATTTAGGTACTTTTGAAATAAGTAACATGGGAGAGTATTCCTGTTATATACAATATATTGAAAATCAGTTTTCCCATTTGAGGCCCAAATATGGCTTCTGTTTTCTTTCCCTGCAAGAGAAGACTTTTTTTAAAATTGGATTTTTTTGTATTCTGCTTAAATTCCTTCAGGAAATTACTCTTTGCATGTTGACTGAGCAACTGTGTAATGTCAAGCAAACAGCTGGACCATGACAGTTCATGAATTTTCTGAATTTCATAGTCTAATTTGCAGATCCACCATCTACCTAGATCTGTGTAACTCTGGTACAATTTCTAAACACATTATGACCCACCTCCACAGGCCACAGTCAACCAAAGAGAAAAACATCAGTGTATGTTCTTCTACTAGTAGATGAAAACATATTGTTCTGAGACTGAACTGCAGTTTTTCACTGAGGAAAAACTAAGGTCATCACTAAGATGAATTGTTTACTGTATACTTTTAACAGAATACTAACATCAATAAAAGATCACATTTCAGAAGATAGAGTAATTCAGAAGAACTGAACAACAAATATAGCAACTCAGATGAACTGGCATTCAGTTACAAAGCATAAAAGGACAAATCATTATATGATTGCCCTGGCTTTGGCTGGGATATAATTAATTTTTTTCCCAGTACCTGATACAATGTCATGTTTTGGATCCAGGATGAGAATAATGTTGATAGCAACAACGAAAACGTCAGTGTGTTAAGAAGTGTTTACCCTAAGCCAAGGACTTCTCACGTGTCTCACACTCTGCCAGTGAGGAACTGCATAAGAAATCTTGAGGGAGCAAACCCAGGTCAGACAACTTGAACTGGCTTATCATGGATATTTCACACCATAGAATATCGTGCCCAGTATTTAAAATGGGGATGACCAGGAGCTGCCAGTTGCTGCTCAGGGATGACTGGACACCAGCAAGTGGTGAGCACTGTACTGTGCATCACTTGCTGCTATTATTATTATTATTAATAATAATAATAATAGTAGTAGTAGTAGCAGCAGTAGTAGTACAACTACTGTTTCACTTTGTTTAATGTATTAAACGTTCTTATCTCTCTCCCAGAAAGTTTTATGTCTGCCTTCTGCTTCTCACCCCCATCCCATCTGGCAGAGGGGCGAGTACTGTTGGTACTGTGTGGTACCTGGAAGATGGCTGGGGTCGAAGCATGACAATGAGTTGACAGCATAGCTGCTCCCTCCTGCCTACCATTTGCTGCATCAGGATTCAAGCTCAAGTCCCACAGTTCCCACAGCCTTACTCACCTCTGCTGGATGCTGAATTATATACAAGCAGGTAGAGACCTTTAGCGGATGTACAGGCAGGAAAGGACACAAACACACCTTCTGAGGACGGCTATATGACAAAAGGGAGAGAACAATGACAAACAATCAGCAGTTTGTGAAAGAAGATACAAATAGATTGCACAAATACATATCGCATTCCCTAAGAACTTCCCCTAACTACATTGTATTAAACCTCATGTAATTTTATGCTTGAAACTCCTTTCACTTATAAAAACAAAAAGGCAAGGCTTTCATTGAAACAGCATTTTGAGAACAGTGTCTAGATACTTTCTGTGATTTGGTTAGGGTTAAAGAAATATAAAAATTCTTCTGTAAATTTCCAGAGCAGCTTACTAGCATCTACACCCTTATTAGACAAGTCTGTTACTACTTTCTTAACAAGTTAGTTTAAACAACATGATGAGCTACAATAGAACACACAATATTTACAATTTATAAAATACTTATTATGATTGATTAGAATATAGCATTTTAGAAGTACACACACACAAAAGCGCAGACATGCTGCATTTTAATTTTTTTTAATTACATCTATGCTGAAATATGTAGCAGACATGTGGAATGAAAACAGAAAAATCCTTATCAGGATCTAAGTCAGAAAAAAAAGAATTTAAAATTCTTTGGTGTACTGTCTCAAGCTGTTGGAATTACTAGCTGTAGAACAGTATCGAAAGAAATTAACTTATACTTATTGCGAAACTGGTGTGCTGAATGAACAAGAATAAATAGAACCAAAGAAGTAAGCTTGAAGTTCAGAAAGAAACTGAACTGTTACTCCAGAAAAACACACACTCACACGCACAGACCACTCTAGCTCCTTGCATATGTTATTCAACTACTCAAAAAATGAAGAATTTTCCTAACAGTGAAACTACTACCTGTATTCATGAATTAAAATCATACCATCTCTGCAAACTTAAAAAACACAAAGTCAGTATTTTCAGCAGTGATAGGGACTCAGAGTAGAACTTGACCTGCACCCTCCTTGTAACCTTTATTGTTATAAGTTCATACTTTGACCACACATGAGAGGCAGTAAGTAGTGAATCACTGCAGCAGATGTGATTCAAAGAAATGAATTCTGAATACAGGTTCAGGTTAAATTCATGATATGTGACAACTACAGCTTGTCTGTAATCTGTACAGATAAAATTGGTGATAACAGACCCCAACTCAACTATCCTAGCTCCTTGAAGAGTAGAAGTAAATAAGTGCCCAGGTAAGACAATGACAGGTCAGATTCAAACCCAAACAGGTGACCCCAGCCAATTCCATTCATGACTGAAGGCAGACATCCAATTGTCCCATGATCTGGGCGGTGTTAAGACCTCAACCAATCAAATATTCAAGCATGGGAATTTTGAAGCCCCTATAAAAGACATGTCCATCAATAAACTTCAACTGTTGTCACATGAATTTGGTGTGTTCTGTCATGTGACTGTCTCCAAAACTGTGATAATGATGAGCCCAACTGAGAATGAATTTGCTTGCTCACAAAAGCAAATGTTCACACACCCAAACAGGTAGGCTAAGTAATGTCATAGTCATCCACACAACTACAACTGTTCCCCATTCAAACACATCGGTATTTAATATTAAATGACAGCATGTCCTAGTCTGGAGGACAGGTGTCTGCTTAGAAAGGCAGGAGCCTCTCTTTGAAATGGGAGGAGGGAGGGGAATGTAAACCCCCTCCCTTCAAATTAGTATAATTTTTGAAATCAAGGGGCTTTCAGGCAAAGATATGGGAATTAGGAATAACAGTTCTTTACTAGGGAAATTAAAATAGAAATACAGTACTACAAAGAACAAACTCCAAGCCCTGAAAAAGTCAGAGTACAACCTGACACCCCATCAGTCAGGGTTTTGGTAGCAGTCCCATTAAATGGTGGCTACAGTCCCCTTGCAGTGACAAATGTGATTCAGTTGAAGCAGTGCTCCTATACAAGGTGCAGTTTCCCTCCGGAGATCCAGTGATGATGTGGAGAAGTCCGATTTTCCTCTGAAAATCCAGTGGAAAAAGGGGTACTTGGTGTCCCAAAATTTTATCTTGGTAGGAAAGGCCTGGGTCTTCCCCCTGGCTGGATCATCTCCCAGTGGGATGAAGTAATTTTATCAGTCACACAGTGGGACTCAATGGGCCATTAGCAGAAAATAACCTCCCTGGAGGAAGGATGGGTTGTGCAAAGATAAAGAACAATGCCCCACGTGATTTCAATGGATGGCTCATTAGCAGAATATCTCCTGCAGAGACAAGAATCACTGCCCCACCTAGTCACAACAGATGATGATAGAATAGATACTTTTGGTCACATCCTATATTGCAACCCAAGACACAGCATTATAAAAGGGCAGGAAGAACTGATAAGCTCCTCTTTAACAGCTGACAGGCTGTGCTAATTTAAAGCCTGTACTTCAAGTCCTAGCTACTAAGGCACAGAGGCTTCTCCTAACAGAGTCTAAATACAAAGTGAGGATGGGGGAAATATCTATGGAAGACAAGGAATTGGTACTTCTCAAAATAAGCACCAGAAAAACTAATATTAAATATTTAGATTAAAGGGCTCACAGACAATATATCAGCCTAATGACAAACTGGAAATTATTCTGATATATTCTTCCGGTGTACTCTGGAACTGGTCTGTTCCAGTCGCCTGCTGTCTTTTTTTCTTTCTAGTACTGGCATTTTCCTGTTGCTAATGCTGCATAAATTTGGCACATTCTGCTGTATTAATGGCTAGACTTTGGGCCTAAAACTAAGCACTCAGTAACCTAACTATTCAGAGGGCTACCCAAGAGACCTTCCTCATGAATGAACTGAAAACAACCTCACTTCTGGGTCTGACGGGCTGTTCTCCAGCGCATCCCTCTGCCTTTTTCCCAAATGCTCTCCCTTTGTCGTTTTCCCAAATGCTCTCACATGTGAGCAATTTAAACAGAAATCTCTGTTTTGATAACAACCTAGAAACAGCAAATACCATGGAGGCTGTTTGTTGCCTGTGCCCTGATTGTTAAGTCAAAGTTCATCTTCTTTTTGATCATCAAGTTTATCAGAAACTCAGGTGTGTGTACAAAGAGTGATACCTTGGTTTCTTCTCAATACCTGGTTGACTCCAACAGCTGATTTCACTTAAAAGAGAAGTTGTTAAAGTTCTCCCCACCATGACATTTTCTGCTGAAGAGAGATGAAGGCATGAAAATCTACTAAAGCAAGCTGTTCCAAAACAGTTAGCTGTTGACTTCAATCCCATGAGCTACACTGTTCATACCTCTTATAAGCACACAAAAAGGAACTTCCAGTGATTTCTGACTTCAGAGCGTTTAATTATAACCAATTTCACTAGATATAACTTATGTACTTTCTAGTCTTCCTTTGGTATATGCTTTTTGTATTTTCCACAGTGGTTTGGATATTTCCCAGATTTTTTTTTAAGCTTTGTTAATCTCACAGAAAAGAAAAAAAAATAAACAAATCCAAATGCAAAGAAGGAAATTACTGGAAAGTAAGTATTTTCAAATAGCTGTAAAATAAATTCTGCCCATAATTTGATCTGTAGGGAGCAGAGCACAGACTATGATAAATAAAGAATTTCCCAATATAATTTAATTACTTGCATATGCATATACATCACTTAACTTTAAGCACCCAATTAGGTACCTAATTACGTTGAAATCATACTTTTATAACCCCATCCTGAGGGCACAAGACTTATTTCTGTAATTTTACTTTGGAACTTAACAGTTATTTGTGAGACAAAAAACCCTCAACATTATTCCTTCATGAAACTAACATTACCAGTCTGCATCTGTGGGACAGGAACGCTGCAGAACAAACCAAGTTCTGTTCCACCCCCACAAAAGCTGCTTTTGCTCTTGGAAAGGCAACCTGGCCAGAAAAGACATTTGTTCTTTTTCTTTTGTTTAAAGATGCTGTTTCAATCTCACTCTACATACACAGAAGAGAAGGAGCAGCACCAGAAACTTCTTAAACACTGAACATCAGCTTTCTCATTTTGGAAATCAAAGCAGCAAGCAGGTCTAGGCAGGAGCAGTAATGTTCAGAATACTAGAGAAAAGGTTTGTGAGTGGGGATTTTAGGGAGGATAATTTTTTGTTGTATTATTCACCTGTATACAATTTTGGTACAGCTCAAAGCTGCCCAGTGGATTCTTATCTGTTTTCCAATACAGCTTTTCTAGTCTAAAAATTTATGATGATGTAACCCATAGCAATGGCATAACTAAAATTAAAAAATCATCATTCCATATCTTGCAAGAGTGTTCCATATGAAAAAGACAGACATGTACATGTATTGACTTCACAGCTTTCTTTTCCATTATTTGTATCAAAATTAATGATATTCAGAATAAATAACATTAGGTCTATCTTCCCAGCAGATCTGAATGTGGACAGTAGGCGGTGGTGTCAGGTTTAGTTTGCTTACCAGTTTCTGGGCAGAGATACTCTAAAAGTAAATATACTGAAGTCTGAAAAATAGTGAGCTAATTCTGATACTCTTTCCAAGTCTGTATTATTTTACTACAAATATGTCCTCACTTGCTTCATAGCTAAATTTTTCCTTGCTACATGTCCAAAGCTGCCTTCTGAGAACAGGCATCATTCTGTGAATGCAAGTGATTGTATTTATACACCCCTACTCAGAAAACTACAGGCAGGTTATCCAAGGATTTAAACCCCAAGTAATCAAAAACGAACAAAGTTAAAATTTTATGCTCAGCATTTGTAGACATTTGAATGGAAACATACAGAGGCTGAGTGTGCCAAGCACATGTTCTAGAAACAATGTTTCCAATATTAAAATAAGGAAGAAGCTGATGTTTTTTAACTACTAACACTTGTAGCAACATATTCATGTTCCAACACATATTGCCAAGGTCAGGCCCCAGACTGCATTTAAAAAAAAAGCGCGCCTGCCAAAACAGAAATGGTTGCTTCAAGTAAATTAGATTTATCTACTGTTTTTGTCAAAACACCAAGGGTTTCAAGGTCAAAACCCACCTGAGAAATCTGAAGAAAAGCCACAAAGTTACCATATGTTTGTTTTATAGTAATGCTTTTATGTATGTTTTATACTGACACACGTCCATTGCACCCATGCAATTAAAACAACATTCAGGAGTTTTACAAAGCTGTATATGGGAAGTTTAAAAGGAGAAGCCTACTTATTTAAAAAAAAATTGAAAAGTAATGTTATTTTTGCTACATTTATGTAAAGAGGACAAATACAAACTAAAAATTTATTTAAGATGACATTTTGAATTCTCCACCTTAACCACTGCAGCTATAGAGGGAACATAAAAAAAAGAGTAGATTATATATAGATAAGTAGATCTTATACATACATCTTATACACAGATAAATATAAAGTTATGCATTTAGGAAGAAACAATCCTAATTCAGCATTTAGAAAAAAAAGATGCTCTGAAGTTAATATAACATTCAATAGTACAGAATTCCAATAAATAATCCTGTGAAAACAGCAGTTTAATGCTGGGCAGCTCTCAAAAATGCAGATCAGTTGTAAAGCGTTACTAAGAAAGGATGAAGTAATTAAACACAGAACATTGTGATGACACTACACAAACCTCTGGCATGCACTAGGAGTGCTGAAGAAGCCCAAAAATATCTGGAGTAATTTCTCATGCCATTAGCACTGTCTAGATTTATTCCAGGTTTTTTTGGATATTCTTTACTCAAGTAAAACTTCAAGCCTTAGTTTTAATGGGGTTACCTAAGGAAAATGAGGCATAGAAGATTACTCTGATTTTATTGTGTTCCAACTCCAATTTCTTCCTCCCGTCTTTTTCAAATTACTTAGAAACTCACTGGTCATGAGGCATAAAAATGTGAAATTAAATCCTTAAAAATGTCATTAGGAGCCAATAGCCACATAAAACACTGTATCAGAAACACAGGTGAAGGGAGTATCAAGAACAAGAATAGAGCACTTCCTTTTCCACTTGGTAATCTGTATAACACCAGCTTCCTGGCAAACAAAAAATTAAAACAAAAAAACCAAAAACTCCCAAAAAACAAAAGGCATATTGCAAAAGTTTTACTTCCCACAAGAAGTTATAAATAAAATAGGTGTATGGGTTGGTTGTTTCGGTATTTTAGTTTTTTAATGGTGCAACCAGTGAATTTAATGGAACATATCTTTGCTCACTGAGTAAAAACATATACTTAAATGTGTATGCACAGGAAAAACATCTAATCCAAATCACAGTGAAAATCTTCTTTTCAAAGAAAAGACACAATAATGAAAAAAAACTTATATTAACCAACAATATGGATCATCTATTTTGCAAACAAATTGCCTTCAGATGTAAAAAGGTAACTCTTTAAAGAAATTTTCTTATTGTGCACAAAAGCTTTTGTTACCTTTTAAACACAATAAAAACAGCAACTTTAGGCAACAGAACACAGAAATAAACTAACTCAGCTCTAATTAATGTAAGAAATTCTACCACAGGTCTCATGCTATCAAGAGAGAACAGTAGAGTCATTTAGTATCTCTCCATTTTGCAGATCATTTTCCAATGCACATAAAATGTGCATAGTGCTAAAGAGCTTGGAGGCCCTGAGTTTGAATGCAGGACTTCATATAATACCATATCACTACCAGCTTCCTCCTCCTTCTACTCCAGAGTACCCAACAGGAAAAAAAAAAAAAAAAAAAGCATTCTCCTAGAAACACTAATTTAAATCAACAGTATCAACAGATCAACAGCAGAACAGCCTGTGTTGGAAAAGATTTTCAAGATCATTTCTGACATCATTTCAACTCCCCTGACATAGACAGGGACCCTTTCCAGTAGATTAGGTGGCTCAATGTCCTGTTCTGGCCTTGATTGCTTCCAGAGATGGGTCACCCACAGCATCTCTGGGACAACTGTTCCAGTGCCTCGCTACCCTCATAGGAAAGAATTTATTCCCAAGATCTAATTTAAACCTAATTTTGTCTCTATTTTATCTCTTTTAACTTCTAGATCTTGCTCCTTTTATGCTTCAAATCTGTAATATATTTTGGTATAGGTTCCAAAACATTCCAGGAAAAGCCACTGCACTACTAAATATTAAATTCATTAAAATATGCCAGATTAAATTTAACATTTTGTGCCAGAAGACAAATTTAAGACAGTATCACAAATTTCCAAAGCAACAAGACCATAAAATCAACGAAGTAAATAGAGGTTACCATTGTATTCAACAAGTTCATTTCCAGGGCACTTTCCTCATAGCTGTACCATTGATACAACATAGCATCTGTTCTTGCCATGAGGTACTATCAACACAGCAAATTTGGTCACAGCGTAAAGAAGTATAATACACAACACAGGCATGCAAAAAGCAATGCAGTATTTTTAGACAAAAACTGCCTTTGAATCGACTTAGTATCCCACTGGAACTAACAGGATCACGGGATGCAGGAGCTGGAGAAGGCAATGGTATGGGGTCAGAGATACTCCAGAGAAGAGGTACAGAAGGAGGCTCAGAAAGAGGTTCAGAAAGGAGGACAGGGACACAGAGTCATCTCCCTGCCTCTCAATAAAGCACACACTATTAGTGAGCAGCTAGGAGACCACAGAACTATTTCCTAGCATTCAGATTTCTTGGCACCAATTCTCAGCAGTTCTCCTGTTCTTACATGGTATGGTGAGACGATACATCCCTTGCCCTTCTTTCTGTTTTCCACTCTAACTACAGACTCCTGTGCAAAACCTTGATTTTCCATCATAGTCAATCAATTTGAAAACTTTGCTTTCCTGTAAATTTGAAACTATCTTGTGCCTCTGCCCAGAGCACTGAACTTCCAAAAACCTGAACAAAGAATAAAGTAGTTAATTCACAGAGACATAACGGAACACCAGCAGAGTCTACAGGCAAAAGAAACACTGATTTACATCTGTTTCATGAACAGTTACACTGCATCGTGTAATGAGTGGGGGGAGAAATTCATAGCCATAAAAAAGCTGTCCAGCATCAGAAGTTATTAAAGCATGAAGATACGCTTTTTAGTTCAGAAAAATCACAAAACCACTATTCCTATCAGCCAAAAATATCACTCTACAGGTGCCCTGTATTTATGATGATCCCCAGATACCTGTTATTCATTATTTAGCGCTCCACCACAGAACCTCATGTTTGACCCATTTGCTCTGAGTATTGCCGACTGGCACAAATCTCTATTTAAGAAAGGAAGCAATAGACCATTATCCAGCTCCTACACTCAGCAGGAGAACATAAAGCTCAGCGAGGTAAGTGTTGAAAACAAGAGTAGAGACTATGTGCGCCTTCATTTTAACGTTTACTTTCAGAGCAACCCAACATATTTCAGGGATTATGTCCTGAGCTCTTACTGGGAAATAAAAAAGAAAAAAAAAAGAAACAAATATATCTCAAAAACAGCTGAGTTTTCAGCTGTTGACAGCCAGCTACTAGAAGCGGGATTTACATCACCAACTCATTTCTTCTTCAGCACCAAACAACGATCAGCTTGCAATGATTTTCAGTCAAAGTTCAACTGGTCTGGATTTGAACAACTGCAGCCTTACTTACAAAGATTACAAGATCTTATTTTTCCTAGACTTAAGATTAAAACTGGACTAAAAAGGCAACTTTCCAGAAGTAATGGACAGAAGCTGTCACTTAGTTCATGATAAGCTTTGAGTTCCCATTAAAGAAAAACTTCCTATTTTTTTGAAAATTACATCAATTACTGAAGTTCTACAAAAATTAGGCAAATAAACACACATACATAAATTCATATATACATACATTTCTCTTTTGAATATGTGCATTTGTAAAAATATCTACAATTAATGAAGTATCTTTCCTTCCAGTTATCTGGTAGCTTATGTATCATTCCAAACTTCCATTTTGCATCACCGTATTTTCCATGGTGCTTTTCAACTAAGTAAATAGCACAAGAGATTTTATCCTCATCATTAGTATCAGTAGCAGCACATATTGAAAACACAGTATCTAGAGAATTACCAATTATAGGTGAAGTGGCTTTCATGCTGAAGTTTATAATACAACAGTGACATGCAATTATATTGGAAGAATTTTAAATTAATTTGGACATTTCCTTTGACTTTTTAGACTTTGACACTAAAATAGGAAGCAACAGGTTACCCAACAAAATTACTACATTCTTTAGTGCAGCATGTGTATGAATACTATAAGAGTATGCTATCGTTAATGAGTGATCTTTTGCATATTTTTATTCTGAAGGTACACAAAACAATATATTTCAAAAATGTGAACAAAGGCAGCACAAACCTTATTAAAGGCTATTAAGTTGTGCTGAGTTCTCATGTGTCCATTTCCCAAGGCAAATAACCTTTCTGCCTGACCAATTAAATCATATATAAAGGACAAACAAGTTAGTTTGGGAATTTTTTTTCTTTTCAGCCTGGTATGTTCATGGCAGCTTTACAAGCCTAATCAAAACACATCCAATACAACAAATATTTTCTAGTGCTTTAAAAGAAAAAAGGTACAAAGAAGAAAAGAACAAAATATCCACACTATCAATTTTCTGAACTTATTACACGGAAGCAGACTTTGGCAGTCAGCTTTCCTTGTAAATAACTTAAATTAACAAATCAATAGGAGAACATTCTTTCAACAGCTTAACTGTTTACATTAAAATTGGCTGTGGTTTCCACTGGAACTAATAGGAGTAAATAAATAAAATAGCATTTAGCTTATGCAGCACTGCAGTCATTACAGAAAGGCCAGGAAAGCCAAAAACTAATGAGCCTGCGATTGTTGACATTTTCATGCGTCTTGGCTCTACAGTGTGGCAAAATACCTGGCACCCTGACAAGCTTGATGCCAGACAGCTAGCAGAGCTTTAAATTTATTGAAGAAGGTGAAGCAGTAATGGCATTTAAAGCATGCCATTGAGACATTGGGAAGTTAAATTCAAATCTTGCATTGCCAGTTTATAATTCCCAATCTGTTTCACAAGTTTAGGTGCTACCACAGAAAAAGACAAAGCAGAAAAATTGTGTAACCAAAACATTTCATGAAAAAGTCCAGAATTTCCCAGGGCAGAGGGGAACCCACCAATCCAAGTACCCCATGTATCATAAAGGTTCATAATTAATGTGGAAGTGAGACAGGAAAGCTGGGAATAAGACACTGCTAACAGAAGCAACTGACAGTACATTTCAGGTACAGTGAGGGGTTCAAACAGCAACTGAAGCTGTGTAAATCAGTCTACAAATCTCAAGTTAAATTTACCTAAAATCTTCCTGCACTGCTGTTCTGCTACTGCTTGTTTATTGATCAAAAAAGGATGATTACAACTTGTCATTAAGTGTAACATTGCAAAAATCTATGCAGGCAAGAATAAAAACTTCTAATACTAAATTTCTAAGTCTCAGCTTATGCAATTTTTTCAGTTTTAAGTTTGAATTACATGAGCAACCATCAGTTCCAAATATGCTGATCAAGTTTCAATGAAAACACCCTTTCTATCTCCACAAAAATAGGTCATTTTACATTAGAAATTTAGGTTTAGTATTTTAAATGCAGAACATATTTAAATGCATACTTTACTTTTTTAATAACAAAACCACGTCTGAGTCCTAGTTTGAAACAAGTAGATGAAAAAGGGAGTTAAATTAAAAGCTCACTTCTGTGCTAAATGAAGTCAAGGGAATTCTGTCATTGATTTTTAATGAAAGCAGGTTCAGTGACCACACATCTTTCAGAAGTTAAAAGAGCTAAGTTCTTGTGTCTCTTAATCCGCAAAACAATGCCATATCCTTTTACTGCCTGCTATGAATTTAATTTTTATTCCTTAAAAAGTTTTTAAAAAACTATTAAATGAAGTTATGAAAAGTAAAAAAATGTTATAATTTATTATGGTAAAACAGAATACACAACAGATTTAGAATCCCTTTCTAAATTAATATAAAAGTAGATAAGGTGTATCAGACATTGCATCTTTAAATAACACAAAATTCCTCTTAAAAGAAAGATTCTATAGCTTCTCTTTAAGTGAATGCAAGCAAAAATATAGTTAATGGAGCTTCATATGATGAATAACCTGTATTAGCAAAATGGTTAAACATGAAATAAAATCTTCAGTTAAAGTACTCTATTATAATATTAAACTCTGCCATAGATGGTAGGAGTTGTATTTGTACACTCAGAAAACATCAATATAACCCATCACTATAAAACCATTCAAAAAAGGCCGTGTGAAACACTCTGTTCATACTTCTGATGCCACTCAGCTGTGAGAGCACTTTAAATGCTACACTGCACTCTAGTGCCCTTTTCCTGAATAGCAGCGCTTCTGTCAAATACACTGATTCTGAAGCTAGCATCTATCTTATTGAAAAGTAGTCAGTTTCCTGATATAATGCAATAAAATAATATCTTTTAAAACAGTGCATATGTTATTTAACAGTAAAGAGTTATTTCCTTAAAATATGTTGATTTTTTTACTGAATAGCTCTTTCATTTAACCAAGCACATCAAATTCATTAAGCCATTCTAAAGCATTTTCTGGATACTGGAAGTTGCTGCTTTTAAGGTTAACACTCAATTCAGCACAAATTCTTTCTAATGCTTTATATAGCAGTCACCACATCAAACATCCGAATCACACTGATTTTTACCACTCAAGGTCCTTTGCAGGCTTCATGTCCTAGGAAAAAATACCCCACAATAATGCTTTCTTTTAAAGGAGAAACTTAGAAGTCTTTTGCATAGATGAAACTTCCTTGTGTAACTTGGAAACACTACTTCTATTACTAGTATAGTATATATCTAGCAAACATAAAATTAACAAAATTCAAGGTTAGACTACACTTGAGTACCTCATTAAGAAATTGACAGGAATAAGAAGGATCAAACAGTTAATAGTTAATTTTGCACTCATAAAAGTATTATGGTCTGAGAGGCCCATTGGTATTCATTTAAACAGAGCACAGCAGTACAAAGCTATAAACAGACACATAAAGTAATTCAGAATTGGACAGCTTTGAACTCAAAGAAGGCATAATTTCAAACGCCTTGAGCCAACTGATGTTAGCCCACCAGAGTCTCACCAGGCAACCAACTCTAGCATTTAACCACTCTCAAAAAAAAATATTCATTTTTTGTTGAGCTGAAACACAGCTACACTCTGATTGAAACTGACAGGACTGGACCTCTTCTCCCACCAGGGCATGCTGCTGGCCCATGCTCACCCTGCTGCCCACCTCTGCTGCAGAGTGACTCCTTTGCAGACCAGTGTGCAGGCTGAAGTGATACCAGGGCTTGTTTAGCCCTGGGCACTGAGCTTGGAATGTGCTGAATTTTGTGAGATTCCTCAGGACTAAACAGCTGTCAGCATCCCTCTGAAAAGCAGCTTTAACCTCCTGCAGTATAACAATTTCTCCCTCCACCTGGCTGTCACCTGCAAGCTGGCTGTGCATGCCTTCCACCCTGCCCACCTGGGCACTGGGAGCATGTTGAACCTGCTCACAGCAAAAACTCCCACAAAAGACCTCTCCTACTTTGGGCTGTCAATTGCTTGGGCTCAACAGCCCAAGAAGCTCTCTTTATTTTGTAGACCCATTCCCTAGTCTGTATCTTTCCAGCCTGACTTTTGTAGAAAGCTCTCAAACACTTCCTTAATATTCTTATAATCAGACCTAAGAACCTCTTACTCCAGAACCAGAACTCATCATCATAGTTACATACTGTTAAATCCATTAACCAAGCTGTCAAAGAAGGTGGGTGTACTGTTTTTCCATTTGTCCCACACCCACATTTTTTTAGTGGTACATGACTTAATTGGTCCTCTGATAGTACCCTTACTACATTTCTCCCTAGTCCCTCTCCCTACAGTTGCAAAATCTGCATCTGCCAACAGTGAACATAATAGAAAATTAAAGTGGTGGCTCAGAACAGAATTATATTAAAGCATAACCAGCTTAATAGAGTTTGACAGATTATATCCACTGTACCATTATAAATGTCAAAGACATTACTGAAGCAGTTTTAAAGACTTAAGCTCCAAGATATTCAGGTGCCTAGATATCTTTAAAACTACTTGAGTTTAAAGCACATGTTCATCAGCATCCCTGTTCATCATGTAAGGCATGAACCAGCTATAGGTGTAAGTAGGCCTGTTGTACACTAGGGGTTATTTTTTAACCTACTTAGAGATGACATAGATTATATACTCTAAAAGGCACTTAAAATCAACTTAATACACTATATTTGCTGCCTGCTTTTCATGCATTAGTATTTTTAAAAGAATTTCGATGCTCAAGAAGAATTTGACTTAGGTCTCCAGAAGAATTAGCAAAATTGGAATTCATTGATCTTTCCTTGGTATTTTAATGAAGAAATTAGAAAGTACAATTAACAAGCCCTTCTAATAAAGACAACAAAATAAATTTAAACTCTAATGATTTTACAGCCTCACAACTTCATTTGTTGAAAATTATAACAAAAATAATTTCTAGTTTATAACCAACAATTCTAATAAACCAAGGAGCGGGGGAGAGAATGAGAAAGGGAGCTTATTCCTATATTGTTTAATTGTAATACTGAATTCAAAAATACGAGGAAAAACAAATTTCATACATTATAAGACTGAATTGGATCACTATTGTTGTTTCATATACATAGCAAACCATAAGAACCTTTAAACCACCTTTTTTTGGATTGTCATTTTTTATAAAATAACAGTCTTGATTTACCATTTTACAGCCATTAAGAATATAATCCATTGTTAACAAAACTAGACTTATTTATAAGTAACTTTGCTGGTAGTAATTTCCTCAGACTCTTTGGCATCCTTAATTAACCCATAAACTCTAGGTGCTGTTTAGATAAGAAGCATTTTCCTTCCACTATCTAACGTAAGCATCAAAATATTAAATTCCTGAACATTTCATATTCATTCCAATTTAACCTACTTATTCTCTCCCTAGCGCCCAACTTGCCTACTTTCAATTTCATTAAACTGGACTTTTGGAATAAATAGAAATGCTGAAGGGCTAAACAGAAATACAGGCAAGAATGCCAATTCCATGACACCATAAGAAAATAAAAACATTACAAATATTGTAAGGTTTTATAAGCTGATAACTGTCAATTCACACAAAGTGTGCATTAAAAGGCACTCCTTCCAAATGTAGGATGCATGTATAGTCAATTTTATTAATATTTCTAGCCTTTTGGACAACAGTTGATTGTTTAAAAAAGGAAAAAAAAAAAGAAAAAAGGAAAACAGATCTCAGAAAATTGTATTATCAATTATTCATATATAAAAACTAAGGAAAACATGTAGAAAGAAATAAAGATAAGCCACATTAAGTATTTTATTCATTAGGTAAAAAAAAAAAATCATATTAATTTTACAACACAGATGTCCTACTATCTACTACTTAGTGCCAGAAGAGCCACAGGATGAGGCCTCCAGGACTCATTTGGTCCATTTTCTTTACATGTTCATGGGAAAACAAAAATTAAGTTTTTAAACTGCAAGGACACATTCCCCTTCACATAACTAATACAGCTGGACATTTCCATGAAACTAAATTTGAGATTAAATAAAAATTATATGCTAGAGACAGTTTGCTGTCTTCCATATTAACACGCTAAATACATTTAGGAACTAAGGACAAGAATTTTAAAATAAATTTGTGCCATAAATCATAGATATAATTGATGTAACTCAGAAATTGTATGTAGAAAGATGGAGGAAAAAAAATTGTTGACTATGTCTTGCAAGCCAAAAGAGAGGTATGCTTCTGGTAACAATACAGACAGCTATCAGGAGTCTGAACTGGGATTATTTATTCCAAGCAAAAAGCATTACAGACTTTGATGAAAAAATTTTCAACAGAGCTTGTGAAGTAAAAGTATAACTCCAAAAAAAGTAAAGCTATAAAAGTGCCAAGTAAAAACTGAATCCAGAGCTCAGAATACTATTCGGCTATAAAAAAATGAGAAAAGGACACACAGGTGCATTGGAAGGGACAAATGTGGATGGCAGATTGGGTGGTGGAATGATATACAGTCATTAGAAGGAAGAGACAGGACTCCAACAAACACTTAACACAGCTGAAAGGGAAAACGGACAAACAAAAAAAAATCAAAACTTAAAGATCTCAGAAAAAAAATCAGGTGGAAGAAGTCAGATGACTCTGATAAGTCATTCTTCTGAGACTACTCAGAAAAAAAATTCTAAGAAATTGTATGCATACTGTTTTAACAAAGAAGAAAATTTGAGTGATGCACCTAAAATGACAGAAAGTTTTTTAAAAAACAAAACTCAAACTGAGGGAAAACATTAAAAAGAAAAAAAGAAAAATCAAACAACAGGAACTGAAAAGAATCTGACTGAAGTAAGACAAATTAGTCACAGGATGCTCAGACAAGCACTAGAGGATATTACATTAAAAAAAACTCAGTGATATGTCAGGGTTGGCTCTCCTCAAAAGTGTATTTCTTTCAGCACTGCAGCTAAAATTTACCTCTGCCAATATCAGATGTAAACCCCAGAAATCACATGAAAAATCACTGGATTTGCTGCACTTAAACCAACTCTTATTTGGGTGTATGGATAACAGTCTTCAGCTACTTTTGTAGGCCCCACAAAATGGTAAGTAAAATTCATCTTTTTAGGTTTTTCCTTTGTGGTAGATTTACAAAAATCAAAAGCAGATCCAGAAAAATAATCATTGGCTTTTGTAGTGTTCCTTACAACTAAACTGGGAAGGCTCGATCAAAGTTGAAACATTTTTGACCTCTTTTACAATACCCAACTATCCCCAAGGTGTACTTGGTGTAATTACAGAATAGAAGCCAATCAAAGGTACAACGTTGTTTTAATTAACAAGATTATTCTCTGCTGCAGTTTTTATCTTTGGATTAGCCTATAGTTATCCACAGCTCATACATAGCCAGCCTGACATATTCTTTTCCCCTTTTTAATGCCAACAGATCAAAAAGGCAGCCTAAAAAGGTCTCTACTCATTAATCTGATCACAATATAGTAGGAAATTAATAAACACCTTTGAAATTTAACACAGCAGAAGTAACAACATCTTTCATTCACCACTAGCTCTGGCATCACTCATTATTGGTAATAGGGACCAAAGAAACAGCAGCATGTGAAACTACTGCATACACAGTAACTGCTAAACACAGAACAAAAATAAACAATGTTTAGCTTGATATTTATAATTTTAGCCAATAGGAGATACAGAATTTAGTGAGCAAACTACAATAATTTAAAGCAATATTATCAGAAGCATGTTAAGGCACTGAACTTCCAATCTAATGCTTGATAATTATTCCATTTACCTTCAGCATTCTTCTTAAAATGTGGTACAGATTACATATATTGTAGTTGATCAATTTCAGACAACACAATTACATCTTAATTTGTAGTTAGTGAATTCTGCATCTTTTTGACAACCAAGCACACAATTTCAAGACACCCTCTTAACATTTTCTCAAATCTCCTTGTGCATCTGCTATTGAAAATAAATAAAGAACTTTAAAAGTATTTGTGTCTATCAAACCAAAAGGGTAATTCTTGAATAGAAGAGACTTGCAGTTTGTATACACTTGCTATTAATGCCCCCAGTCCTATTAAAAAACCTCATCAGAAGAGCTGACATATTACAGCATAAATATCTCTGCTTCTCCAGTGGCAGGAAAATCAACAAAACCACTTAATGTTGAAATAAATTTTCAGTTTGTAAAATAACTTTCTGCTGTTGCAAAAATAGGCACTTACTGTTAAAATATTCTGCATTCTGCTGTAAAACCACTAAGAAATGTTCTTCTCATAATATGTTCAAGCATAAAACTCAAAGCAATGATTCGCTCTGTGGTCTTGTGGCTGGATTCCCTGCTGACCAGTGAACCAAATCCAAGACTTGGGGCAGGAGGCCACAAGTACTTTCTTGCCTAAGAACTCAACTCACCTTCTAGCTTTTTACGTGCAGGGCTTATGATCTCTCAATGTGAACATACATTTCCCCAAGCTGGCTAAGAAAACATAATTCAGGTTAAAAATAAATACAGTCATAGCTACAGAATCCTTCTTGCCATTCAGTTTTGCTACAGGGCTGACAAGGCCCTGGAGAAGGATCAGACACCTGACTGATACCCAGGTCTCTCTTACCTTCTCAGCTGCCTACACTTACACAAACAGAAATACATCTGCACGTCTACCATTATGTATCCATATTTATATAAAAATCACTGCATGTTGGGAATAAACATGTTACATTCACAGTAAAAAGATAAGAAGTCTTTGATAAATACTTCTAGACATTTTTAAAGAAATAAAACCTATAGGTCAGAAGGCCTCAAACATTTTTCTGTTACAATTAGCTTACAAAAGCCTCATTCCAGTCAAGGCAATTATGTCCCCAGGTCTGGATGACACTTTGGAAAACCTATACAAGCAATTACTGGGTCAACACAAGGATACAACAGAATTGCAAAGGCACCGCATTTTTAAAAAAGTAATAAATGAAACAGTTACACTAAAGAAAATTCAGTTCCATAGGCCAAAAATCTATTAAGAGAGAAGATATTTCTGATTCTTTCAGCTATACTGCAACACACAGAACAACTTACCCACTCTTCTATTAAAAGCAATAGCTGAAGACAATCCCTTTAAAAAACCTAGTTCCTCTCTCCAACTTTCTAGGCAATCCCCTCTTCCCTAGCCTCACACTGGAGTTGAGCCACTTAAAAAGTCCTTCTACAAAAATCTAAAAGCAAACAAAAAACTAAATTTCATCAACATAATCACTTTTCACACACGCTCTGTTGAACATGTCTGCAAAATACCAAATACTACCTACCAAAACATCTCTCTCAGCAAATGCTGATGCTGCAGACACTCTAGAGATAACCACCATATAAATGACAGCACACATAAGGATCTTCATAACGTAACCTTTGACTGAGATTAAGAACTGGAAGGTGAGACCCATGCTTACAAAGGATTAGTATCACCAGCGGTTTCTCCTCATCTCAGAACTAATCACCAGCTACTTGTGCTCTTCTGACAGGTCTCACATTCACCATTGTCTCTACTACCAGTGTGGGTTGACCCTGGATAGGTGCCACATGCCCACCAAAGCCTCTAGCACTCCCCTGCTCAGCTGAACCAGGGAAGAAAATATAATGAAAGGTTCATAGGGTGAGACAAGGACAGGAAGAAATTACTCACCAGCTACCATAGCAGGCAAAGACACAACTTAGGGAAATAGGTTTAATTTATTATTAATCAGAGTAAGATAACAAGAACGAAACACAAATCCTAAAAACACCTTCCCTCACCCCTCCTTTAATCCCAGGCTCAACTTTACTCTCAGTTTCTCTACTCACTCTTCCCCAGCAGTTATCAGTTCATCACACACTGTCTCTGCTGCCCCTCTCTCTGCAAGGGGAAGACATCTCACAGTCTTCCCCCGATTGTATCCCTTCCCACAGGAGACAGTCCTCCACAAACTTCTCCAACATGACTCCTTGCCCTGGATGCAGTTTTTCATGAACGACACCAGTGTGGATCCCTTCCACAGGGTCTCAACTCCTGCCAACAAACCTGCTCCCATGCAGGTTCCATGCCCTACTGGTCCACAGGTCCTGCCAGGAGTCTACTCCAGCCATGCTTCCCACAGGACCACAGCCTCCATTGGGCATGTACCTACTTTGGTGTGGGGTTCTCCAAGAGCTGCAGATGGAGCTCTGCTCCACCATGGATCTGCATGGGCTTTGGGCGGACAGCCTGCCTCACCATGGTCTTCACCATAAACTACAGGGGAATCACAGCAGTGCTGCCACCATTGCTCAGCCTTGCTGAGTGGCGGACCCTTCTTGGAGCATTCATGCAAGTTAAGGGAGCTGGTTCTGCTATTGCAAGGACAGTTTTGATGACCTCCAGATGACAACAGAGGTTATTGAAGTTTGAAAGAAAGCAAATGTAACTACTGTCTGCAAGAAGGTCCAGGAAAGTACAGGACAATCAACTTCACATCAACCTCTGGGAAGACAGTAGAGAAAATCCTCATGGAAACCATTTCCAAATATAGAAAAGAAAAATAGGTATTGAGGTAATCAGATGGATCTACAAATGGAAAATCATGTTTGATCAACTTGGTGGCCCTTTATACTGAGGTGACAACCTTGGTGGATGAGGCGAAAGTGGTAGATGTAGTTCACCTCAGCTTTGGTTAATTATTCCTAGACAAGCAGATAAAATACCACCTGGACAAAGTGACAGTGAAAAGAACTGGCTCAAGAGCCAGCTGCTGAGGGCATGACCAGTGAGGTAAAGTCCAACTGAAGGCCAACTGCTAGTGGAGTACTCCAGACACTGGTAATGGGGCTAATGCCATTCAACCTCTTCATCAGTGAACTGTATGCTGGGACAGAGCACACCCTTAGTAAGCTCACAGCTGATAGGAGTGGCCAGCACATTGCAGTATGGCCATCCAAAGATATGACTAATAAATAAACCCTTTCAAGAAAAAGTGCATTAAAAAATGCAGAAAGCCACCATAGCTATTACAAGGGAAGCTGGACTTATTTCAGTACAGGAGGGCGGCCTTTGCTTCAGATAAACTGCTCTGTGGATCAACTGTTTGCGTAAATATATTCCACCAAGAAAATTAATAGAGACTATTATCTTCCTGAACCAGCCAGATCAGCATGGAAGAAGTATTTACGTGGCTCAGCACAGTACAAAAACTGAACAAAACCAAAATGAACTTCAAAAAGAGCAATGGGTTTGAGCTGGGTTCAACCCACACATTCCTTTCTGGTAACTCAGAATGGGCATTGCCTGTCTTATGAACCTTCTCTGGGAATACTGGTCTGTGGCAGGATGGAACTTTAAAGGCTGGCGAAATGGGCTGGAAGGAAGTTTCCACACAGGTAAATGCAAAATCCCACATAAGAGGAAGAACAGCCCCAGGCACCAATACACCCTTTGGGAACCAAAAAGCTAGCTGGAAAACAGCTTTGCAGAGAAGGAATTGGCAGAGAGGCTGATCATGAGCCAGTAAACTGTCCTTGCCCTTGACAAAAAGGCTGTCAACAGCAAACTGGGCTGCATTTAACACCACTGGAGGCCAAGAAAGGTACAGTAATTTCACGATTATAAACCGCACCTGATTATAAGCCGCACACCCGGGTATCAGCAACATTTCATTCTTTATCCATATATAGGCCACACCGGATTATAAACCGCACTTTCGTTCGCAGCGAGGATCCGTGTGCAACTTTCACAAAGTTGCCAATTAGTAATAGAATCGTGGGATCATGGGGTTTACTGGCTCGGTTCGGGGTTGTGCGGGCTCGGCTCGCCGCTGCCCTGCTGCCAGGAGCTGTGCGGGCTCCAGCTCAGCTCAGGGCTGCTGCGTGCTCACACTTCCAGGTTGGCAAATTTCTGATCTTCATCCATATATTGGTCACTCCGGATTATAAACCACACTTCTGGGTTCGGACCAAAATTTTAGTCAAAATGGTGCAGCTTATAATCGTGAAATTACTGTAATTCTTCCTCTCTACTCAGTTCTACTAAGGACATGTCTGGAGTGCTGGGTCCAGATCTGGACTTCCCAGAGCACAACAAACTTATTGGAGTATGTCCAGCACACACCTAAAGATGACTAAGGGACTGGAGCATTTTTCGTATGAGAAGAGGCTGAGAAATTGGACTCTTTGTCCTGGAAAAGAGAGGGCTAAGGAGGATGTTATCCCTGTGTATAAATGACTAATGGGAGAGAATGAAGATGAAGCCAGGCTCTTATCAGCACCCACTATCAGGGCAACAGGCAAAACACACAAGTAAACTGTGAAACTCCATGTGAACACAGGAAAACACTTTTTTACTGGTCAAACACTGGAAGAAATTCCCAGAGCGGTTGTGAGGTCTCCATCCTTGGAGATATTCAAAACTCAGCTGGACAGTCCTGGGCAACCTGCTCTAGCTGATCCTATTTCAGCAGTGGTCCGGACCCAAGATGAAGCCTCATCCATTCTGTATGTAAGATTCTGTGATGTAAGCAACAGTGACACATCTGAGTGACCAGTCTACAGCCCCAGCTGAGTGTGTCAGACTGTGAGGGTGGTCACTGACAATTATGTCCTCATAAGAATTGGGTATTCATCTTCACACAGCAAAAACAAAAATACCTTAACAGGAAAAAAATTATCCCAAGGTAAAAGTAATAAAAGGCGATGAAACTATTTTCTTGCAACAGCCATTGCGAAAAGACTTAATGCATGCTTATTTCACTTTCATTGCTACTTAAACTTTAAAAATTCATGTTTGCACTAAATACTATAACAGTGTGCTAAAAGGTAACTGCATATATTTATTGTGATGGAGAAAGCCCACAATGCTTCCTCAGACTCAGTCTTTATATGACATAACAGAATACATGACACTTACGTAAGAACATTAAATTTTTCGTCAAAATAATGAAGCAGCCCCATGTAATCACAAGTCATCATTGATTTATCAATGCTATCAAGAGCCCTCACATCATTCAAATCCAGTACAGCATCTGTAATATTTTAGATATAGGCAAAGGGAGTATTCATATCAAAGCATTAATGTTACTCATCTCTTTCTCCCCACTCCTGATATACATATACAGCATAACAGCATATATTATGGCAGAGCTGAGAAAACACCAGTTGTCATTAACCTAACTTTACAACATAAACCTGTCCTGCAAATACAGAGGACTGTTACCAGTGGGTATTTGTGATGGCCTACAAGAGACATCCAGAGACGATAAATAATACTCAGTTTAAAGTCATAATTTCTCCTGAAAATATTCCCCACAAGTTCTCCTACAACAATGAAATTTTCCATGTGTACAGTCAAGATTTGTGGCAAGAAGTCAATTGTGTACTCATGGCTCTTTTATTATCAAAAGGTTTCTTCCCTAACAGAACACCATGTATCTAGAAAACAATGAAATCTGACCCATAGGGCATAATTTTAGAACATTAAATTGCTATCAGTGTCACACCACAAAATCAAATTGTTGTCCTACATTACTTCAGCTGTGGGGCCTGCTCATTTTGTTTTCAAACTAACAGCAACTCTCAAGCAATACTGAGCTTATTCTCCTACTTAAATGTTTGGGCATGGGCTTTAACTTCTGAAAACAAGGAGAATACTTACTAAGTAGAATATGAAAGCCTTAAGAAGTTATCGATTCAAAGTTTATCCCCACTAACCTTTTGGTTTTGGCAGACGGACAATGTATTCAATTCCCTCCTCAAGAATAAAACAGTCAACTGCACATACCTCATTTGCATCAGCTGCCTGCCATCTCAAGCACCAACCATAAGCAGGGTCATTTTACACTTTTTTTTTAACTGGTATTACATAAAAACTTTCAAAATGTAAAACTGTTTTACAAAATTTAATTCAAGTTCTCTACTACAAGCTATTGCAAATGCTAATGATTTATGCTAATGATTTCCCCATCACAGGCAATAGAAAGTCTTAAACACGTAACACTTAGAAACATCCTGTTCCTTCAGGACACTCAGTGTGACATTCCTATCACCCAAAATGAAAACTTATCTACCTTACTCCACATTTCTATTTCACATATTGACTCAGCACTTGTTAGCAAGTTGTCAATCAGCTGTCTTGCCATATCTAAAAAAAATCAGAACCTGAAGTCAGTTCCCCTGAGGAATCACCAGATGATGCTACAAAGAACCCATTCTTCCATGGTTTTGTACTGAATTTAGACCTAAATCACATTCATTAAGGTACCTTGAAACAAAAATCTAGAGTTCAGAATACTGAGGAAGTCAATGAAATATACATGCCCACCAACCAACATGATACAGTTAAGGGAAATATCGCATCCCGTGAGGCACCCTAAGTTACAGCCTTACCCACTTTGACAAAGTCATGCTACAGAATGTCATGACCAATGAAAAGCACAATTTATCTACCATCACAACGAATACTATGGAGGGGATACACTGCAAAAATAGACTGAATGTACAATTTAGTCTTGCATTGTTATCACCACAACAAAACAAAACAAACATACAAACAAACAAAAAAGCAAAAAAAATTTTTTTTCTTTTTTTTTTCTTAAAAAGTAGCACTGTAGTCTTTTCATCCTTCTTGGTCCTTCTGCCCCTACATTTCTTTCTGTGTCTGTGCTCACTCTTCCCATGCTCCTCACAAGGAAATGGACAGTAATTCCATTACCATAAGGGGCACCGGATTATAAGGCACACCTCCGGGAATCGGTAAATTTCCAATTTTTTCCCATATATAAGGCGACCAGACTATAAGGCGCACCTTTTTTTTGCAGTGAGGATCCGTGAAGCGTACAACAAAGTAAACAGAATCGTGCAATCGTGGGGATTACTGGCAGGTGCTCAATTTGCAAACATTTTTCACAGATTGGTATAGCCTTTAAACACAGCCCCAAGCGTTCCCCCCGTGTGTGGGCCCCGGCACTTCCGCCCAACCCTGGCACCGGCTGGCGAGCTGCGGCTCGGAGCGGCCACAGCTCGCAGCGGTTGGGGGCCACCGTAGTTCGGGGCGTCTCAGGGCTGCCTCAGCTCATGGAGGTTCGGGGCTGCTGTGGTGCAGCCGCAGCTCACACTTCTGGGTTGGTTCAGGGTGGCCGCAGCTCACGGCTTCTGCAGCAGCCTGCTCCCTCCCTCCCCGCACCACCTCGGCACTCTGGCAGCCCCGTGCAGC
>PYHW01010228.1:820117-841659 GCA_013186435.1 Turdus rufiventris | reverse complement strand
GCACCACCTCGGCACTCTGGCAGCCCCGTGCAGCTCTGGGAGCCCCTTGGCCCCCGGCGCTCTGGGAGCCATGTGCCACTCTGGGAGCCTGGCGCTCCGGAAGACGCGTGCCGCTCCAGCAGACCTGCACCGCCCCGGTTGTCGGGAGCTCATACCCCCCGGGTGCTCCAGGACCCCCGCGCCCCCCCAGGCTTTCCCCCCTTGCCCAGGCTGCACTGCCGCACTTTCCCCCCCCACACCGGGACTGCTCCACCGCCGCCACGCTGGCGCTGCCCCGATGTCACCAGGCTCACCCTGTGCCGGTGCTGCCCCAGCCCGGCACTTCCCTGATGCCGCTGGGTTCACCCTGGTCCAGCGCTGCCCCGATGTCACCGGGTTCTCCCTGCGCTGGCCCTGTCCCGCGCCGGTGCTGCCCCGGCCTGGCACTACCCCGATACCGCCGGTCTTGTCCCAGCATGGTGCTGACCCAACGCCGCTGGGCTCACCCCGTGTCAGCGCTGCCCCGATGCCACTGGGCCCACTCCGCGCCAGCCCTGCCCCGCGCCGGTGCTGCCCTGATGCCGCCAGTCTCACCCCAGCACAGTACTGTTCCGATGCCGCCGCCAGGCGGGCTCTACTCAGCTCAGGACTGTTGCGGGCTCGTACTTCCGGGCTGGCAAATTTCCAAACTTTGTCCATATATAAGGCGCAACGGACTATAAGGCGCACTTCCAGGTTTGGACCAAAATTTTAGTCAAAAGGGTGCGCCTTATAGTTGTGAAATTACTGCAATTCATCCACACTTCTTTAGGAAGCTGGTGTTTTACCACTCCACATGGTAATGAGGAGCTGAATAAATACTTTGCATCACATTTATTATGAAAGAAAACAGAGAGGTATCTATTACACAAACCATTCTTATGTAACTCATCAGAGAATCTCTTCAAAATTGAACGAACTAAGAGGAACTAAGGTAGATATTTCGAAACACACTAACAAACAATAATGAGCACTACTCTACAGGCATTTTTTTAAAACTCAGCATTAAAAAGTTCAGTAAGGAATAACAGTGGGTTAACTCTCAGCGAATTCCTTCGCATGTGAGGACTAGAAATGCTGAGCAGCAAACTACTTTACAAAAAATTCAATAAAAAGACTACTGATGTGAACAGAAACTACAAATAAAAATATGGTTAGTAAAACCTTACAAAAACACATGGTTTATATTAAAAGAATTGTCATGGCTTTAACAAAAGGAAACCCTACTTCTCAGAACTATATAAGATCTCGGAAAGAGTTAGTAAATACAGGGGTGAGAGTGCTGTAGTTAACAAAAATCAACTTTGGTTTTCCAAAAGACTTCCCAAAAGATTACTAGAAAACCAAACATCCATATAATGAGGAAGGATTATTATAAATATAAACAGAAATGCATCACCTTAACTACACATCTCCAGCTGCCTTGCTCATACCTGGAATACTTGGAAGGGAGGAAGGTGGAAGACACAGTCAAAATAAACTAAAAGGTAATTCCTCTCCATTGTGGTTTGTAGGCATGTGGTGTGTCCTTGCTAGTGAGATGTTACTGATACATGAAATTTACATAGGTTCAAGGGGGACTGGGGAAATTCACATCTCAAAAAAATCCTTATATTTACTGGGGCATATTAGATACAACACCACATCCAGCTCCAGAAGTTTTTTGAGCTATAAGTCACTGAAGAAAAAGAGGGCAGCAAAAGGCAATTGTCACTCATCAGCTTGGTTCTCATCTTTGCGCATCAACTATTGCTTATGACTATTTTTTCTAACAGTGAACACTTACAAATACTGTGACTTGCACAATATATATTTTTATTGCAACTTACATATAGGAAACTCACCAGCAATAAGTTTCGGAACTCTGAGACTTGAAAGAGACTACAACTAAACTGTTGGCAAAATTACATGCCTTTCCACTCGTTTCACCAATGATCAGGAACAGATGAATCAGTATAGGTGCTAAGGCTTTCTTTTCCCTTAGCAGTTATGCACAAACAGTTCAGGAACCTGCACTCACTTTACTAAAACGACATACGCAAGCATAAAATCAGGTTGTGAGGTATTTCTGTAAGACTGTAAGTCACTGCCAGCTTCAAAAAGACACTAGAATTCACAAATTAACCGGTGCTTGAATGGATTTCAAAATTAGCTGTAAAGCTGTTAGGAAAGGCTAGTTTCCTATTTCCTTGGACAACAGAGTTCATTCATGTCACATTGTTGCTACACAAGAGGTGTGTATATGCCTTTAGGACATGATGGCCTCAGAAAAAGAGGCAACAGGCAGAAACTGATGCACACGGAGTTCCACCTCAGTGTGAGAATGGACTTCTCTACGGTGTCTGGAACAGATTGTCCAGAGAGGTTTGGAGTCTCCGTCACTGGGAATATCCAAGAACCACCTGGATGCAACACTTTTCCGCGTGCTTTGGGATGGCCCTGCTCTAGCAGGGAGGCTGGACCAGACGGCCCCGTGCGGTCCCTCCCAGCCCGACCCGTTCCGTGCGTGTGTCCCTGAGGGCGGCTCGGTCCCTGCCGAGCCACCGACCGGCACCCGCCTCACGGCGAGCGGGGCGGGACCCACCGGCCCCGCGGCACCTCCGCGGCCCCACGCCCGCGTCACCTGCAGCGCCCGCACACGGGCCGCCTCTCGCAGTGCTCCACCGGCAGCTCCCACAGCCCCTCGCAGCCCTCGCCCTCCCCGCCCGGGGCCGTGGCCGGGCCCGGATCCGCCCCGCCGCCGCCGCCGCTGCTGCTCCCCTCCATGCCGGCGTGGCCACACCGCGAAGGCCGCCGGCCGCCAGGGGGAGCCGTCGGCCAGGCCAGCGCGCGGTCCCCGCTCACGTGAGGAGGCGGCACCGCCCCTTCCCGGAACGTGCCCAATGGGAGCGCGCGAAGCGCCGCGTAAGCCCCTCCCATTGGGGCGGTGCCAATGCGAGATGCTCGCGCTGCGCAGCGGGGTGCGACCGGCAGGTGGCGCTGTCGGTCCGCGGCGGTCGCGCGGATTCCCCGGGCCTTCCCGGGACTGCCCCATCCCGCCGGGAACGGGGAACCGGGAACGGGGAACCGGGAACCGGGAACCCCTGCCCGCCCCTGCCCCTGCCCTCACCTCACGGGTACCGGCACCGAGAGACACCGGCTGACAGCCCAGGCCTGCGGCTGACAGCGCCCCGCTCCTCGCAGGTAGTGGCTCCTGGTGCTACCAGTGACGTTCGGGCGGGAGATTGAATTTTTGATATTGTTTTTTTAAATCACAAACTTCTGGTTGTTAAATAATTATCTGATCGCTTTAATTGATATTGCAAGTGCTGAAGAGTAGGAATTCAAGCATTCGTATTCTGTCGATGCTTTGTACCCTCTCCTGGGCTCGCACAACTCCAGGAGAGTTTCTGCAGCACAAGTTAAAATTTAAGTTACACTGTGGTCATTAAGGTAGATAGCTGAGTCTGTTAGAGTCCATTATACAATAAAATGAAATTCAACTCCAAAATTGTTGCAGTTTACATCAGAAATCTACTGAATATAGCAGTCAGTAAATTTCCACACAAGAGATCCTCTCCTGAAATTGGCATCTACAGATGAGTGGTTGTGTTATTTCCTCTTTTGTGTTCCAGAATCCAGAATAAACTATACCATGTTTACATATTTACTATCATCAGAGCCATTTGATGTAATTCAGGCCTCCTGGTATTAGATTCATGCACAATATTAGCATAGTTTTGCTTTTAAGTTGTGTATTTTTATGCTGTTTTGTATTTGTAGCTCAAGCTACACAAATTACCTTGCAGAGCCATTAAAATAAATTTTCCTCACAAGACTGAAAAAAAATCAGAGACCATTGATTCTGAAGCTGGCTATCTACTTACACTGCAAATATACATACTGTATATAAATATATGTACTGCAAATGAAACAAAAACAAAACCCCAAACAAAAACAAAACAAAGAAGCAAACAGGGAAAAAACCCACCTAGGTAAAAAGGAAAATACCACTGTGCAAATTCTAAATTATGAAGTTATCTGTTCCTAATAGTATAGGCCACCTAATTTAGGATGGTGAGACTAATGTCGATGGTGGGGAAGGCTGAAATTTTTTTATTAAGCTGAAAGGTTCCTCACTAGGTGAGTTATTATAACCTACAAACAGCTTATTTGGGCCTATTGTCAGAAGGATCACAGCTGTAATGGACAGGACAAGGAGTGTTAATGACTACTTTCCTAATTCCACCTTACTGAGAAGAGTCCCCATGCAGGGCTACCAGCAGCAGCTTTCCACAAAGCTTCAAAGACTTGGGTTTTTTATCTACTCTGCTAAGAATAATCTGCTTCAGTCATCAGCTTAAAAAGAAAGTAAACCACTGTAAACTGTTCTGGTCTGACCACACAAAAGAAGAAAATAGATCTGCAGATAGATGCCTAAAATAAATGTAACAATAACTTGGTCTGAAGTAATTTTGTTGCCAAGGAAATGGGTGAATGTGGCAGTGAATATAGAGAGGTTCAGCCGCGAGAGGATGCTTTTCTCTGTATGCATACATCTGAAGAGCAAAGTGAGTCAATTAAAACTGGAGGAAAATGGAAACATGAGATCAGATTAGGATAACCTGACGATGACTAAAATCAAGGCTTGAGGACAGAGGGTTCCTGTTAGCAAAATATCGCTGTCCTGGAGTACCAATAACAGTAGAAGGGATTCAAAGCCAGCTGGACCCTGCATTTTTTTTAACATTTACTATATCTGTGTTGTTTCAAAGCATCTTCTCACAAAGGCCAAAAAACTAAAAATCTGACACTAAATACTCATTTTTAAAAATTGGAAGCATTATTTTTTGGCCAAAACATCTTGTTTGAAAAAAGAGGCATTTAAGAGGAAAAGCGACTGAATATTGAGGTCTAAGACAAAAAAGCAAAATTTATTTTATGGCAGATCTTGATAACCTTTTGCAGGCAAATAGGTATTTATGGTCACACTATCTTTTTAATTACAAATAGCTTAAATATTCAATGTGCAGACTTGAGTGCAAATTAACACATCCACTGTCATGCTAGAAACCTGAGGAATTTGCAGCATCTCTTTGAACCAATGTTTGCAATTTGTAAATTTGCAGACCTAGATGATGGGGTGACTGGGAGTTTCTTGCTTGCATTTGACACATTTGGTGTATTTCACTGTTCCGTTTTTGGGGTAGTAAATGGTCACGTGTTTAGTGACTCACTGTAGAGTGGAAAGTTCATTAAATTTTGTGGAAAGTACCATTCTTCTGCATCTCCAATCTCTTCTGCATCTTTATATAAACCATTTCTCTTTTAGTCTAGAATTCAGTGTTTATTTTATTTTATTGTTAGCCCTTACTGAGTAAGAAGAAGTTACATTTCCTGCTACTACAAGTCACCAAAAATCCCTTCCTCACCAAGAAGTTCGAATTTAATATACATTTATTTCAAGAGATGTGAAAAAGCTGTCAGGATGGCAGTTCTCAAAGAAGCATATTCAAATACCAGGTGTAGTTTCCAGGCAGCTTTATCCAAGTCCCATGTTTCTGCTGCCTGGTTTGAGTCAGAATTCAAATAGCAGCATAAGTAATTTAAAATCCTGCTGGATACATTGTATTTTTTCTTTTGTTTTATTTGAAAAAATTGTGTCCTTTTACAGGATATTCCTTCGTGGCAGCTCACAGATGTTGAATTTGGGTAGTTGTGGTTCATGTTTCCTGTCCATCCCCTTTCTTGTCCGTGCATTCAAGGTGGAGGGGCTGCCTGAGCTGTCTTACTGCACAGTCACTGGTGTCAGCAAAAGGCAGTCTGCATAAGTGCTGTGGGAGCTGGGAGCTTGGAAACCATGCTGAACAAAGCTGCTGCCTCCAGGCACCACAGATGAGCCTGGCTGGCACTCAGAAATGCAAGCCAAAGGGAACAAAGTTGGAGACAGGTGAGCTGGGAGATGCTTATACAAAGGCTGCCATGAAAAAGAAGAATAATGCGTTTGTTGTGTGATTCTGCCTCATTGCCTCACAACAGAAGACAGACAAACATCTTCATGTTTGTAAGTGGAATGGTATCAACAAGGCACCTTCTACACTGGCAACATGTGTGAAGAGAAATCCACGTGCAATATGGAAGATGGTATATTAGATAAGGGGGCTCCAGAGCAGTGCTGGTAAATAGCACTCAGGGTGGAAACGGAGCTCAGTGCAGGAGTGTGGGGGTGTCTGAACTCAAAATCAGGAACTGTTGAGTTTTGGGGAAGAGCTTGCTTTTTGTTTGACCTAAGCATATACTGACCTGATTTGTCAGCCCACTTGTTTCACAAGACAGGCCGTTTTGAAGGAAAAAGTATATTTTAGTGAGACAAGATAGCTGCCCAGAATAATCCTCTCCAACTTTCCACCAAGGACTTGCTGGATACTGCTGGAGGTACTGTATTTTTCCACATGCACAGAGATACTGTGAGACTTAAGGACAAAAATTACCTGTGCCTGTCTCTACTGTAGAAGATGCTGCTCTATAACAGATTTGCAACACAAAGGATGGGAGTGAAGCACCCCATCTTACTTGTTTGCCTAGGCAGCTAAGGATTACATTTCAGGGAACAAAAAACAGAAACTAAAACAAAACAAACCAACAGGCAAATAAAAGCAAAAACAAAACACGCACACACAAAAAAACCCCAAACCTGAAAACAAAAACCAGCAACAACAGAAAACCCCAGAACAAAAGAAACAAAAAAAACCCCAAACTGTGACAAAGTGCCATCCAGTTCTAAAAATCTAATTGTGCGGTAAGAACTGTATAACAATTATGTACAATGCATAATCTTGTCTCCCAGTCTGTTGAACTTGTGGGCTTCAGGCATTACTCATTATGTTTAAAGTCTTTGGATTTGTCAGTCATTCATTATAAGTCACTGCTTTGTAAATACTGACATCAAGTGACTTGAAAAATGGAGAATTCATTTGAGCTATTTTAGTTACAACTGGGGGCTTGGAAATATCCTTTACATAAACTAGAGAAACATCAACAGCAATAGAAACACTTACTTTGTTGCTTATTCTTGCTTTATGGATTTTTTTTTTTTATCTAAGAACTAAATTCTGTGCAATCATGTCCAAAATGCTTTGCAGCAGTGATTATGCCTTTATTCTGCCTGATGAAAGGTCTTCTGCAGAGCTTGTTCTTTAGCACCTCTCTTCTAAATATTTGCCAAAAAAAGAGCTTCTTTCCATAGCCTTGATTACTTCCCAGGATCACAGGATTTGGGGGATTATGTTTGTCCATTGAAACTTTCTCCACAGCTTGCAGATACCCTGTAGGAACGTGCAGTTAGGAACTATACTTGTCTGAGGAAATAGCTCAAAATAACATTCCATCCCAGCTGTTTCATGCTGTCTACTGTACATGCACTTTTATTTTTGGCATAACTACACAGATGAGTTACAGTGAAGTAATCAGGGCGTGACTTTGCAAGGTAACTACTATATGTCAAAACCACTGGTTTACATGTTTTCACATACTGTTAATACCAGGAAGTGTTTTCTCTTTCTCCCTTCAAGATAATTACCAGCCATTTTTGAAAAAAAAAATAGTGCTTGCACAGTAATATTTTTCTTTCAGGAATATGGAAAGTACTGGGGTAGAACACATATCACTACAGACTGGAGCTTTGCTTTTGAAGTTTAGCCCAGGTTAGCCTGAGTGGCTCATATTAGCCTCACTTTGAAGAGAGAAACCTTAAAGAGGCCAAAGGTTAGTCTACAGCTGCTCACTTGTGCAGTTGCCATTTATCACTTGAAAATACATTTTATAGTGTTTACCTCACAGATAAACTAACAGAGCCCTAATCCTCTGGCATAGATACAATTATGGCAGCAGACTAATATCTGGAAAGGCAGCTTTTGAACATTTTGGTTGCATTTCTTACTATAAAATATTGCTAATACAGAATGATGACCACTTCCAAATTAAATAAAAACTGTGGTGCTTTTATGGATGGCTACCTGTGTTGAGAGTTCAGCATTCTGAATCTGGTGGGCAGATGCCAATGGCTTTGCAGGTACTTGTGCCTGATAAAATAGTCACTTTTAGTGGTGGATTAACAATTCCTTCTCCTAATGAGAACTGTAAACAAACATGGACATACTGGATTCTCATGAAACAATGTTCACTTGTTCCAGCTCAGAAACTGGTGAGTGCTGGCAGGGTAAGCAGGTGTTAGACGATGCTGCTGCAGGCTGCCTTCAGCCAATTTCCACCAAGCTCAAATGAGCATGTTGTTCAAGCCTGCATATATTCAGCAAAACTCAAAAATTGCAGCATATTTCTAAATGCAGCAAATATTTTGAAGGTTCACATAAATTGTCAGAGCTGGTGAAGTTGATGATATTGCCCACCTTCCCACACTTCCCATCTTGCCTGGTGCTAATGCAAGTCCCCATGTGCCCACACAGCCACCCTGCATGTCTCTCTCTATTTCCTCTCAGATAGACCAGCTGGCTTTACCCTGTGACCAGCCAGACACTCATGTGGGCATAAGCAGCTGGTGGGAAGAATGAGGAGGAGAAAAATGTCCAGCTTTCCATTCAGACCTCTAGTGTCAATGAAAAAGTGAAAGACCAGTAAAACTGTAAATGCTGGGGATAAAAACTCTGCTTTTCTCAGTACACACTGGTGCCTGCAGAGATTGGCCTTGGTCACCAGTTGCTGTCTTGGTGTGGGCCAGCCCTGTGATGAGTAAGTCATAATATACTAGAAGGGCATATGGCAATATATGCAAGTATTGCCAGCTAAAAATAACTCTTCATGTCAGCTTCACTTGCATTTTTTTGCTGTCACCTCTCCTTTTGTGAGCTGCCACTCTTCCTTTCCCGTTGCTCTGCTGCTGCAGTGTTCATCTTGCCCATGCCACGTTGTGCTGTGAAACAACCTGCCAGGCTACTGCTTGGGCTGTGCTCCCTGCCAGCACAACACTCACAAGGCTTCACTGATCTGGAAAATCTCTGTGTAGTCAATTCTTTGTTTCACTGTTATGGTAGGTTGCAAAAGATGTGAAGAGATCGTAGTTTGGAAAAAATACTCTGAATTATAGTTTGGTTGCCTAATTCAGCTCATGAGCTGCATTGCTTTTATGTGCGTAAAAACTAACTGACTTCTCAGTTCCTTTTGGTTTTGTCTATTGCAAGTAGATATCTCATGTTGCATAAGAAAGTCACATGAAACTTCATGAAGTTGTTCTATGAGATCACATTTAAGTGTCATCTTTTTGAAACAGCTTAGACTGAACATCCAAGGTAAGTGAAATACGTTATATGATGGATCACTCACATGCATTTGCTTCTTTCATAGAAGAAGAAAACAAACATTCGTAAGGTGTAAACACATTTTCAAACAGTCTTTTTATCAGTGATTTGAAAGCTTGGTAACTTCTGATGGCATCATGGCTTCACTAATGACACAGAGCTAGTAGCAGGTAATTCCAAGCCTGTAGTTGCAGCCTGTAATGGCAACTCTGATGACTTGGAGAACATTACAGTAAGAGGTAACTGAGACCTTTATGCTAATATCAAAATGCTTAACTAAATTCAGATTCAAAAATTAAATACAGTGTATAGAGACAAGTGTAGTTGGTTGTATAATATTGCTATGCTGTGTATGCCATTTTGTAACTAAAATGCAGTTGAAAATATGAAGAGCAGGTTTAAAAACAGATCCGCTTCAGTGATGGTGATTAAAATAGGTATATAAGAGATAGCCTTTTAAAAAGTAAAATACTATAGGCAAGATTCCCATACATTGCATGTCTCTTGGAAGCTAACAAGCATGTTAGCAGAAAATTCACTTTTATCAGCTTGTACTGCTGATGTAGATGGGGCTTGTTACAGGGAGAGAAAAGGGTGCACTATTCAGAATACTCAGATGGAAATCTCTGAGTTTTTATCAAAGTGCTTTAGAAGTCAAGGTTCCAATCAGCTGTACCTTTACAGGGCATTTTGAGATGTCAGAACCAGCCCCTTTTCCACTCAATTCAAAAGCTTTCCATTCAGCAAGTAATTTCAAAACCATAAGAAAATTATGACCTGAGTGTGAAGTTTCACAGATCTCTGGTTGGGAAGCTTGTCAAAGGCCATTATTACAGCATTTTTTAGTGTTTCCTGCTCCATTATCAGTAATGGTATGCTCTACCCTAGGTGGTCAAAGGAGACCGGTTGAACTTTTCTGGAAACTGTTGCCTGTTCTTTAACTCCCTCAGAAAGAGTAGCTGAATTACTTCCGCACTTAATGAGCAGTGAAGTAAAAAGCTTTAATGGGGGGACTGAAAGAAGTCTAAACTGTAGCTATCTTGCAATGTAACATTCAGCTTGGCCTCTTTTTCTTCTATCAGAAGGGCCAATGCAAATAACAGGTATGATTTATTGGTGAAAAGAATGCACCTCTGAAAAGCAGAAGTGCCTCTCTCTTTAAATCCAATATGTTTCAGTCGTTTGGAAAATATGACAACGCAAAGGGGAAATGTCAGGGCAACTTTACTCATGCCCATGTGCTTGTCAATATCTTGCCATTTCTTAGGTTGGGCAGTTTCACAGACTGGATACACCATATATTCTATAGGATTTATTTTTTTCTGGTTCTACAATTCTTCAAGACAAGACTACAGCATATGGAGTAAAAGCCTCAGGTGACAGCAATAACACAGGAGATTCAGATGAGTCTTCTTGTAAAGAACAAGAAAGTAACAAAATTATTCCATAAAATGTGAGCATTTCCAGTTTCTTCTCTAGATTGTTTAAGAAAATGATTGAAAGATGTGAAAGCATACAGTGAATCAGAAAAGTTCTCTTCTTCCAAAGCAGCATTCATGCAGCACTATCATCCTGGATTTATAAATCAAACACTAATCTATTAAATAGCGTATCTGAATATGTAGCCATGCTACTCTAGGAATAGGCTATAGTTGGATACATATCACATAAAATGTGAGAGGGGCAATTATGGAGACAAAAGTTCATCCTGTGCAGTAAGAGAGAAGACAGTAGTGTATGAAATGGAAAGAAAGCTGCATTAATGAGACACATATTTCCAGCAGAAGGAACTTCTAACAGAACTATGCCTTAGACAGCAAAGTGTACAGCAGAGGAGATAATTTTTGCCTCTGTGCTAGCAAGGGTGCAGAAAGTGGATTGATTCTTGGGTGCTTCCTGATCCTGGACAGGACCCTTCTTGGATGATTCCAACTCACAAGGCAGGTCTGTTCTTTTGCTTTGCATCTAAGTGTAGATGTCCCAAATCTGGAGCTATTAGGTATTGTTTCTTGTCCCTGTCTTACACATCATGACACACTGTATCTATCACAGCCATACTGATAGTTTACATTTATGCTAATGGTTAACCCTGAATTGTTAAATGGATACATATGGACAATTAGGATAATTTTTCGACAAAATGTTAGCAATGTATTACTACTCTGTTAGTTTCCTCTGCATCTTGAGTCCTGGGATTCTGATTTTGCTTCGGTTCTGAGAATTGAGCTTACTCTGGCATATAGTTGCTAATCCTTCATAATGCTACCAATATCCTTAATGGCATCAGATATTTAAAGTTAAAATAGAAGTTCATGGATTTGTACCCCCCACAAAGAGTTGTTTTACATAATAGAAAGTACTGTCAGGCAAAACCTACTCTTTCTTCCAGTAGCTGGCAAATCAGAGGAAATAAAAATTAACAGCTGTATTAATTTTAGGACTCTTATTATTTTGCTGAGCAGACAGATTCCTTCTTAAAACCCTGATTTTAATGCTTTGCAAGACCCTGATCAAATTACTTTCCTTAGATTGGACTGATTTCTTTTTTCTCCAAGAAATTTTTACATTCTAAAAAATTTTTCAACAGTGCTAAATAACCCAAATGTGTAGTTCCATGAGTGGCCTTCACAGTAAATTGTTGTGGTAGTGTAGATACATTTGTGTTACCTTACCATCTGCTTGATAGATAATATAGTAGGCAAGATCAATGCCTAACATTATGTCAGTAGAAACCTTGACGTAATGTAGATATAATGGCCCTGCAATGTACTTCCTAGGGCAAGGACATGGCATCTATTATCTTTCATCTGCAACCTTAACCTATCTTCAGCCAGTCTACAAAACCCCTCTCACTTTGCAACAAGACAAAACAGGGATTTTCTTAAAAGAATTATGGATTGATTTCTTCCTGACACTGTCCTGGTAAGGACAGCAAGCTGTGCAGAGGCTAAATTGCATGATGGATTGTACTTACACCCCTCAATAGAGCTGTCCATATGTGTCCCTACACTACCTAATGTAATAGTGATTTTAGTGTAGATGATTTTAGTCATGAGCCTGTATAGGAGGGATTGAGAAGGGAAAAGGAGAGTGTATTATACAGTAGCGTAAATTCCAGGCCAGCAAAATCATTAAAAATATCATAAGAACAAAGGATGCAGGGAATATGTCACTATTATAAGGTAGTTCACCACTTAAGGAACACCCTGGATGTGTGTTTGCTTGCATTTTGTAGCCTTGTATAGTAAGACAGAACATGGTCAGTCATGGTGTTGGGCAGACACTTCAAGAATGAGCCTGTTCTCTGGAGAATCAGAGCCAGCTTTGGTATCAGTGGGATTCCAAAGGACCTGCTAGCATAGTTTTCTTTCCAAGACAAGACCTGATAATTAGGTCATGGGTTGGACTTGATCTCAAAGTTCTTTTCCAACCTGATGATTCTTTGACTTTCGGGATGAAAAGTAATTAAATTTGTGGGGGTTGGACTAGATGATCTCCAAAGGTCCATTACAATGCTAACTATTCTGTGATTCTGTGAATTAGAAGGCTTGAAACTTAAAATACTGCAAAATTGTGGGGAAAAGGCCACAAGGTTTTCAACAAGCTGGATCCAAGGAGAAAAGAGACTCATAGAGGCTATCACATTTCTTGAATATTGCTGGAGTTTTTAGCAAACCAGGATGAGAATGCAATCAATGAGGTTTTATAGACAGGACATAAAAGTGGACCTTCCTAAGAAAACCTTCTTTTGAAAAAAATGCAGATTTCATACCAGACTTCAGCAAGGAGGGGAATTGTCTGGCAATTCTTTTAAAACTGAATTAAAAATAATGATTCAAATGCACTTCATTATATTAATAATATTTATATTAATTATACATACTTGATATTATACTGTAATTGAAATCAAGAATTCAGAGTGTGGAAAAGACTGGTAGAAGATACAGACCAACATGTATTAACCTTTCCGGATGTCCTAGCTGAAATAAAGAAATTGGCTAGAAATAAAATGTTAGAGAGAAAAGATACAACTTTTGAGATATTCATCATAACAGAACTAAATTAGAAATTCACAGAATCCACTGGAAAGGTGGAATAAGTGGGTATGCCTCCCAGATTACAGTGACTGGGTCTTTTTCCCCCTGATGGTACTCTATGATTCAATAATAGGCTACAAACTTGGAAATAAAGACTGATGAGGCATCTGATAAGATGAATTCTTTGAAAAGTATTTGACAATTGTATTTGAAAATTACAGGATTACTTATACTCAAGTAATTTCCCTAGATTATCCAGGCCCAGAAAGAATGAGGAATAAATTTGCAGCAAAAGATAGTGCAGAAATTCTTTTAGTCTACATTTCCAGTAAGCAGCCAGGAAAGTGCACACTGAGCCCCTCTATTAGAGCCCAGCTCTATTCAGAGATACATGTCACTGTTGACTTACTACTCAAGGTAATAAATATATGTCAGTGCAAGTATTATAGCAGGCTTCGTAAAAATATGTGGAGGTCGCATGGTATAACCAATTGTAAAAGAAGTACATAAAGTATGAAACCTGTAAAAATTAGAAAAGTGGACAAATGCAGTTCCTGACATGTGGAAGCCAAACTATGCCGTGTGTACATTCCAGCAAAGATGATGTTATTATATTGTGTCATCAGGATGAAACTACATTAGCAGAAACTCTAACAATGAATCATCTCACAGTATACCATAAATCTGCATTTGTCACATAAAATATAATTGGTATGTCTACTAACAACTCATCAGAGTTGGTCATGATTAAAAAAAAAAAAAGGTAAGGTTTGAAGAGTTAACTGAGAAACATACATTCCCAGATACTATCCACTACACTGTTTACTGTGAAGTGCAATAATAGAAGACCTAATATGTCTTCTTTTTAGTTTAGTCTTTGACAGAGGATCACAGCTTGGCTATGCTGAACTGTGCCTTAAAATTCAGATCATCCCCAGGAGAGCTGTTAATTAACATCGAATAGTAACCAGAAAGATTTCTTTTAAAAAGACAGTAAAAAAAACATAATTGAGCCAAATTAATTAAAAGCATTGAGATTAAATTTCAGTGTACAACAGCATGTGGTATTGTTACAGAGGAACCTACTCATATCCCTGTGAAACACAAGCTTTTTAATTGCAGTCTTTCAGGAAAAAAACTGCTATTTCTTCCCTGTCCTTCATGGGCAATATGAAGGAAGAACATGTAACAGCAAAGTAAACAGTGGAAAAAGGGTAGAAATCTGTTTCCACCAGCTCTCACATGGAAAAAGGAGTCAGCAACTGCAGTGAGCAAAAGGCGTGAAGAAGCATCTCTTAGGGATCTTATCCATCAAACACACTCTTGGAAGGGTTCTTCAGCCCTCTCAAGTTGGTTAATATTGAAAATGCTTGCCAAATGGAAGATTTATATAAATATGCAAGGTTAAATATTTTCCTTTTAATGTCAAGGATAGGCTCACCCATCATTAAGAGTGAACAACAACTAGGTTTAAAGGACCACCGTGCCACAGGATAATCCAGCCAAGGAGAGAGCTCAGGAGGTGCCTGGTGCCAGACATTGCTCCTGGCAGTCAGGCATGGGGCCAGACCAGGTTGCTCAGTGAGGGATGGAGCCTGCAAAGCCCATGGGCAGCCTGAGCTGCTTCTCATTTGTCCTCCCGAGGAAAGGTTTCCAAATGGCCAGTCTCAGCCTCTCCTACCCCTTACCTGCCCACTGTGTCTCACTGAGAAAATCCCTGCTTCTGACAGTCCCTCATAGGCACAGGAAATTGCCCTTTGGTGCTCCCATAGGGCCCCCTTGCCCAGGCTGAACCAGCCCTGGAGCACTAGCCACTGCAGGTAGCACTGGAGCAGGCTGGGAACCCATGGCACATCTTCCCTGGGTCACGTCCAGAGAATCTTTGCCGTCTGCTGAAGAATGCACAGTCTCATTTGAACTGTGAGTTCAGCTATGGGCCTGCTTCCTCAAGAAACTTGAAAGATCCCCTTATTCCTCTTGCAAAGACTGAAAATTCAGTGGGGAAAAATAATAAAATCCAATGTATAAAAGTAATATAGAAAGCTGTATTTTTGTAATAGTATTAATTCTCTGCATGTATAGACTTATGTCATAGTTTTAACTGCTGAAACCAGCACAACTTTTATTTGAGGACTTGGAAGTACCTTGCTGAACAGACCTAAAATTATCACACCCTATCATTTCCCATGACAAGTATGATCTGAAGCACAGAGGAATTTAAAGTCCCATGTTGCAATGCTGCAGCCCACAGACTGTATAAGAACTTCTGTGAGATAATACGAAAAGATGGCTCAGTGGACTTCCTACTGAGAATGGTAAAAAAATCAGCATTCACTTCAGTGAAGAGTGGGAAATAGGCTGGAAGGAATTTATCTCATGCAGGTTTCAGGCCAGCTGAGGTGACATCCTCATGAGAAGAAAAAACAAAACCACAAAAGCAGCCGCACTGTGTCTATTCAATGCTGAAAGAAAAGCCACTTAACAGCCAAGCAATACAAATACTGCAATTAATATGGGTTTTGACAGCATCATATTCCACATTGCACATTTCAGAATTTTCTGTAGCTTGAGCTCTATCTGACACTGATTTTTCTGTTGTATATCAGTGTGATCATGTGCAGCAGACACCTTTATTATGGTGCTGCCACTCAAACCTATGAAGCAGATAAAAAGTAGCAGTATGCATCAATTTTGTGTGTCCTTCTCAGGTGTAAAATTATGAAAATGACCTCTATGTGATAGTGTATACTGATATGAACAAAAGTGATGAATCCATAGGTTGCTTGTAAAAGTTTATCCTCAGATTATCTTGATTTGCACACAGCTTGTTTATAATGGTGCTATAGAAATTTTGTTGTGTGATGCATGCACTGCAAAGTCAGAGAAGTGTATGAATGAGCAATGACATTACTGGGGACATGTATTTACACAACCTCCAGGTGTTCAGCATGTAGAGGTAGGGAAGTGTTAAAAGGCAGCTTTTAATGGAGAGCAGCTAAATGTAAAATAATCAGCTTTGTATCAGTCTACAAATCACTAGATTTATCCTGTGCCCATGGCAGATTTGTGAAGAGATTGAAAGAAGCAACAGCAGGAGCTGCACATGAGCCTGAACAGACATGACAGGCTGGTTATGCAGCTGCCTGCTGCTGCAATGGCACCTTATCAAAAAAGCACTAGAAGTTAAGTTTGTAAAAACTTAGATCCTAAGAAGGGCACCTGTGAAAAAATTTAGTGTTCCAAGCATCTTAGACCAAGGGCTCACATATTTCAGCAGTGTTTTTGCTCAGTTAATTTAGTCCTGTCTGCACCTCTTGGGAGAGGCTTTTAGGAGAGCTTTTGCCAAATATTTGCAATAAACAGGCAACCAAATAACATCTTCAGAGGGCACTAGTGAGCTTCTCAAAACACTTCATTGGAAGATATATTGAGGGGTAAAATGTTCCACCAATATTTATGTAATTCTGTATCCTTCAACTTCACACACCAAATCAAATATCACTTTTCAAATTTACATAAATCACAATATCACAAATGTCACAATCTTATTTTTTGTATATTTAGTATCTATTAAAGGGTTTGGGAAGTTTCCAGATCCATCTCCCAGTTCTTGTCATTGGTGATTAAAATGCACACTTGGCCAAAATTAGATCACTTGTCTTAGGAAGTATGAAGCTATTTGTAGATATTTTTTTATTAGATTTCTCCAAATGTGATAAAAGTGAAAGCTGATACATTTATTTAATTATTTGCTTTGCACTTTACTTTCCATTCTCTTTCCTATTGTTGGACCAGTGGGCAATATAAAATTGTGCAGCAAATCTACTCATTTTTCCTACCTTTATGAAACTATAAATTTCTTCAAATTAAATTATTTTATTTATTATTGCATTATGTAAAGTGGTCTTATAACAATTACCATTTCCCAAATTTTGAATGCTTTTATGGTCCTTGTGAAATGTAATTTCATAAAAAAGAATGCTGTGATAGCATTGAAGTTGGAGGCCCATAAATTAAAACTCAGAACTAGAACAAGTTTAAAATTAATATGGAAGTAACAAATTATGAAATGTGAACAATTCATTTGTTAGGGTTTTTTTCCCTAAGAAAATACTTATAAGAAATATTTATATCCTTTGTTAAGATGTTCTTGGGGGTATTAATGCTTTTGATTTGAGCCCTGCTTTTTCTTACAGTTTTGTAAGTTATTGAAGATGACAGCTTAAAAACTGTATAAGCACTACAAAACCAAGACCTAATACTCACTGAAACTTTCCTGAGAACAGTTATTTTTATTTACATGTACATCATTCATTCAATGGAATATTACCTTTGTCACAGTAAATTTTATCTATGGTAAAACCCAAAATGTTGATTTTAATGGTTTTAATATTTTGTTCTGTATTTTGTGTTGCTTATTATATGGCACATTAAAATAATTAAATATCAATTTGTCAAATGGTTGATGTTAATGCAAAAACTTTAGTGCTGCATCTTGGGAAAAAAATCCATGTTATGTTAGACAGTATTTCTTATGTAATATGAAAGCACTGTGAATTCTTTGATGAAAATCTTGTAACCCAAAGGTTCAATGTTGTTGTTTCAATCGTCTAGCAATGACATAATTAAACATCCATCTCTTTTCACAATTCAAGTGCATGCTGGTGATTCATGGTCTCTTTCTCTTACACAAAAAACCACACAGATGGATGGACACATTTGCACACAGACTTGCAACTAGGTAAATAGGACTGGTCAATGTTTATGTGGGCCTGAAGAGCAGGAAACAATTTCCTAGCTTTAACTGCCAGTTTTAGGCTTTCTAGTGCTGATTAATTATTTAGTTACCTGTTTAATTATTTTCCTCTATGGAGTAGTATATTTAAACACAGGATCTAATTATAGATCACATAGTATTGCTATCAATTTTATTTCTCTCTCTTTCTGGGGCAACACTGGGGCTTTCTATTTTTATTAGAAAGAAGATAGAGTAAGCTGCAAATGCAATCCAGAATACACACCATGCTTCTATTTTACCATGTGACTGTATTTGCTATCTTTTTTACTTTGTGAAGTCCCTCAGAAAAAAACAGAGATAGTATACTTGATATTAAGTACAAGCAACAATTCCTTGTAGATATTAGATTAATTAGAGCACTACTATTTTTTTAGTAGTCCTACTGAGTCACAGTGGTCTTTGCAAAGGAAGTTCTGTAGTTAACATACAGAATAAAACACTGGAATTGCAGAAGATAAATTCATTTCTCTACTTCCAAAATGTGTTTAAGGACAGTGTCTTTTCAACACAGCTGACAGTCTACTCCAAGGTGATACTATTTTTTCATGTGAGCTACCTGTTTTTACAAAAGAAAGCTTTGCACAACTGTTTTTGATTTGCCCTGTTGGTATTTTAATATCCGTAAGGTTCCAGAAGATTTTGGTTTTTTAACTCTGGTGAAAACTTGTCAGAATAAACTGCTTATGAAGCTATATACTAATTTGCAGAAGAAAGAGTGAAGCAGGCCTGTCTGGAATCTCTATTTACAAAATGATTTAGTGTATCAAAGCAGAGGATACCAGCTTCTTGATGGCTGTTGTTACAGCATTTCTCTCCTATTTCCTCTTACCTTTGGTTGCTTCTCAGGTGTATGCTTCTGGTAGAGCTGGATCCCTTCTATTCACAAATGCAGGGGAAAAAAATCCTGCTACTCGTTCCATGGGGTTAGAAAAACACTGTGGAAAAGACCTTCTATGTTTTATATATGCCCAGCTTCACAGTATTTCCCCATTGCTTAATCAAGTCCTCCAGGGCTATTGCAATACAAGTAATAAACAGTAATAACCAAGGCATTCTGTTATTTTGGGGTGTTGAATATCCTCAACTTTCACTAGATACTCGATGAATGTGACAGGATTAAGGCCTAAAGCTTTAGAAAGCCTCTGGTACCATTCAGTTGCTCAGACAGGGATTAAAACTACTGCAGGCAGTAGCAAACTGGTAAATATTGACTCAGCAGTAAATAAAATCAGTCCATTGAGGTGGAGTGTACAATATGTGGTGGAAGAAGAGTCACGAGAAAGCAATATCGCTCTTGGGCAGATTAAACAGTGTACACCACAAACCCACATGCTGTTTCAGGAAAGTCATACTGTTCATAAAACACGGTGACACTTAACACTCTTAACAATCTTTAAACAAGGAAATTGTGTGTGCTTTTTTTTTGATCTGATTAAAAAATATTTTCTTTAGTTGCAAAACAGAGGAAGTCTGGTACTAACGAACAGCCAGTACCCTCTAATATGTTTTAAAATGTGCACATGTAAATTTTACTCCTGTCCATGACAGGAAATAAAAAAAAAACTTAGAATATTTTCTTTAAAATCTTAGAATTTTTTGTTTATAAAATGGAGGATATTTCAAGACCATTGTCTACTATAAAAATAAAAGCACTTTATTAACCTTTAAAGGAAAAATAGATGACAGGTAGGTGTTTAAATTATGAGAAAGACGGCAATTTTAATAGCTTTTTTCAAGCCTTGTAAAGTATGTGGTTTGTTCCACTCAAAAACAGTAATTGGAATGCCATTTTCTACTCAGCATGTAAGTCAACAGAGAATCTACTATGAGGCTGAAATGCTTCATTTGTCACAGCACCTTTGTTAAAGGTTATGTTTCTAGAGTGTTGCGTATGTGCCATTGAATGGTGGAATCAATGTGCATTAACACACGGATGCACACTCCTTCATTTGATTGCTCTTCTTTCCTCTTCCCTACTTGTGGAATAAAAACAGTATAAAAAAGGTAATATTAATCTTGGAAATGCAAGTATGCCTGACAGTTCAGAAACACTGCATTTGTACATATGAATGTGAATTATGTTAATGAAATGTAGCAACCAGAAAAAGAAACAACTTGCAAGGTGCATACCATGAAAACTGCAAGCAAAAGAACAAAATACAGGGCTACCTCACAAAATGGCTGTGAGATAAGGAGGAGTGTATGCATTTGAGGATAAAATTGTTAGTTCCACTGCAACTGGAAAGAACAATGGGCTTTTTGGTTTGTGTTTTTCTTTCCCAATACTTGACTGGCCATCTGCTTGACTCTGTACAAGTATAAGGAAAAACCAATCTATCAAAAGCTCAATCTTCCTCCTAAGTTAAAACCTAGCATTTAACAACCTTAAAGAGGTAACAGATTGAAATAATAGCACAAAACCACTTTTTTTTTTCCTTTTATTTTTTTTTCTTTTTTTCTTTTTTTTTCCTGACTTGAGTGTATGCAATAGATTTGTGGATGTATGCTGATATTGAATTTGGAAACACATATCCAAGTTCTTGATATAAACATGAAAGGAAAAGTAGTGATTGCATTATACCTCAGGTAACTTTCTTGTGGACATGTATAAAGGATGTCACCCTTTTAAGCTTGATATGGAAACCATATACCATCTGAAATACCCCTGAGTGTTCAAAACTTATGAAAAAATATTCTTTATTTGAATAGACTGGAAGTATGACAATTCATTATTTGAATATGGAATCAACATATTGCCTTGGATTACAATACAGGATGTGATAAAAGGTATCTGTTCTATCACCATCTGTTGAGGATGGGGCAGTGATCCTTATCTCCACGGGAGATGTTCTGCTAATGGCCTACCCATTGAAACCAGGCAGGGCATTGTTCTTTATCTTTTCACAACCCATCCTTCCCCCAGTGAGTCATTTTCTGCTAATGCCCCATTGAGTCCCACTGTGTGACTGATAAAATTACTGCATCCCATTGGAAGTTGCTCCAGCCAGGGGGAAGGGCCCAACATTTCTTACCAAGATAAAACAGAGGTGTGGGGGACACTAAGGGAGCCTCTTTCTCCACTGGATTCCAGAGGGAAGCTGGATTTCTCCACATCTCCACTGGACCTCCAGAAGGAAACTGCACCTTGTACAGGAGCACTGCTTCAACTGAATCACATCTGTCACTACAAAAAGACTACAGCCAGCATTTAATGGGACTGCTACCAACACCCTGCTGACGGGGTGTCAGGTTGTATCTTTACTTTTGTCAGGGCTTAGGGTTTGTTTCTTTGTAGCATTGTATTTCTCTTTTAATTTCCCTAGTAAAGAACTGTTATTCCTAATTCCCATATCTTTGCCTGAGAGCCCCTTGATTTCAAAATTATAATAATTTGGA
>PYHW01010228.1:787950-814367 GCA_013186435.1 Turdus rufiventris | reverse complement strand
AAACCACGGCCGGGACGTGCGGCTCCTCTTGGGGGGAGCTTCTGCGCTGCCGTGCAGTCATGAAGGCGGCTGGAATCCTCTCCTGGGCATAGCTGCAAGGAGACCTTGGAATACCCTGCTCCAGTGCTGTTGAGGTTTCCAAAGCCTGTTTGAACTCCCCGTCGATGTTTGCTCTTGGAGTGGAGAGAAAACACTTGAGAGCCTTGTAAAGGCCAAAGTCTTTATTAGCGTGCGTTTTCCTTCCTTTTGCTCTTGTTTTGTAAACAGACTTCTGTTGTGCTCTTCTGCCCACCCTCCCTCCGCGTGGGGCTGAGGAGCGATGAAATCAGACGCAGCAAAGTTCCTCAGGGCACCACGCTGGGGTATTTTTAACCTTACCTTTTATGGCTGCCCCCAGCTTCAGCCCGGTGTGCTCCCCAGTTCGATAAGGCAATGAATGATAGGTGGAAATGCAGGAGTGAAGACTGGTTTGCTGTCCCGTCTGGTGTAGGCAGTTAAATTCCTCTGGCTGCTTGCAGCTCCGCTTTGGGCTAGTGGAGCTGGGGCGCTTCCCCAGGGTTAGGCTGGCTCTGCCGAGTCTGTCTGCAGCTTTGTCCGGCCATGTCCTTGCCTCCTATAAAACAGTTCGTGCTGGAAGATACCTTAAACTACAGCGATTGAGTCTTCAGGTACCAAATTGTGCCAAACTCTCTAATTTTGCATATCCAGAAATGTCAAAGACTCACCTGTAGTGGGAAGACTTTTACTAAGAGACAAGAAGGTCTGCTTTACAGGGAAATGCTAGTAAGCTTTTAAAATATGTTGTCATGAGTTTGCCATTTTGAGGGAAATAATTCGAGTCATTCATGTCACTAGAATCACTTTCTACCTGTTACAGCTGAACTTATGTAAAGTTTTGGAAATCCCCAGTGGATAAGAAGAGTAGGAATCTCTTCTTGAGGAGAATGGAATGGTTGGGAAGTGTAATTTTTGATACTGATTACTGTGGCTTCTCTTTTGGAGGAGCTATTTTCATACAAGTATAGTATGGCAATGTTTCCTTGACATAAATGCAATAACAATATTTCCTATAGTTGCATTCATCTTCCTTTCATTATCCTTTTCCCTGGTAGGTTATTAATGGATTTATTTTCCTCAGATTTAAAATGGCTAACAGAAATATCCTGCTTCAGGGCTGGTTTTGTTGTTGTTACTGATTCTGTAATGCTGTGTTAAGTTAGTGACGTTGCTCAGAAGGATTAAGAAGAGAAAGGTGCTGAAGCTAATTTCTGCTTTTTTGTAAAATAGTGACTCTACTTTTAGAAAATCCAAAAACAAAAAAAATGGCCATAGTTTTTCCCTGTCTGAAATTATGATAAAAACATGAGTAAGTATAAATACTATTAATTGTATTTTAGAAATGTCATCCCATGCTACCAGTTTTTGTGGCTGAGAACATAGGAATTGATATTGCAGGGTTATGCACTATGGAAGAGGGATATGTTGTCCAACAGGAAATCTTTATAATTTTAACATTTTTAAAGACAAAGTATGCTTCAGGATATTTTCTCGTAGACAGCACTGAATATTTAAAGTGAAATATTTTAAAATATTACAGTTTTAAGCTAAGAATATCAAGATTCTGTTCTTAAAAGCTGAAGAACTTGAAGCAAAATTAGTATAAAACTTCCTGTATCTGCTGAATTGTGTGCAGCTATTTGAATACGTGCAGTTGTGTTTTAAGGAGGTATTTCAGATATTTGTTGTAATGGGAGGCAGGTTTGTTGTTCTGAAATTTCTTTTTTTTAGGATGTGAAGTGTAAAGTAGAGCATGAGCTTCCTCGGAGAGCACATTGATAAGTTTTAGCCCATCTTTTATTTGTGTGTAGAAAAAGGCTCATAAGCATCAAGATACCATAAGAAGCATGCTTCTTGTTTCTCTGCTGAGGGCGGGTGATAGCAACACATGGCACACGAAACCAGTGAGAACCAGGCCCTCATATGTCACAATTTAGCTGTTGAATTTTTATGTCCTTCTCCTGATACTGAATTATTTTCTGTGTACTTGTCCACAGTGGAAGACATCCTTTGCTTTCTTTTATTCATATCAGATCTGAAATATTTGAGTAAATGTTTAAAAACCTCGTGGAGTTTATCATATAGGATTCCTCTGAACTAGTTATTACTGATTTTGTATTTAAAGTATTAAGTGGGTAACCAGTACTGATACTTTTTTTTTTGCTTATTCAGTTCTGATTCTGTAAATTTTTTTTTAACTCATTACTGTTCTCATCCATCAATGTAGCAGAAGACTGAGGGGGGTAGAGTAGAATCTCTATGAGCAGTAACAACTTTACAAGTGCAAGTCCTAAGACTGATAATGAAAGTCACATAAGAGCGATTGTTTGTAGGGGTAAAAATATGTGAAAGAAAGATAACAGTAATTTCACGACTATAACGTGCACCCCACAGGAGTCGGCAAAATTCACAACTTTGTAGATCATATAAGGCACACCGGACTATAAGGCACACTCTTTTTTTCCCGTGAAGATCTGTGCCGCGCACAACAAAGTAACGAATTAGTAACGGAAACCCACGGATTGTGGAGTTTACTGGCAGGTGCTCAGTTTGGAAACATTTTTCACAGATCAGCGTAGGCTTTCAAAGGCAGCCCCAGGCGCCCTCCCCGTGCAGTGGGCCCTGGCACTCCCGCCCGCCCCCGGTGCCGGCTGGCGCAGCTCGAGCCAGCCGTGGGGCCACCTCCCCCTTGTGGCTCCATGCTGCCACGGTGCTGTTCTCCCTCGCGGCTCCATGGAGTTGCCATGCCGTTCCCTCGCTCGGTGCTTCTGCCGTGCCTTTCCCTCGCTCGGCTCGGCACTGCTGCCCTGCCGTTCCCTCGCTTGGCTCGGCACTCCTGCCGTGCTCCCCCTCGTGGCTCCATTGTGCCGCCATGCTGTTCCCCCTTGCGGCTCCGCAGAGCGGAGCAGCCCTACCACCCGTCCCTCGCTCGGCTCGGTGGCCCAACCGCCCTGCTGCCTGTCCCTCGCTTGGCTTGGCGCACCACAGCCCCACCTGCCCCATCAGCTGTGGCCCCGCTGCCCCCAGCACCGTGGCCCCACCGGGCCCTATTGGCTGCAGCCCTGCCGGCCCCTATCGGCTGTGGCCCCGCTGCCCCCAGCACCGTGGCCCCACTTGCCCCTCTCAGTTATGGCCCTGCCGGCCCCAGCACTGTGGCATGGGGCAGGGCTGCCCTTGGCTTGAGGGTGGCGCAGGGCGGGGCCACCCTCGGCTTGGGCCGCCGCGCACAACAGAGTAGTAATGCCACCCTGCCCGCACTGCTCCCGCACTGCTCCCAGTGCCTGGGGCCGCCCCCTGCCTTACTGCCCGCACTGCTCCCAGTGCTTGGGGCCACCCCCCACCTCCCTGCCCGCATTGCTCCTGGCACCTGGGGCCACCCACGGCCGATTCCCATCCCTACTCAGTGCTCCCGTGGTGCTGCCCCCCCTCGCGGCTCTCACTTCCGGGGTGGCAAATGTTGCAGCTTTGTACATCAGATAAGGCGCACCGGACTATAAGGCGCACTTCTGTGTTTGGGGAAAAATTTTAGTCAAAAGGGTGCACCTTAATAGTCGTGAAATTACTGTAATTACATGGCTTATTTCAATGGAACCAAAATATTTCTTCTTTGTCTGTGATTAAACTAGTTCTAGACTAGAGGTGTGCTATGTACAGTTGATAGAACTGGGAACTAAATATCTAAAGTTGAAAGGGACTCAGAAAATTGGGGTTGGGATGGGGTTTCATTGCTTGGTCAAGACCACACTGTGTTTTCTAAGGATACTGAGTTGCAATAGAAAAAGGCTTCCTGTTTTGCAGGGTTCCTTTGTTAAATAGAAGTAATTTATATGACTCAATGATACTGTTGCTTACCTATCTAGAAAATACTTAATATCAGCACTTAGAACTCCCTGGATATATGTAGTCCAGAAAACTGAGTTACCATAAGAGTCAGTCAAAGAATTATGCTGTTTACACCTTACCTGCTTCTTGATTGGCATTTAGTAAAGGAAAGGGATTTGGTATGGAACTTTAAGAGTGCCTTTTATTTTTTTTTTTTAAATATTTCAGTAAAGCTACTCTGAACTTTAAATTATTTCTTAACAGAGTTAATCTTAAAAAATGATAACAGTTCTTTACTCATCAATGAAAAGTGCAGTGAAATATGATTCGAAGTACATGGCCAATCATTTTGGTGCTTATACTGTAATACAGTTGTAGTGTAATAAAGTACTTTTGATAAAGTGCAAAGTTGGGTTTTTTTCCAAAAATGATGAAATTTTATTGCTTAAAATTTAATTTAGCATCCTAATAGAAGAATTGAGTTATTATAAATAAGATATTTAAGTGAGATACTTAGACTAGTGTAAGTTCTGATGCGAAAGTGGGATAGAGAGAGACCATACTGTAATAGAATAAAATAATTCAACAAGATACCATGTGGCTCATGGTGGCTGCTTTGATTTTTAGCATTCTATGCTCAGGGCATAAAAATATAGCAATTATTGCAGTATCATCTGCTTCATAGATTTGTCTTTAGTTTTTATCGTGACTTACTGAGTAGTTCTGCATTGTCTGCATTGCGTTTGCTGCATTTAGCCATGGATAATAGCTGCCCTTCATGAAAGAAACATAGGTTAAATAAAGTTTACAGGTTGTCTAAGCTAATGTGTCAGCCCTTACGTAGCTGTAGCAGAAACTATAGCAAAAACTTCGTATGTCAGTACATAGAAGAAATATGTCAAAAAGGTTGATCGTAAGGGAAATAAATGTGTTAGAGGTGCTGTGCTATGTGAGAGGTCAAGGCCCCAATTGTTTGCTTTCCTTCTGTTGAGAGTGGTTTCCCAATGCCAGTATCAGATTGTGAGTTGTGTATGTCAGACTTTCACTTTAGAAGGAAATCTGGATAGTTCATGTAGTCATCTATACTATTTTCCATGCTTTTAAAGCACTGTTCTAATCAAAATGTCTGTTAGTCTTCTTCAAAGAAATATTAATTTAGAGCTAAGAGCCAACATTGGATTAAAACAATGGGCAGAATTTTTTTGTGAAAACCCACTTCTGCAGTGCAAAATCACGTTTATTTTCACAGGCCTGGAACATCTTTCACTGCCTAATTTCAGTCTTGTTTGCTATGTCAGCAGCAAGTGAGATCCATGGTCCTGCAGCTTGAACTAGTTCAATCTTGTTTATTTCTGTAACAGAAGAACAAAGCATTGTTTAATAAACATTCCAAGTACATGATAATATCACGTTATCTGCCTGTCTTATTGTGCAAAGACAACTTTCTTGTAAATGTTCTAGGGCATTCTTAAGGTGAAAGGCTGTTATGGCCTGCCAACATCAGACATAGAGGCTCTGCTTGCTTCCAGATCTTATCTTAGGATTTTAATATTACTATTTTAAAAAATTAATATATATTTAGGAGTACTTTCAGCATTCAACTGTATTGACAGCATTTTGTGCTGCGTCCCTCCCCTTGCCACCAAGGGCCAAGTAATATAAGTGATCGAATACATATATGTATGTATATGAAAACATATGTGAGTGTGTATATATATATGTACAAGAAATTCTTATACTGGAATCATTTGCACTTTGCTTAAGAGAAGGCTGGAATTACCTTTTTGTTTAGTTACCATTGCTTTTGGAAATGTACTTTTATTGGCTTCTGTTAAAATGAAGATGATTGTATGTGAACTATCATGGACAAATCTCGCAATAAGTGACTGGTGGGCAGAATTCATTCTTGTTGTATCTGAGACGCTCTTAGGATATGAAAGGTATTTCTTACTCCTGAGAGTAGTCCTCTACTATACTACACTAAAATACCTAAAAAATATCTAAGAGTAAAATTAGTCCAGCAGTTAATTTTATACACTTAGTTTAGAGAGCTGTCTTGGTAAGAAACTGCTGCTTAGGAACCTCATTTATAGCTGGAGTCTGGGCTCCAGTGAGTGTAAGAGGATCTGACATCTCTGCAGAGATACAGTCTAATGGAATGAGTTGCAGGGGGGACAACAAAAAACCAATAGAAGGATACCTTTGGAGGAGGGGAGTCCACAAGCTTCCCTCCTAAAGGTGTCTGGTTTGTGAGGAATAATGAGAACAGTAGGCAACAGTAGAAAAGGGAGCCAGTTGCAGTTTTATTGCCATAAAATTTAGTCACCTTCTTCAGACACTTTTTCCATTGCAATATAAAACATCCCTAACCTCTGCATCCCTTTTCTTTTGTCTTTGAAATTGTGGCTCTCCTGCAGGCAAACATTAACTAAACATCAAAAATAACCTCCAAGTCATCATCCTTATGCTTGGCTGTAGTTATATTTGGAAGCCCTTTAAAAAGGCCTTTCTTTCCCCCTTCTGTCTCTTTGGGAGCAGATCAACTCTACAGGCTTAAAAGCTATCCAGGGGTTCTGCAGCATATTGGGTATTGGGAAGCCAGTGTGACCAAGTATGATCTAATCTGTCTGAACAGATTCCTGTTCTGAAGTGATTCCATTTTTTCCCCCAAGTGTCAGTCTTTTCAAATAGTGTGGAGAAACACGAGAACATTAGGTTGGAATGATTATATTTTTCTGCTAAAACCAAGATTTTGAAAGGACACTCATCTTACCCTCAGCTTCTTACAAGTACACTTACAATTAATGTTAGAACTGAGAACTACTAGGATGAGAAGATATTCCCCATCTTTTTTTCAGGTAGTTTATCCCCAGTTTGACAAACTTTTAAACACAGGGCATATGAAGTTATTATTGTTGTTATTAGACATAAAATAATGGCTATGTTTAAGTGTAGCAGAAGAGAGTAGGAGGTTTCTTGGTTCATATTCGTAAAGGGGACACCTTCAGGAAACAGCATGTCTAGGACTCTGTAATACTTCTTTAAGCTACTGTTGTCCATCATAGCCTGGGTTCTGAGTTTCGAACAGCACAATAGGTAGGATATAAAGCTGTGAGAGGACATCCAAAGGAGACAGTGTAGGGTGTGGAAGGGAAGCCATATCAGCAGTGACAGCCTGGCTAAGGAGACTGAGGGGAGACCTCGTGACATCCTGCGTGACAAGCTTCCTCACAAGAGAAAATGAAGGGGCAGGACTGATCTCTTCTCTCTGGTGAGCAGTGGCAGGACTCTAGGGAATGGCTGGAAGTCGTGTCAGGGCAGGTATAGGCTGGATATTAGGAAAAGGTTGCTCTCTGAGGCTGGTTGAGCACTGGAACAGGCTCCCCAGAGAAATGGTCACAGTAGCAGCCTGTGAGAGTTCAGGAAGTGTTTTGACACTGTGCTTGAGCATGTGCTGTGACTCTTGGAGCTTTCTGTGTAGAACCGGGAGTTGGACTCTGATGGTCTTTGTGGGTCCTTTCCAGCTCAGGATATTCTATAATAACTGCTTTGAATCTTTTTTCCTGATGCATTGATGAATATGCTGGTTCCTCAAGTCTCCAATGTATAATTACTAACAGAATTGATCATTACTAAGAGTTCTTTCTTACTTATAGTTACTTCTAGTGTTTGATAGTTGATAGTAACTAACAGAGTTCTTTCAGTGCAAAATGTCAAGTGCATTGAGCACTTAAAACTGATGGACTTACTGATCTCCTTAAAATAGTTGCTTTATAATTGCATGATTTCTACTAACGGTACGTGTTACTGTATATGTTGGTCCGTACTCACTATGATGGAAGTATGGAGCTTTATATGAGATTCAGCAGGGCCAAGTGCAAGGTGCTGCACCTGTGTTGGGACATCCCCTGTTACCAGTGCAGGCATTGAGAGCAGCCCTGCTGGAAGGGCTTGGGGGTGCTGGTGGGTGAGAGGCTGGACATGACCCAGCCACGAGCACTCACAGCCCTGAGAGCCAAACGTGTCCTGGGCTGCATCCAAAGCAGCGTGGGCAGCAGGGCAGGGAGGGGGTTCTGCCCCTGTGCTCTGCTCTGGTGAGAGCCCACCTGGAACCCTGCATCCAGCTCCAGCACAGGAAGGATGTGGAGCAAGTCTGGGGGAGGGCCATGAATATAATTAGAAGGATAGAGCACTATCAGGAGATTAATATTACAAGAGATGGGGCAACTGAGAGATGTTTTAAAAGATGGTTTATTGCATTATGGCATCAGTCTCATAGAAGAGTGAGACATTAAAGATGTTAGATCCTATGCAATGATATCAGAAGCTGATTAATTCTTAGTTTGCAATGCCTTATGTTAGTTTTTAGCCAATCAAATACTTCTACAAAGTTTGCTGCCATCTTTTTCCACCAATTGTAAATTGCTTTGCTTTTCACGGCTTTGCCACAGTGCATCATTTTTCAACCAATCATATAACACTTCACAAACTTAACTTGATACAGCTTAAACTTCTAATTAACTTTATAACAGGTTCTCTTGCTAAACTTTAAAACCTTTTACTATCTTATTTAACATACTGCTTTGCTTACATAATGCATACTTCTCTTTGCTTAAAACATAATTTTTAAACTACTTAAACTACATACTTATATTGCTTTTTGTCTATTTTACTTTTAATGCTCTAATTCTCCAAGCCTTCTCCAAGGCCTTAGGTCACATTGTATCCACCTCTATCTCTGAGCCTGTATGCTCAAGGTCCTGAGAACTCTCTGTGCCTGCATTTCCCACTGAGTGCCTCTCCATGAGGAAGGTCTGAGAGAAGTTCAGTCTGGAAAAGAGAGAGCTTAAAGATTACCTTATCGTGGTCTTCCTGTTCCTGAAGGAAGCCTACAAGAAAGATTGGGAGAGACTGCGTACAAGAACATGCAGTGACAGGACAAGACGGAATGGCTTCAGACTGTGAAAGTTGGTTTAGATTAGATGTTGGAAAGAAATGCTCTACGGTGAGGTTAATGAGGCACTGGAATAGTTGTCCAGAGAAGCTGTGGGTGTGTCATCTCTGGAAGTGGTAAAGGCCAGGGTGGATGGGATTCTGAGCAATCTGATCTGGTGAAAGATGTTCCTGCCAGTTGCAAAGGAGTTGGAACCAGACGATCCTTAAGGTCCCTTCCAATCGAAGCCATTCTTTGTGTTCTATTCTATGAATATGGTTGTGGCAGCAGGTAGCTTCAGGCTTGTCTGGGAAGCTAGAATTGGAGAGAACCAGATGGGAGAAGTATAGTTAGTCTTTGAAGTGCTGATGAGGCCTAGCAGGGGCATACACACACAGCAGGTGGGCTTCATACAGCCTTTGACACTTCAATCTTGAATACATTTTTAATAAAGCTGTGTCTAGGTTTCTATCTTATGCCTTTACATAGAAGCGATTCTTTTTGTTTGTTTTTGTTTTCCTTAAAACTGCATCTGTGCAGAACTCTAAATTTTGACAAATGGCTTTGGGAAAAATTGAACATGATATTTCTGAATAAACTTTTTCTGTTGAACTGTGGACTTGACCAGTGAGTCACCAGGTGAGACTTTTTTTTTAAAAAAAAAAACGTTCTGTGACTAACAGGTCTGAAGTTCATGCCACCACATCAAAATAATTACTTTAACATTTGAACGAAAATTCCTACTCAATCTGCTCTTTAGGGATGAGTTTTCACGTAGATTGCTTTGGAACCTGTAGTTCAGTATGCCAGTTAGTAATAAATGCTGCTCTTTTGACAAGCAGAATTGCACTGCCTTGAAGCTGAAGGGGGAACTGGACAGGAAGGGGCTTGAAAACCTACCAGTAATAAGTGATCATAAATTTATGGTTATATTCAGTCTGCAGAATAATAGACAGCATTTTCAATTATGCGATGGTCCCTGGTGTTCTGCTGGTTGCAGTGTGATAACTGAATATTGGCTGACAAACTTCTGGCTGAGACTCTTTTATGAAGCATCACTAATCCTGTGTGGGGAAAAATGTCTTTGGACCAAAATATCAGTATTTTTCATTTTATTTATGTATTTTAAGGTGTGTAATGGTATGATAGTCTAGGCCAGTCTTGGAAAAAGTACTCTTTCATGTAAAACAGCTGGAACTATGACCATCAGATTACAAATGTACAGTAATTTCACGACTATAAGGTGCATGCTTTTGACTAAAATTTTGGCCCGAACCTGGAAGTGCGCCTTATAGTCTGGTGTGCCTTATATATGGACAAAGTTGCGAAATTTTCCAACACGGAAGTGCGAGCTGCAAGCCGCGGGGGAAGCCAGTGGGGCTGGGGCTGCCGGGTGCCCGTGGGGCTGCGGGGCCAAGGATGCTGGGTGCCTGTGGAACCAGGGCTGCTGGCTGGAGGCGGGGCCACGGGGCCAGGCCTGCCAGGTGGAGGTGGGGCTGTGGGGCCGGGGCTGCTGGGTACCTGCAGGGCCAGGCTTTCCGGGTGCTTGCGGGGCCAGGGCTGCCGGGTGAAGGTGGGGCCAGGGTGCTGCAGCAGCTGGATGGAGGCGGGGCCATGGTAGCCGGGTGGAGGCACAGCCTTGGCCAGCAACTGTGCAGGGCGAGCTGGGGGCGGATCCTCACTGCTTAAAAAAAAAAAGTGCACCTTATAGTCCGGTGCGCCTTATATATAGGCAAAAGTTTAGAAATTTGCCGACACCCGGAAGTGTGCCTTATAGCCGTGAAATTACTGTATATGTCTAGCCTTCAGTTATTTTGCTTTTGTTTTCAAGTCCACAGTTTATATTTAATACATTAAAAATTAGTAGAGGAGTTGGTTGTAAGGCATGACCACTTTTGTCAGTGTATGGAAATCTTCCATCTTCAATTTCTGTGATGCTATTCTGCTCTTGAAACATTTAGTCAATTAAATTTTGGATCCTTTTATAATTCTTTTGCTAACAGAACACTTGTTTGTGCTCTTTTGTTGCTATCTTTCTGACTAACTCTTTAATGAGTGTGCATTCCTTATTCTAAGGCTTTCATCCTTGAATGCTGCTTTCTTATGCTAATTGGGTGATTCTCCTCACTGTTGTTTCCACAAGTTTCTCCAGTGTTTAATCTTTTCCTCTATTTTTATCTGTACTCAGTATCTAATAAAACTTCCAAGAAGATAGGAATAAATTTTGACTTCAGCATTGCAGGACTCAATGAACTGGCTCTGTGAATGTGTAAGATATAGCAACATATTCAGTGACAATATAAACTTGAGAGAAAAGAATTCATGCAAATAACAGGACACTCAACAGGTCTGAGAGGACAGTTTTGCTTCTGTATAACTAAGCTTCATGTTGTTACTCTTTTGTAACTTTACAAAGTCCTTACTAAATGTTTTAGTAAAATTCTAGGTCCTCAATTCTTATTCCCCCTTTCCAGAAATTTAAAAAATTAGAAGAAAAATTTCCAAAGTCTGTTTCCAATCTAAGAAATATATTACTTTTTCCTACTTTGCCAGAACTTTGGTTTTTATGCTTTTCTTTTAGATGTTTTTGTATCTCCATTTTTTTGTTTTGTTTTTTCTATTACAAATTGCAGTTTGTTTGTTATGTAAGTCTTATGATGCGCTTGTAAGCATGGAGAAAGAGCAGTTTGCCACTTCTGTTTCTTGGTTTTAAATTGCAGACATCTGTATGTTCTCTGCAAATACCTCTTCTGACTGTATAGTGTTTTACATAGATAGGATGCATGGACTATACTGTTTCATACTTCACTGATGTGTTGTGAGTAGATAAAACTTTATATTATTTTGGAGTGGGTTTTTGTTTTCTTTGGGGTGTTTTTAATTTTTTTTTTTTTATATACTTTAGGCATACGCATCAGGATGTGATATTGTGGTACTGGGGACTGACTTTGAAAGATTACAGATAATCCCTGGAGCAAAACATGGAAACATTCAAGTGGGATGTGTGGACTGTTCAATGCAACAGGGGAAGGTATGTAGAGCAGTGTTTCTAATAATGTTCCAGCAATGTCGTGTTAAGCACCTTCTCAGGAATGTGGACACTTGCAAGTTAGAGCAAATATACTACAATGACTAGTAAAATGACTGATTGCTTTTTGTCTTGACTTGTAAGCAGCACAGTAAATGTGAAATAGTAACCGTGGTTATGGTAGATGTAGAAGATAGGTAGGACTGCACAGAAACCTGTGGATTCAGGGCAGGAATTTGACTAAAAGATTACTAAGTTGGAAGCAAAAGTAATTTATTCACTATGGCTTTGCAGTACTGATCATGTCATTGATATACTTTGACATGTTAGTGGCTGGCAGGAGATGAGTGCTTCCACAGAAATCACTTTCAGATCATCTAGAAAAATGACATTTGCAAGCAATTCGTAATGCCTCTCTTGGATGGGGTTTGCTTTCTTGAATTCTTAGTTTTTGTTTTTTGTAGGTGGGTCTGTATCAGAAATATATTTTAGGAAACAGTGGGTTTTAAGTCCTTTTAACAGAACTTTAGGAAAATTTTCCTGTCAGAGTGAAAAAAGAAATAACCAGATAAATGTTCCCTAGGATGTCAGAGTTATGTAACACCCCATTGGGATGTCACAGGGTTTAAACTGTTGACCAATTCAGGAGGAACTCTGTCTGGATAATTGTTTGCTCATGTAATGATTGTCACTTTCTGCTCATCATTACAAGCCTTATGACCTGATGACAGCTTTCATTATATTCTGGTATTTTGAGACAAGACCTCTGATGGAAACCAGTTTGTTTTTACATGTGAACACTGTGCTGACAAAACCCCAGCCACACCCTGTTCCTGCTTTTTAGCATTTGAGTGATAAACTCTTGCAGTGGTGGCGAAGGAATGCAAATGTAAATGAGGAAATGTTCTTCTCTGTGTCTCTGGCACCTCATAGCTATAGTCTACCTGGGTTTCTCCACTGGCTGCTGTTAACTAGAAGGGGTTTTTTAAGTTCACTGACCATTATTTCTCTAAATTTGCAAGGTCATCTGGATTGCATGGTAACAATTCTGTATGCATTTAAATTTGTCCTTGAATTGTAAATGTATACACGTGAATATATCACACTGTAAGCCTTACTAAGCTTCAGAATTATTTCATTTCTTAAGTAGACTTGTGAGGTGATTTAGAGTCTGCTGTGAGGAAACTGGATGTGTTTCCAAAGTGCTGAAGTACTAAGCAGTGGATGGCTAGGAATTTGGTTATTGACCAGACAGATCAATGAATTTTCAGGTCATTCTTAAAAGAATTGAATTTCTTCCTAGGCATTCTTCATGAGTACTGATACACAGATTCCACTTTGGTTTGTCAAAATACAGAATTCCAGCACTCTCAGTTTGTCATCATAGGAGAAGTACTCCAGCTCTCTGACCATTTTTGTGTCCCTTCTTTGGACCTAACCTGTCCATGTCTGCGTGGTCCTTGGGACACTGGGGTGTAGTACTCCAGGTGATGTCTCATTGGGGTAGGAAAATCACTCCCCTCACCCTACAGGCCACTCTTCTTTTGGAGCAGTCCAGGATGTGGTTTGCTTACTAGGCTACAGACACATGCTGGCAAATCACACACAGTTTTTTTGTCCACCAGTACAAATCCAAATCCATGTCCACAGGGTTGTTCTCAATCTGTTAATTTCCCTAGCCTGTATTGATAGTATTGATTCTGGACCTTGCCCTTGGACTTGTTGAATTAGATGATGTTCACATGGTCACACCTAGCATGCCAAAGGCCCTGTGGATGGCATCCTTCCCTCCAGCCTGTCACCTGCCCCACACAGCCTGGTGTTGTCAGGGAACTTGCTGGAGGTGCTCTTGATCCCACCATTATTGTTTTTGGTGGAGAGCAGCTCAGTGAAGATGCAGGCTGAGTGGCTCTGGAAGCTTGTGGAAAGTTTCAGGAGGCAGCAGTTGCTCTGGATACAAGAAGTTGAGCATTTTGGAATGTTCATCTTAGTTTATCTCTAAAACCCGCTACACTAAACAATCATATAGGGGAAAACTGTCCACATTTGAAGAAAAGGAAAAAATCTAATCAATGTGAGTTTTATATAAATCTTTTGCTGTTGGGTGTGGAATGGAATCATTAGAGAATACAACAGTAAGTTAGGTAGCTAAAGAGAATTGGAGAGGGCAGATATTAGTCTGAGATACAAAACGCCTGAAGAAACTTTTTCCTTGCAAATGTGACAAAATTATTCTTGGCATTTTTGGGTCAGACTGATGCTAGTAGGATAGAAATTTATTTAACTATCTGTTCTAACGTAGAGGGTTTCTCTTAAAGCTGTGGATCTGTGGATTTTAGGATCTATATGAATTGCTATGTTTGTATAGATCTTGGGTATGATGATTTAGTTTGGTTTCCTTTCAAGCTTGTTGATACTGGAATCAAAATGCATTTTATAAAGTTAATCTAACTTCCTTAAATTTAAAGGAAAACAGTGAATACTTTACAAATCAGAATTTTACAGAAATAGAAAACTGATTATTACAGCATATTGTATCTGTAGATGTTCTCCTTTTAACAACCATCACTTCAGAATGCAGTATGTCCATTGTTCATGACCTGTGCAGACTCCTTAATTTTTGTAAATCTGTAATTCTGAATGCTTTTTGGCAACATTTCTCTATGACAGTTCTTTCAGGCTCTCTGCCTGAAGTCTTTAGCATACATTCGGCTTGTTTTGCCTCTTCCTACTAAGTCATGGTTTGATTTCATGTAGATACCTTGAGATCAAATACTAATAATTTTGTCTTAATGCATGTTTGAGGTGGATGATAATCTGTGATGAAGTAGGACTTTCAAATACTGATGTAAAAATGACTATATTGCAACTCTTTTGGAACAATTTTATATTAGCCTTTAGTAGCAGGTTAATTTGCACTTTTCTGCATTGGGTATTTTCCTTGAGTAGTTTGTATCTTTTGAAACAACTTTTTGAAAGTTGGCCTGTTCTAATGCTAGGGAAGTACACAAAAATACTGTGATTGTGTACTGGTTCTATGTCTGAGAATATGAACCTGGCAGACTGTTTTGAGTGTTTACATAATTTAATGTGGAAAGAATATTGCTAATAATAATACTTTTTAAAAAAAGTACTTGTCCAGCTATACTCTCAGTAGTTAATTGTGATTAATGAGTAAATGGAGGATTGTATTTTTATTATTGACAACACTAGCTTAGTGATTTTTGGTAAATGTAATTTTCTGTTTTCAGAAGGAACAGGGATGTGAACTTCAAATTTATCTACAAGCAGGGTTAAAAGTAAAATCAATCATTTACATCTTGTTCTTGTTTGTTCAGCTTGTTTCTTTTATGTGTGTTTAAATACATTTAAGTGTATTTTACTTTAGATTGCAGCTTCTTATGGAAAAGTGATTTGTATCTTTGAGCCAGTTAGCATCTTGAAGCAGAACAGCAGTCATCATAATGTAAGTATTTCATCAGTCCTTAATTTATCTGAGCAGTTACAAAGCCTGATTGATTTTACTGGTTTGCTTTAGGGCTGGAGTTTTTTGGTGTCTGCTTTTAATGCTAGAACAAAGTTAAGACATAAAGATGGTTCTTAGGAACTGAAAATGGTGGGATAAGGACAGAGGCCTGTAATTTGAAATAGTTTTGAGGTAGATAGGCTTTATGATAATGCTTTGTATTACTTGCTTATGTAACCCTGTGGTTCATAACCAGAATATTCCAGAACCCAAAAAGACGTACAGCCCCATTCTGCCATGAGTAGCCGTTAAAACAGGAAGGCCTTTTGAACAATCCTGTGTAGTGTTTATGTTTATGTTATGCATTTTACAGTTCTTGCTTTAACTTTTGCTTATGAAATTATGTGCCCTTGGCCAAATTGTAATAGTTTCAGAAATCTATGGCTTTTTTAGAGTATCTGACTGAATGATTATACTTCAGTGTTATAATAGTGAATAAGAATAATATTTATTCTCTTGGGGCTTACTTTTGGTGACATTGCTTTAGTCATTAACATCCAGAATCTTAATTTCTGAATAATAATATGATTTAAGGTGAGTTACTTATCCCTGCTGTTACATGAAGAGGCATATGGATATAATTAGGAGCATTAGATTCTAATTAAAGTCAGTTTGTTGATGTGAGAACTTTGACAGCAATTGCTCAAGGAGTTTCTGTCTCCCTCATCAGGGGTTTGGTCTCCATTTATACTAACAAATTGTTTGTTATGACCATCTAGTGGACTCTCCTCTTTATACTAACCAACTCAGTCATAAGATTCTTGGTGTACATGTCAACTTGTGTTATATTATATATTAATTAAATAGCTGGAAATGAACACTTGTGTAATAATTTACATCACTGGAAAGCAGTGGAATAATATTACAGTAAGATGTGAGTTCTCATGCTCCTGTGATCACTTTGGATATACTGCTCTTGTTTTCAGTCCATCCACCTCATTTTTCGATCCATCCTCAGTGTTTCTCTATACTGGTAATCAGTGCACTTAGTTTGAAACTTTGGAACTGGAGTAGTAATTGTAAGCAGTAGAGGATGCACTCACCACCCACAATTTGCTTTAAAATATTTATAGTTGAAGAAATATTCTGTTACTCCATTCTTTCAGTTAACTTTTATGCAATAGTTTCCAGCATATTGTTCAAATTTATTGTAATCTTGTCTTCCATTTACTGGAATGTTCAGGGTCTGAAAATCCCCAAAAAAACCAGTTTTGCAAATCCTCTGTTTAGGTTCTTATCTGCAGCTGCTTCTTACTGTTTTTTGCCAAACTTCTGGAGGATTGAGTTGTATTTTATCTTCACATCTATTTTGTGTGATATTTTTGGGGTGGGGAATGACTACTTTTAAACAAGTCTGTGAATTAAGAAACAAACCTGTTGGCTCCTATATTATTTCTGGAAATTTTTCAGTTTCTTCAATAAATCAAAACATTAAGCCTTTGTGATCTATTATAGAAACAGACAAGATAAATATTTTGTGAACTTAATCCTTAACTTGTTCTAGAGAATGACTGCCCTGTTGTATATTTAAAAAAAAAAGAGTGGAGGGAAAGTATCATATGTGTTACCTTGACTTTTCTGAACTTCTAACTCAGCAATGGTACGGATGTCAAACGCCAGGTGCATTTAACGTGTGTAATTTTTTATATCTTTTCTTTGTTCCAAAAATGAAATCTTCCTTCCTTCTAAAAAAATTCTCAAATTCCAGTAGTGATTTCATGTACTAGTTTTTTTTCAATCTAAAATTCTAAAATAAGAAGTTAAAACCTCTATAAGTATGGTCATATTAGTGAAAAGCTGTTTTGTTTTAATGTCAGAATGAATTAATTTTTATTAGATAAGCAGTAACTTACGTTAAACATCTTCAAAAAATTTGGGGAATGCAGTGAAGATGTACTATTTATATTAGAAAAAGAGGACAGAGGAGAATGAAGTGTTTTCACGCTGATGTTTGTTAATACTTTAAATTTCAGGTGTTACATTACCAGTGGCAGAAGAATGCTCAAATCTCATTGGAAACCATAGCACATAATCTAACATGGGATCCCACAGGTATGAACAGATTAAAAGAAGCATTTTTCTATTTGATACTGCACCTAATTTTTTAATTTAAATTTTGTCATTCCTTCTGGACAAAGAAAAGGCTTTTGTTCTGTCTCAGCATGATGGTGAAGACCAAAGTGGAGCAAAATATACCTTTTGTCACTTATTACAGGAGATCTAGCATACTAAGTTCATCTGTATGGTCTGACTTGATTATTCTTATCTGAGCTGATAAGAAAACATGACTTAAATGGTAAATATTTGTTGAGAGAGGAATGTCTTCAGTAGACCTAGGCATTTTTTTTTAGAGAATAACTAAAATTTGAATAGTTTTCATAGTTTGAACTGCAGATGCTCAAATCTACCAAAAAAATCTACGAACGGTATATCTGCTAGATTTTTTTCTGTAGTTTTAGCTTTGCAAAGTTTTTTTTCTTTCTTTACAAAAGTCTGTAGTTTGCTATTTGCTTATAATTAGATTTTCATAAATATTTGTTCCAGGTACTCGCCTTCTGACTGGTTCCAATTGCCTTCAACTTTGGTCCAATGTTCCTTTGGAAAACCCTGCTGACAGTGACAGTACTGAAAGAATAGATGTTGGACTTGGGGAGTGGAGATGTATCTGGCAATGCAAGTAAGAAATCCATTTAAAGACAAGTAATTTCCTTTTCTTTACTTATTCATACCTTTGAGATTAAATACTTAGTGTAGTTGAGTGAAATGCTATTGTGTACTGTTACTTGATAAATATTATTGATGTGAGATAAACTTTAATCATATTTCTGTTGACTATGTGGCATTCTTTCCACTTACAAGATCAGTTGCAGTTGGTTTTGGGGCAGTTCTTCAGTTACACAGAACACTAGTAAAATACTGGAGGAAGGCTAATATTGAAGCTCTCCAATAGGCACTCATACTTTTAGAAGAAATAAGGTGAAAGCTGTGCAATTGAAAACTATTGTGCTGGAAGGACAGATTAAAATAAGCTTTTTTATATGTTCAGTATACTCTGTTGTTGTTTGCTTCTCACACATCTCCCCTCCTGTTTTCACTCTTACTTTTTCTCGGTTTGTTCTGGGCATTTGGAACAGTCAAGATTGATACATTCTATTTTCTGTGTCTCTGAATTCTCTTCTTGTATTCATGTTGATTTTGATATTTGCATTTGTATAATGTACATTCAGGAAAGTTTTAGTTTAGTACTTAAGTTTGTAAGACAATTTAAATCCTTCTGCCAGAGGCAGACTTTCCTGGTACAGTGGCATGTATTGTTCATGTGGGAGCAATGTCCATATGGCCATCTCCTAAAGAAGTTTCCCAAAGTGGCTGACTGGGCAAACGAACCTGAAGCTACTCTTTGTGAAGCATTTAGAATTCTAGTAGGTAGTCCTCTGGATATACCAGAAAAAAAAATCTGGTTTATGATCCTTCAGTTGTTCCATTTTTCTCTGTACTTGAATTTTTATCCAGGATGTGTTTAAAAACCCAAGATCATCCAAATGATAACTGAAGAACGTTTCTTTGCAAGTGATAAGCTTTGTAAATATAAGAAGTTGAAGACTTACTCTATATTTTGAGACATGTTTGGGTGCTTATCTCTCGGACTAATAAGAGAAGTCAACCTGTAGTCAGAATGCCATTGAGTATGGCTTTAGAGTACTGGTAACAGTATTCAAGATCATACATAGAGTGCTTTTCCTCTGTCCCTTCTATAACAGGTTTTGTACCACGTGCAAAGATTTACAGAAGTCTTCTCAGCTCCCCACTTGTTTTTCTTTTTGTCAGAGACAGAGCTGAATGTTGCCTTCTTTGAATGAGTAGGTGCTGGAAATGTCAACAGAACTTACTTTTTTTTGTATACCTTTGGTGCCTGTATTTCGTACTGCAATTAGATTTAGAATTGGTTTTTCATGTGGAGAAGTCTGCAAGAAAATTATTTTGCCCCTGCAAATACCCTTTTTTAATGCCTGAAGGAAACATTCCCAAATGTTTTCATGTATGCCCCAGCAGGAGTATTTGACTTAAACCTGGGTGGACTTCTTTGATACAAGGGTCTAGAAATCACCTTGGTTTTGTTACTGCACATAAATGCATCCTGCTTTTGTTGACCTCAGCTTAATCCGTTTTGGAAGTTAGGCCTCAACAACTTGTTACACATATATTAATGATGAAAATGCACACTGTATCTGTGCTGTGCAATAAAATTTTTGTATGTTCTTCTTGCTATGAATAAGATGTGTTACTTAGTCAATAACTGAGTGCTTCCAGCCCTGTAAATGAAGCTCATTTATTAGTACATCTAATTATAGTAAAATGCTCCAAAAAGTTAACCACATAATTGGGTTTAGAATATTTTGGTGTAGCATTTTATAGCAATGTGACCATTCATGTAAAAAGTACTTTCAGATACTTTTAAACTGCATTATTCTTTTTACACTGTTTTGTTTTCTTGAGTTGTAGTTGTAGGAAGTATGAGAAGTGGAGCTGTCTTTCAGAGAAGTTAGGAAATAGTACAGTACCACAGAGACCTGTTTGAGATCCCTATAATTGTGAAATGGAAGTAGAGCAGTTTGATCTGTTAGCAGCTGCTTTTCTGCTATGATATTTTTTGAATACTGGATATTCATCTACAAGATTTTGGCACTACAGCCATGTGTTATACATGAGTTTATATCTTTTGGACTTTGCTAAAACTCAGCTGTTTCACTTAACACTACATACTTCTATTAAAAAAAAATATGCATTCAAGGAAAAAAAAGCTTAGAATTCTTATAAAAGTTGTTAAAATTTGTTTTCTCTTTTTAATTGTCTATTCCATAGAACTGCTTCTCAAGTTTGTTTAATGAAATTCTCACCAGATGGGGAGTTTTTTGCTACTGCTGGAAAGGTAAGCATTTTTTTTTCCTTTTAGCTTTATACTGATTTAGATAAGCTATTAGAGCAAACCAACAAAAGCACATTTTTTCATAAAAAAGATTTCTTAATAAAAAAAATTGTCATTTTAATGTAGTCTATGTGTTTTTACATTTTGGTAAACATGAATTTGGTAAAAAGGTAGTTTGAGGCAGGGAGGTAACACACCAAATATTCACTGCTTACTATTCTAAAATACTAATTTTTGATTTGTACCAAATTGTAAGACATCAGAAAAAGAAGAGTTTTGGGGGAATGGGGGAAATCAGTGGATGAGATTACTGCTAGATGTCCTACTAGTGAGGAAGTACAATCAAAATACCAAAAAATATGAAAGAAATCAAAAATAGCTCTTTCATATATTTTTGTGTAAGCATATCTATATACCTTTTTGTGTTTGTAGAAGAGTATTCACATTCCCCTCCATAGATGTCTTTGGTTCTTGACAGTGTTTGTGGCCAGTTTCACTAATTATTCTGTGTGCTCAATATTGAGCAGTTTATGAGCAAAAGCAGAGCCCCTTGGCAAAATAAGCAAAAAAAATAAAGCTAAATATCAGTCTTGTTTTCCTGAAACAAATTAGTCTTTTATTTATACTCCAAAACTTGTTCAGGTTTTGTTAGAGAGGTAATGTCCTAACAAGTCAAAGCAGAAAAAAAAAATTCAAGATCATATAGAGGATCCAGTGAACAAATGTGACAAACCCATATGAGAATTTGTGTTACTTATTAAGGAGTATGAGTGAGAGAAGTAGTTCTTTTCTACATCAAATTTCTCCTACCAACTGAAGAACCTAGGAGAGGTTGCAGAGTTCCTAACAAAATTAGTATCTAAGGTTAATTAGGACAATGCAGTTGCTGGTATTAGTGAAAATCTGGCTTAAGTTTACAGAATCCTGAGCAGCAGTAACCTGACAGAATGTGTTTCAGACTGAAGAATAAAAGACAGTTTTGCAGTTTGCTCTAGTCTGTCTTGGAAGCATGAGTGAAAAATTAGTGTGTACTTACAAAAAGTGGTTAGAACAGAGTTAATAATTAATAATAATGTAGAATTTGGCTGTTTAGGTCATAATATCCATTATTACATGCTTGAAAAACAAACAGTTGAAGGTGATTCAGTCTGCAAATAAATGTTGCTTTTTAAAGGTAGTTGTCACGCATATTTTTGTGATTCATTATGTGCATCAAGAATAGATGAGTAATACATATCTTTATTAGTTGTATGTGCTTATTTTTTCCTTTAAAGTTGCCATTTCCAGGTCATCATGCTTGATTGGAAGACTAGCTTTTAAGACATTTGCTGTCTTTAAAGAAGAGATAAAGATGTAACAAACCTGTAAAATTGCCTAGATTTCCTTTTCTGTGGAAACTATACTCCAATTAACAAGCTTCCAACATACAAAGTGAAATACTAGGCTTTCTTCATGATAGATTATTATGTGTATAAAAACAATAAGTTCTTATGGTCCGTTCTTTGCTTATTTGAATGTTTTATTGCTTGCTATATGTTCTGTGATGCCTTTAACTGTCACAGAAAGGAGAGCCATTTCAGCCATGTTACAGATATATACTCAAAGAATTTTATTTATTTTATGCAAAAAGTAAGTGTTGTGTTATTGTCAGCAATATGTATATGTATTCCACCTTTATTTAATGGATAAGAGTTAATGTTTACTTTGCAAGTCAAATGTAAATGATGTAATCGTTTGTAATGTTACAATTTGATGGAATGGTGGAAAAATTAATTAGTCTGCAAATAGCTTATGTAAGGTTAATATTATTGCAGAGTTTTTGACTCTAATGTCTTATGTCCTGTTATCTTTCATTATAAATTCCTCAAAGCAAATTACTGAATAAGTAAGAAAACTGGGAAAATTAGTAACATTTTTTTTACCCTAAAGGCCTAAGTTAGTTGCCTGCCTGGAGAGTCATTAAAGAGCATCTTTGTTTCTATGTCTTACTCCTTTACTTAACTTTTTGTGAGGGACAATGCTGGTCAGCAAAACCAACCTGTACGCCCCCCAGTAGGGTCATGTTATGCATACCCAGGTTATTTCAATATTTTAAAACCATTCACATTTAATAGGTGATCCATAGCTTGAGAATCTAGATCCAGATTAATTTATCTAATCCTTGAAGACATAGTCAATCTACATGTGTATCTGAAAAAAGCAGGCTGAACAGTACTGAGCTTGGTTTTTGAGATGTCATCTGTGACCTTTGTTTTCTTAACAGTTAAATCTGTGCAGCAGGTTTGGGTGGCTTTCTGTCAAGGTAGAATTGCTTGTACTAGCATTTGAATACCATCTCAGGCTAGTGGAAGTTGTGTTTTTTGCAATTAAAAATCAGCAGCTAATCAGAAGGACCAATATGAAATCCAGGTTAGTAATGGCAAGAGTTAAATGGAAGCTCTGTTCCTATGTTTTCTTTAAGATCAGGTTTTGAAGTTGTATTTACGGAACTGTTCCTCTTTGATCAGAAAAGCATTTTGCTTTAAAGAAAAATGAAACCTCTAGAGATGTACCCAAAAGTACTTGGAGTGCATCATATTGTTATGCAAGGTAGTCTTATTTACTGTCTTTTTTTGTCTTTCCATAGGATGACTGTCTTGTGAAAATATGGTACAACACAGAGAGCTGGCGGTCAGCTGTAACACCACCTGGTGCCAGTCCAGAAAGCCAAGCAAAAGAACTTGATTTTTCATTTGTTTATTTGGCTCATCCTCGATCAGTCAATGCGTTTTCATGGAGAAAGACCAGTAAATTCATGCCACGGTCAGTAGTTCTAGTAACAAGTTCATAAATTGCCCAAAAAAACCCCCAAACTATACAGTCTGCCTCTCTCTACAATCAGCTGTCTCACAGTTGTATAGTTTACTTCAGTTATTGACTGTGCATGCCTTTTATACTGTTTCTGCTCTTGTGAGGATGGTAACTATCCTCTTACCTGGGAAAGAGCTGAAAAAATCCAAGTCTCAGAGACTGACTGACTTAGGCATTGAACTAAATACAAAAGCAGCTCTCGAAAAGTCATGTCTCTTTGCATTTTTTTTTGTCTGCACTAAGTGACCATTCATGCATTTAATCCTGACTTATTCTATCCTGATGGAATCAGAGCAAAAGTCCTGTGACTTGAAGTACTCGTTCACAAACATTCACGTATTTTCATGTCTTTTTTTATTTGTTTCTCTACCTAGTGCAAAGCTAGATCTCTGTCAGAAATAGTATCTGGAAATTGAATTCAAGTAATCATTTGGAGCTGATATCTTGAGTTTGAGGTGTTAGGTGTTCAGATGATTCCAAAATTACCTGTTCCTAGTTTTCACCAGTATTTTCCATCTTAACAGTTAAATCTTAGCAGTTTTGTGGCCTGCAACCATCTTTTTGCCATGTTATTTCAAACAATAAACAAATTTGTATACCTTTGTATTGAGCAAGTTTATGTTGTTCATTATACGAGTCTTTAAGACTCTTCACAAATCCATTGCTATAGTTCTTACTATGCAGGTCACTTTTGAAAATCCACCTACTCCATAACTCCTAAGGGAATTTGCTGCTGGACAGTCTGGTCATAGCTTTTGAGCCTTGGTTAGAGCTAAATGTGAACTTATATGACCTGGAAACCTGATGATCTGTGGTTTTTTCCAGTATCTAGTTTAGGGTAATGGGATTTTTTGTCTGTATATTTAACACAATTTACCCTTGGAAAAATAGTAATTAAAGAAAAAGCTCCTAGATTCAAATTGTCTGGTGTATCTCTGGTATTACCTGAGCTTCTCTCTTTTGGATATATGGTTTTTCTCAGTGAAATTACAATCACGTATCCAGAATATTATTAGCCTTTTATGTGAATGACTAAAATATATGAATATACATTTTGCTATTCTAGGTATGAATTTTTCTTTACATTGAAATCCGCAATTTGCTGTTGCACTGTTGTGTGGTGAAGTTTGGGGTAATTTGTAATCAGATACTTGAACAGAGGGGAGTGCCTTTCCTACATAATTTATTTTCCTAACAATGTAGTGATGTCTTGCACCTGTGTCTGTAAGTTGGTGCAATTCCAAAAACTGGTAGTGGAAAAGTGTTTGGAAATGTTGGTTTATTTTGATTCTGTGCAACAGTTAGCAGCTTCTTCACTCCTTAAATTTTCTTTCATTAGTGGTGCTGTCTGCAATGTACTCCTGACTTGCTGTAAGGATAATGTTTGTCGTCTCTGGGCAGAGACTTTGCTACCCAATGACAGTCTGTTGTACGGGGGAGGATACAGCAACCGGAGTGAAGCAGCGAACTTCACAAATAACTTCAAGAGAAATATTTCAAGTAAAGAAAAAGTGCAGAGTGCATTAGAGGTAAGATTTGAATTTGAATTTTATAGAGAATAAACACATGTACAAACTTCTGATTTTAGACAAGTTTGTAATTTGTAACTCAGATATCTATCACAAGCTGTAATCCTTTATACCAGAGATGTGCATAAAATGTTATGAAAGGGTGAATTTCCTTGAAATGTTCCTTGGGCCAGCTAAGCTGACAGCTCTTCGGCTGAGCTTCTCACATTGAAGACACACTGTTCTAAACTTGCAACTGCCTATTTTTGTCTGGTGACTGAAGAAGAATGCTTTGCAGTATTTAGTTCAAAGAGCTAGGAACAGTATGGAGCACACATTTGTGAAATCCAGGAGTGATGCTGCCTTAAAACACATGGTAGGGATTTACTTGTTACCTCTGAAGTTGTGGGATGTTCTCTCTGAGATCTGCGACTGGAAAAACAGTAATATGGAGGGAAGGAAAAAAATAGCATTTCTGCTGTAGTCCTCAGAGCAGACTGCTCGTAAGCAGTAAGGCAAGTGATTCTGATCAGATATCCAGATAAGTAATTCTGACTGGTTTTTTATACCAGTGGGAATCAGGAAGAAAGTGTAGCATTAATGGTCTTCTTCAAAGATATGTAGAGCATATGTGGGCATTGTGGTATTATCTTAATGGAGTGTTGTATTTAGCATGCTAATAGTGCATTCTATACCTGAAAAGTATGACAGGCTGAAAGGCACAACAGAGCAAAGAAAATAGGCAAAGAGGAGAAAAAAGGAAGCTGGAGAAATTTCCATATTCCTATGAAAAATAAGAGGCAACATTATAAATCAGAAGCAGCAATTATGTGAAAATTACTAGAAGTCTCTTTGACAAGAGCATGCTGTGTAAAGATGAAGAGCACAGGAATTTGAAAGGAATGTCAGGAATGTAGCACCATAGAAATTGTGTATCCCTGTGTAATTTTGGGTGCTTACATAGATGTCTACAGTACAAAAGACTTGAACTTTGTAGGTTAGTCCTAAAAACTGAATATTTTTCCTTCCCTTGGAAACAAATATTTTTATAAAAAAAGAAGACCTTAAAACTCACTGGGGCCTTTGAGGGGCATTGAAGGGCTCATCTAATTAGATCCAAAGTATGGATCCAGTTTTTCAGTCTGAAACAAGATTACTCTTTTGCTGCTTGTTCAGATTCCTGAATAAGCATGGTGATTGTTAATGAAAAACCAGAGTGTTTTCTGTCTAAGTGTAAAAACTGTATGAACATTATCTGCGCACTGAAGAATAAAGTAGTTACGATGTGAAGGTATTTTATAGGCCTTCATAAAATAAATCCAAAGGCACTGGTTTCTTTCCACTGCAGACTCAAACACTTTTGCAAGAAACTCCACTGATTCTTTAAATTAGTTTTTAAGCTGAAAACTATCATAAATTAGTGCCTAGAAAACCACTTACAAATTAAATCTACTTTTTCTTTTTGAAAGGATTTAAAATGATACCTTATTCTTCATGCAGTTAAACCTGAGGCACTTCCGACGAGGAAGGAGGAGGTCAGGTGCTGTTGTAGCACATACTGGATATGCTCTGCATCAGCAAGATCCTCATGAAGCTCACAGGAACGTTCCTCCTCATGCAAATGCCCTTTGCCACTTCCATATTGCTGCCAGTATCAATCCAGCCACAGGTAAGAAATGTACAGTAATTTCATGACCATAAGGCGCACCGGACTATAAGGCGCACCCGCCGGCAGCCAGCAAAATTCACAACATGTAGATCAGATA
>PYHW01010228.1:767411-787109 GCA_013186435.1 Turdus rufiventris | reverse complement strand
TGCTCACGACTCGCACTTCCGGGGTGGCAAATGTTGCAACTTTGTACTTCATATAAGGCGCACCGGACTATAAGGCGCACTTCCGGGTGTGGGGAAAAATTTTAGTCAAAAGGGTGCGCCTTATAGTCGTGAAATTACTGTAGTCCTTGCAGTCCTTGTAGTGAACTCCAGTTACTGTTAGGTACGTACTCTCTCTGGAAACTTGTAAAGTATTTATATGATCATGCAAAATTGCTGGTGTGTTGGTTTCATTTTTGCATGAAAGGACTTTCTACAGTAATGAAATTATTTGAATGACTTTCCACTGCAGTAATCTTGTCTTTTATTTTGCTCTTATTTTGAGTGAGATTGATAGAATGTAAAATGAAGATAGCTAAGTATTTGTAACTGGAGTTTAAATTTACTGTGAATTGTATATGATGCTGGGAACACACTGAGAAAATAGAAAATGTCTAAGCTTCTTAAAGTGAGCACCTGACGCTTAAGTGTTGAAATAACCACACATTTCCATACTTCTGTCTGTGAACCAAACAAAATATACCTTCATCCTGCATTCCATAAACTTTGATATTGGCTTGCACTGGAACAACATGTGGATAGGGGTTGAGAAAACTCCTTTATGGCTGCTGATCCTTCTGTCTTTATTATCTTTGTGCATGCTAAAAATGAAGTGCATGTCTACTCTTTGGGAAACTAAATAGAAATGCATTATGGAATGCATTTCTTGAAGGTTCTGATGTGGTTTTCTGTATCTAGACTTAATGAACAAACATACTATGTAATTATTTTCTTAAACTAGTTAAGCTCTGTTTTATAGTATTGTTTTTTCCTGTTCCTACTGAACCTTGTTTGAAAGGCCAATTTTCAGCTAAGGGCATTTATGATTATTTCATATTTCTAGCTATAATTCTGGTATGATTGGAAAGAACCAGTGTTTTTCATTAACACTGCTGTGCTAAGCAAAACTGATCACTTTCTTCTTTATTATTCTTCAGTATTTTGAGTAGTGGTTCATTGGTTCATATTTTTACAGACAGGACTAGAATCACATCTGGCCTACCACAAGGAAACTTCTTGCAGTTTTGTGCTGTACCAATCAATGCTATCATATGTCTACAGAAAAAGTTTCCAGTCATTGTTTGTTACTACCCAGTGTCACACAGGAAAGCTTCTTGAACGATTCTTGGAGATTTGTGTATTTCCTCTGTATTTTTTCCTTTTCAGATTGCACAGTGTGCTAGCTAAACTTTTCATGTAGGTAGCACATATTCTTTGACCCTTTTTTTACCTACTTTTAATGCATTTCTTATTTTTATACAGAATAGCTAATGTCATGGTTTAACCCAGCCATCAAGCCAAGCCCCAGGCAGACACTTGCTCATTCCCTGCAAGACTGGGGAGAAAATCAGAAGGGTAAAAGCTAGAAAACTCTTGGGTTGTGAAAAAAAACAATTTAATAGGGAAAACAAAAGCTGTGCATGACTAAAGAGACACAAGGAATTAGTTCAGTGCTTCTTATGGGCAGGGAGATCTTTGGCCATCTCCAAGAGAGCAGGGCCCCATCACACCTAAGAGTCACTTGGGATAACAAACACCATCATTTCAAACTTTCCCCCTTCTTCCTTACTCCTCCCACTTTAAGCACTGACTATGATGTCTTAGAGTCTGGAGTATCCCTTTGGTCAGTTTCAGTCATCTGTCCTGGCTGTGTCTTCTCCCAACATCCAATGCAGCCCCAAGTTCCTCACCAGTATGGCAGTTCAAAAACCAGAAAAGGCCTTGGCTCTGTGTAAGCCCTGCTCAGCAACAACAAACACATCTCTGTATTTTCAACCCTGTATTCAGCACAAATCCAAAACACAGCCCCGTAACAGCCACTGTGAAAAAAGTTAACTCTACCCCAGCCAACAACAGCACAACTATGCAAACTTCAATTATGCTTTTTGATCGATTTTACAGTATAAATATGCCAAGCGGCAAACTCACACAATGAAGATAAAAATACATTTGAAAAATACTAGAAAGATTAGGTTCTTAAAACTTGTCTTTGGCTTTTCTAATCTTGTATTCTTTTTATGTTACCTATATTAATCACTATCTGTTTTAACAATGTCTTTTGGGTCACTTGGTCTTTTAACCCATTAGATTGGAGGATTACAGGTTGTTCTTTAATGTAGAATCTCTGAAGTTACTTTCATGTTTTAAATCTTAATTTGAAGAAATATATGTTCTTCCTCACAGTCAAGTCTTTAAGCACCTCAGTCTAAGCAAACTCTTTAAGTAGGCCTTTTCATTTGCCCTTTTGAAATTACAATAATTTCAGGATTATAAACCGCACCTGATTATAAGCCGCGCTTTGTTTGCAGCGAACTTTCACAAAGTTGCCAATTAGTAACAGAATCGTGGGATCATGGCGTTTACTGGCGGGTGCTGACCTTAGAAACATTATTTCCAAGCAAAAAAAGATACAGACAATAACTGTGGCAATGTACCCTGCAAGTTTTATTAACAAGTGGAAAAAGATATGAACAATAGTGTGGTCATTTTACAAACATTTCCAACGACTCTGCATTGCCTTTAAATAGCCACTCAGCTGGACAACCATGTGGGCAGGTGGGGAACTGGGTGGACGAGAAGCTGGGTGGGTGGGGAGCTGCACAGCCCCACAAGACTGAAAACACCAAAAAAATACAGAGCAATATCACGGGCTCGGATCGGCAGTGCCACCCCTCCTCTGGGGCCACACGGGCTCCGTCTCGGCTCGAGGCTGCTGTGGGCTCTCACTTCCAGGTTGGAAAATTTCTGAACATTGTTCATATATTGGCTGCTCCAGTATACAAGCCACACTTCCAGGTACGGACCAAAACTTTAGTCAAAATTGTGTGGCTTATAATCGTGAAATTACTGTAAATTTAATCCAGAAACCTAATTGTATTTCCTTTCATTTGAAGCAAATTGTTTGTGACCTCTTACTTTAAAAATTGCTATTACTACAGCATTTTAAAGTATTTGGTAAAAACTGAAGCCAAAAAATCCAGCTTTATCTCTCACTTACTTCACATTTTGAAGACTAATGTTGTCATATATATTTATATAAGAATAAATACAGTATGAAGCAAAAATACTTGAGACCTACTTTTATATTATAATTTCACTTTTTCTGTTGTTCAGCCTGGGTGGAATTCAGTGAAAAGAATAAGCCGTGGTTGCTAGGACAAAATTGTCTCCAGGCAATTTCAGAAAAAGTTACTGAATTAAAAGACTTCAGAAGTTTTCTGGGAAGAGTGATTGTGATTTATGATACAAATAAAAATTCACTAAGAATAATGTCCAGAGCTGAGCATCATTTAGAAGCTGGTAGTTTTAGATGGAAATGGGGAAAAAAGTGATTTCTTTAGTGGCTTTGATAAATACTCAAAAAATATGTAGATTTATACTTTAATCTGAAAAGTAATCTTTCTAGTTCACCGTATTCATGTTCACTGTAGCTTCATGTTCCAAAGGACATCAATAGAATTTTTCCCTTCTGGTTCTGTTACTTTCCAAATGTATAATGATACTTCTAAGACTGGCACTGGCCTATGTAGGAGGCTTGACTGTGCTACTTTAGCCCCCTTCCTCTACTGTATCCCTTCCCCACAACAAAACTGCTAGTTTTCATGGCGTTCCTTTCTTTTATCTGTGTGCTCTCTGTTACAATTTTCTTTGTTTTATTAGTAATTCAAAATATTGCTGATTTTGATAGAAACAACAGATTTTGAGTGAAAAGCATTTTGTCTCCCAGAGTCTAGAATTTAAGTAATACTGCATAAAGAAGTAGTAGAAGGAGGTGACACTATACATAACCTAACTTATTTAGTTCTCAGTGTCAAGCAGTATCTTTTTCTCGTAGATATTCCTCTACTGCCTTCTATCACATCTCTAAGTCTTGGTGAAAATGAAGAAAAAAGTGGACCTTTCGTTGTACACTGGCTAAACAACAAAGAACTTCATTTTACCTTATCTATGGAAGTGTTTTTGCAACAACTTAAAAGGAGTTTTGAACATCATTCTCCTGAGGCTAATACTGAGGATTCTAATCAAACGGATGGCAGATCAGAAGAAGGTGAAAGTCATATAGACATATGTAATATAGAGAAATGGCTTTCAGTTTATAAATAATATTCCCCCAGGGGAATAAGTAAGGGATTAGCAACTTGACATGTAAGGATACAGATTACAGTGGCATTTCAATGAATTTTCTTCCCTTATACTGAAAGTATTTAAGTGACTTTAAAAATATATATCTAGAAGTTCTGATTTCTCTTTTTATAGTTGTTCCAGAAACTTTGATTTATATATACTGAAAACTGTATTATTTAATTAAGCTTGAGTGGAGACCTTTGCATGAAAATGTTAACTTTCTTTTTTAGATATTAATGTACAGCTAATTTAAATAGCTTTATTCTATAACATAATATAGTCAATTAATTTGACTATATATATCCTGGAGATTATTGCCTTGGCTCTGTCTATGCATGCAAAAATTTGCATGAAATAGGGGAAAAGAAAAATATTTCAAATTAAGGTGCAACATAAACTGTTTTGGTTTGTTAGACACTGAGCTCCATTAGAGGATTTATGGTTATATTCTTCATCCTTTTAAATTAGTTTTCATATGAGTAGCTTATAAAAGCCCTGAAATTATCTGCAGTACCTGAATAACAGTTACACTTCTGGTTTTGAATCTGTATGTCTCTATATTCATCTATATATATATATGTGTGTATTATAGAAGCTGATGAAAATGGAGATGAGCAAAAAGGAAACCAAGAGAAGAAGGAACTGGGTGATGAGAAAACTTCTCCATATTCAAGCCTTGTTCCTTTATCTTCTGCTATTTTTGATCATGAAATTGAAGTTTTGCTTTCTGAATGGAGTAAAAATGCTGACATGCTCTTCAGTATACATCCTATGGATGGCTCCCTGCTGGTTTGGCATGTGGACTGGCTAGATGAATACCAGCCTGGCATGTTTCGCCAGGTGCAGGTACTTTACTCCTCCTGCATTTTACATTGGTGTTCAGTGAGATGTATGATGGGAACCTCTAGTTCTTACTCTTTCTTTCTTGAAATTGCAGGTGTCATTTGTCTCAAGAATTCCTGTTGCATTTCCAACGGGTGATGCAAACTCTCTTTGCAGAAGCATAGTGATGTATGCTTGTACCAAAAATGTTGACTTAGCTATCCAACAAGGCAAACAAAAGCCTACCGGCCTTACAAGATCATCATCTATGCTTATCTCTTCTGGACAGAGTAAATCAACCAACAGCTTAAAACTAAGTATTTTCACACCTAATGTTATGATGATTTCCAAACATGCAGATGGGTCACTGAACCAGTGGCTAGTGAGTTTTGCTGAAGAATCTGCCTTTTCAACTGTACTCAGTATTTCACACAAATCCCGATATTGTGGTCACCGTTTTCATCTTAATGACTTGGCTTGCCACTCAGTGTTACCACTGCTGCTTACAACCTCACATCACAATGCTCTAATTTCACCAGATGTTGAGAAAGCAATACAGGCAAATGATTCTTTTAAGTCTCAGGAGTCACCAGTAAGACCTCAGAGTAGAGGCAATGCAAATGTGGCATCCCAGGATCCCAACGCGGTTTACAGTGAACTTATTCTTTGGAGAGTAGATCCTGTTGGGCCTTTGTCCTTTTCTGGTGGAGTTTCTGAGCTTGCTCGGATCAATTCTCTTCATGTTTCAGCTTTTTCTAATGTTGCATGGCTGCCCACACTTATACCCAGCTATTGCCTTGGTGAGTTTTATTTTCTGATTACTGAAGTGTTCTAGAATGAAATTAATATAACCTAATAATGCTCTTAAATAGATAATGCAGATATACTTGAATGTATTGAAAGAAATGTTGAGCATGGGTCCTTTACTTCACAACTTTTCAAGCTGCTTATACTTAGGAATTCTTTATTCATGTGTAAAAAACTTCTCTGTTCTTCTGTTTTATTTAATGTATTTGATATTTTACAAGCTTAAGCAGTAAAGTTCTTAGTTGTGCATACTTCATAGCATGCTGAAGACTTAAAAGCTGAGGGAGATTTAGGTCTAGTTTGCAAATGGAATTCTAATTTCCTTTTGTATTCTTTGATTTAGTTGTGAAGCATAGCTTTAAACTTTGTAGCTCTTGCTTGTTAATAGAAGTTGACAGGAGATTTTTTTTCTAATGCTGTATTATTTTTCAACATAACTTCAAAAATACCTGTTGTCAAAAAACAAAAAAGGAAGCCATATGGTATTTGAATATTTTAATGCTTTCTACCTTCCTGCTTTTCAGGTGCATACTGTAATTCTCCAAGTGCCTGCTTTGTGGCTAGTGATGGACAGTATTTAAGATTATATCAAGCTGTAATAGATGCTAAGAAACTTCTGTGTGAGCTCTCCAATCCAGAAATATCTGTAAGTGAAAAGCCGTCTCAAGTTTTTGCATGTTACAACTTCATTCAGTTGCACTAGGCTCAGACTTGGTGACTAAGTTGGTTGCTGAGGCTTCCACAGATTATTCTGCTTGTAAAAACAGGTACAGTTTTATTTAGCCATGCTGTGTTTATGCCAACTCTGCATATTTGAGGCAGGCGAAAGTTTGGGAAATACCTGTGAAGAGCTTGCACAACAAGGAATCATAACTGTGTGGGTGCATTGCCATCCTAAGGAAAAGTTGAGATAACAACGAGGCTTTTGGAGAAAAGACAATAAATTGCTGTATGTGGGGCTTTCGAGATGCTCTTGTCGCTTTTCAGTCATCATAACCAAATGTATTCTTCATAAAACAGGTGTTCTTACTGAATCACAAGTAATGTGTATTTAATGCTTTAAGTTAACATTTGCATAATGATGTTGCACCTAACTAACAGATTTGCCACAAAAATGCATAAGAGTTAACAAGGCCATTCCCCTGTTTCTTTTCAAACAGAAATATGTTGGTGAAGTTTTTAACATCATAAGCCAGCAATCTACAGCTCGCCCAGGATGTATCATTGAACTGGATGCCATCACAGAACTTGTAAGATCTTTTGCTATACTCATTTTATGCCATAATGCGCTCTTTAAAAAGTGTTAGTTATAAAGGCGATATCTGTAGCTCTCCATTAGGTTTATTTGTGGTACTTAGACTGTTTCTGACATATTCTTGTACTTGCTTTCACCTGTACCTGTAAATGAAAAGAATGTGAGTAATGAAGTTACATTTTCATGAGGAGTCTTCTGTTCATGTGTATAATGTACCAAGTTTAAAAGCTCCTGTGTTAGAGAGCAGTCATGAAAAGTATGTGCCAGGGGTGTTCATTTCTTGTGTATTTTTACTTCCGTAGCATGGGCGGAAAACGCAGTTATTCCATGTTTTTCAAGAAGACTTTATTTTAAATAACCAGGAGAAGGAAATGCCTTCAAAGAAGAACAGTTTATCAGACTCTGGTAAAGAACTTTTTTTCATAGAACATTAAAGCCAGTGTTTTATTTTCCATTCCACAGAAGAAAATGAACTTGTTAAATGGCTTTTGTAATTTTAATGTCAGATACTTTAATCTGAGATCTTTAGAAGGACCTCTAGTCTAATGAAACTCATGGATGTTTCACTTTCTTTGAATTGTGTGCAACCAAATTTTAGATCAAGTAGTTTAAATTGCAAGATACCCACTGTGTTCTGTTTTAAGCAGGGACATGTGTTTGCCCTTTCATGAAGGGGTTTTAAATGTGAAGCCTGCACTTGTGGTGTGTGATATAGACAAAACTGTCTGTATCCTTTCATGGTGGATGCTCTTCTTTTACATTAGCTAAATATTGCTCCTCAGGCCTTGCAACAAATGGCAAGCCAGACAATTCCTTCTCACTATAATACTGTGAGTAGTGTGTGGATTTGTAGGTGCTTGTACAGATCTGAATTGCTCTGGAAAAAATGATTAGTTATCCGTGGTGGAGTGCCTCAGTTATTTGGTTATATGAGCATCACATTGTTCTGCTCCAATGACATAGTGTGTGGGGAAAAAGGGGTCAGAGTAAAGTTTGTGATACCAGGTCATCTGCAGTACTAGATGGAGTCCTGAATGAAAAGAAGCGGAGCTATGGAAAAGTGTCAAAGGAACCTAGGGAAATAACTAAATCTGTTGGATATACGTAATGATTATTTGGGAACTGGCTGTTTCTACCTGAGGAAGAGATTTGGAGTAGTTGAAATAATCCCAGTCCTCAGTGGAGATCATAAAATGCAGCTGAGATGTTGAAAATAAGAAACAAAATAGAGAACATAAAAAGTGTTACTCTACAGCATAACTGTATGTTTACATCTTGAGTATGATGCACAGAAATAATTTTAGAAGAAACATGGAAATGTTTGATCTTAGACAACTGTATACATCTGTATGTGTTCTGAAGGTCTGTAATAGATTGCTGCATGCCATCTATGTAAGGAATTCGGCTAAATGAACCCTTCGAAAAACTGCTAAATTAGAACTGGATTATTTGCATGCATTCTAATTGGAAATTATTCTTTAGTACTTTCTTATTTCTTCCTTAGTAGTGCGTGAAAGTACTTATCTCTTGTTATTTTTAAAAATAAAAAATTCACTTGCATTTTTTATGGTACCATAAGTACTGCAAATGTGAAAATCGCGGGGCAAATGCAGCTTATTCTTATTAATGTTTTATGTATACATATACCTGAAGGGTCAGAGGAATCATGGAGGAAAGAGAGTCCCTAAATTAACTATTCCTTCTTGTTCCTAATGGGTTGACTTTGATATGAAGGGAAGAGAATACCTGGGTGAACCCTCTAGAAATGGGCACATGATAGTGCATGTCTTCTTTTTGTGTAAACTAGAGCAAGTAAATTCTTAGGAAGAAGCACTGTATCTCTTGTATACTGTACTGATAGTGCACTCTGGGATTTAACTTTAAACATAGCTAAGTCAGGCAAATATGTTATCTCTGAAAGAAAACATTGACAGTTCTTACATGAGTGTACCTGTAATTGTAGTGTTTGTTGGTTATGGTAAAAAACTGAGAAGTCTAATGTAACAGTTGGTTATGGTCAGACCATTGCATTTCGGTATTGGCTCATGTTAGCTTAACGGGATTATTTGCTAGCCAGCAAAATTTAGTTCTGCTTTCAGGTGAGTAACCCCTAAGATCTTCCTGTTCTCAATTTCACCAGGAAACCAGCAGAATGGATTCTCTGAAAAATTCTACTTAATAGTGATAGAATATACGCAAAACCATTCATTACTACATATGTGGCATTTACATTTGAAGGCAATTCCTGTCTCAATAGGTAAGCCCTCTTTCTTGTAGTTTTCTTTTTAAAAAAGCCACTGTCTAGTGAGTATCTGCTGTTCAGTGCAATCTAAAATGTTTCATCTTTTTGAAAAGATTCTGCATTTGATTACAGGATTTTATCACAACCATTCTTTCTTGATTGCCTAATCCTCTGATTGCTGAAATTCTTCAGTTCAGCCTGAGCCTGGAGTCTGGTACTTTTTGTGCATTCTAAGGCCAGATATTCTTAACTGGCTTTAGTACAGTCTAACAGTTAAGATGTTTAGCTTTTTGAAAGTTCCTGTTCTGCAGTTTTTGAGTTTATGCTTACATTTTAAATAGGACTGTAGTCTGAAGCATCTAAGTATCAGTGATGCCAATACGATTCTAAATGATTTGACATTCTGAAATCTGAATTCTCATTCAAACTACCAAACTACCTCTAAAACTATAATGTTTTAAAGAAAGGTAAGAGACACTTCAGTAGTTTTCTGTTAATATTTAAAGCTTTTAAGAAACATCAATCTGGTACCACTTTTCAGAGGAATTGGTTATGTTTCTGTCATTCAGAAACATAACAGATTTCTGTCATTCATCTGCATGTGTATGTCATTTAAACTAAATTAGCATTTCTTACTGTTGCTTTCAATAGGAGAAAAAGTGTTATTGCAATTACTTTATAAGTTAGTGAGAATAATCTGAGTTTTCTGATGCACTTACGTGATGAGGAAATTACTGACAAGGCTTTTCAGCACATCTGTTGGAAATTTTTTTGTTTGTTTTCCATCAATTTCATACTTCAGCTATTGCGTCTTATTAAAAAAGGAAAGCATTCATATCACATTCCCTGAGAGACTATGTTTTAAGGAATAAAATAAAGCTGTTATTAAAACTTTAATGAAAAATAACTTTCACCAATTTTTAAGCTAAGACATGAAAGTCTTAATTTATTTTTCTTAGCTGCAGGTAATCTGTTCTTACTGAAGACTTATTTTCAGTGGATAGCCACATACATATGTCTTTGACTGCAGTTTTGGTCTTTTTGGTCATGCTTTGATTATTGTATGATTTCTGAAGAGTTCTAGAATCTCAAAAGTATTCAATGTGAGATGTCTTTCATTTATCTTTAAATCTGAATACAAGAATGCATTTCATTAAAATTAATGTAAAATTTTAAGTCAGATTTTTCTGTCTCTTGTGGAACTATTAAAGTGAGTAAAATTGCTTCTTACATTGAAAGAAATCATTGATCTTTTAAAATTAACAATGCAAACTTTTTTTTTAGATGAAAAGATAAGTTTAAATCCACCTGAAGAAGCAGCACAAACAGAAGAATCATATTCTTCACCAGATCCAGAGAAGATCCAATCACCTTTCACTCAAAAGTATCAGGCCTGTAGAGCAAACCTTCAGAGCACCAGCTGGCTTACTCTGTCTTCCAAAATGGTATATAGTCAAGAGTTGAGTATGCCAGAAGGAGTAGAAATAATAAGCGTTAAGCCATCAGCAGGTTAGTCATCTTTTTTTAAAAGACTAAAATAGGGAATCTCTGCCTTTCTACCTTTAGTCTTTAAATAGAAACAAACTAATAGTACATTGTGGATTTGTTGTTAGAGTTGAGTTTGTGTAGGTGAATTCGAAAGGTTTGCTAAAATGCACTTTCTCCTGACTTCATATCTCAGTTCTGGAACTAACACTAAAATAAAGCTCTTACTTAATATCATATTTACTGTATTCCACCTTCTTGCAAAAAATAGAATCGTAGAAACGGAATAAGTTTTGTTTTGCGGTAATTAATGAAATTTTTTGAAGGCTGTAACATACTTAAATGTTAAAGTTTTCATCAGTAGTCTTTCTAAAATACAATTTTAGATTTTTCAATGAAGAAATGTTTGTTTGACAGAAGAGAATATGTATTAATATTCATGTTTAAATAATATAATTGGACTCCTCCCTAGAGCCCAAAATACAATCAAAGGGTGAAACAGTTTCACATATTTTTGACATATTGTCTCCCTCATGGGGCTCTGTGAATTACTTCTTTGTGAGGAAGCAGTAATACTTTTTAAAACTTGGAGCAATAAAATGGTGGCTGAATAAAAATAATTCTACTTTTTAGTATTTCCTCCAGTAAAAGTGTAATTTATTTCATTTTAGGACACCTCAGTTCTTCTTCTATATATCCTGTTTGTCGTGCACCTTATCTGCTGGCTACTTCCTGCTCTGATGGAAAAGTTCGATTCTGGAGATGCAGGGTTGTCACTGAATCATCATCTTCTTCCGTGCCACAATATGACACAGACAGTGATGTTAAATATGTATGGGAAGAATGGCCGTTACTGATTGAGGATGGACTTCCTGGCAGTAGTGCTATTAATGTTCCAGGGAGGCCAACTGATGTCAGCTGTGCACACACAAACAGATTAGCAGTAGCATACAAGCAGGCAGCATCTAGAGATAGCCATCTTTCTCAAGATTTTGTGATGCACGTTAGTATTTTTGAATGTGAATCTACAGGGGGTTCTTCTTGGATTTTAGAACAGACACTTAATTTAGATGAGGTAGGCACTATGTTGGACTCAGGTGTGAGTGTTGATAGTGTTGATTTAGCATCTGATAACCAACAAGATACTTCTCTGACTCAGGGTGGGAGTATTATATCCAGCACTAAACACTTGGTACACTTAGATTGGATGTCTAGGGAAGATGGTTCACATATTCTGACAGTGGGGATTGGATCAAAACTTTATATGTTTGGTCAGCTGTCTGGGAAGAGGCAAGAACAAAATGGTAATGAGATTGTAGCAATTTCTCACAGTGTCAATCCTAAGGCTGAAACCCTTTCTGGGTTTGTTTTGCTGCGTTGTGTTGACTTGGTTTCATCTGTAGAAGGGTCACCTCCTTTTCCTGTATCCTTGTCTTGGGTGCGTGATGGCATTCTGGTAGTTGGAATGGATTGTGAAATGCATGTTTATTCCCAGTGGCAATCTCCTTCTAAGCAGGAACTAGTTAGTACAGATTCCTACAGTGGAAGTATGCCATGCATAGCTGGCGTAATGAAACAAAGCCAGTCAGCTGCCTCAGGTCTGCATCCGCCAAAGAGAACCTTGACCAGATCTATGACCAGCCTCGCACAGAAACTTAGTGGGAAAAGGTCTGCCTCTGATCTGTCTATGGAAATGGAAGATTCTGGTCTTTTTGAAGCAGCTCATACATTATCTCCAACTTTACCTCAGTACCACCCATATCAGCTGTTGGAGCTCATGGATCTTGGTAAAGTACGCAGAGCAAAGGCGATTCTGTCCCATTTGGTGAAGTGCATTGCTGGAGAGGTTGTTGCTATAAATGAGTCCGAGCCTAATCACGACAAGAGGCTCAGATCTCTGACGATCAGTGCTAGTGGAAGTACTGCAAGAGATCCCAAAATGTTCAGCAAAACAGAGACTACAGACTATATAGAAATAGACTCTGTTCCACCATTGCCTCTGTATGCTCTGCTTGCTGCAGATGATGATTCATCTTATTCCTGTTCAGAGAAGTCCAATAATCAGAGCAGTCAAAATAAAAAGGATGTGCCCAATGACAGTTATGAAAATCTCTTCCAAAATACTGTTATAAGTACCGATGACCTTGTCCCATTTGAGGCAGATGAAGACAGTTTAAAACCAACAGTCATTGATCTTTCTCAATACAGCCCAACTTACTTTGGACCAGAACATGCTCAAGTTCTTTCTCGCCACTTGCTTCATTCAAGCTTGCCAGGTCTGACTAGGATGGAGCAAATGTCATTGATGGCCTTGGCAGATACCATTGCTACTACCAGTACTGACATTGGAGAAAGCAGAGACAGAAGTCAGGGTAAGTTGTCTCTTCCAAGTTAAATGTGCTACTGTGCTTCACAACCTTTCCTGGATTTTTTTTTCCTATTTTGGAATAGGAATGGCTTGTAAGATGATGCACCTTCATTTCATAGTAAAATTATTTCAAGACCTCATGCTTTGATAAAAATAAAATTTTCTTTTGCTATTGGATAATGCCACTGTGAGTCCATCAGTCCACATACTATGATTATTTTAAATTCACTTTTAAAGAGATGGTAATGACAAATGTTTGTTGTACTGTGTAGAGAAATTGAGAAATCAATTGTTTTTTTTTTTAATATATAGCACCTTTTCTGTTTCTTGAATTAAACAGAATAACTTCAAAAGTTTTTATATTTGAAATTTTCTTTTTTTTCTTGATGGGGAAAATTATGAACTAAACCATCGTTTATAAATTTGAACTGTTAGTAGTCACAAAATTATATTTCTTCTGTTAATACTTACTTGGAATAATTGCTGTAAAATGTGTGTAAAAATATTTATTTCCAGGTGGAGAAACTCTTGATGAGTGTGGTTTAAAATTTTTATTGGCTGTCCGGCTTCATACCTTTCTGACAACTGCGCTTCCTCCTGTGCATCGAGCCCAGCTGCTTCACCAAGGTAACTGATGTGTTTTCTTAGATGAGCTGAGTTTTAGTGATGTAGCTGCACCCATGACTGGTGTGCTGTTGATGTGCCTCTGAAGTATCAGTGATTTAATTAATTGGAGTTTTTTAAGAAAACATTGTCCAATATGAATGAATGCTAGAGCAGAAAATGTCTTACTTTGTTTTTGAAAAAGGTCTCAGAACTCATTTTTTTATAACAAGTTTTTAGTTGGTGAGGGAGTTTTTCTGTTCCCTCAAATTCAACAGCTTTCTAGTACCATGTTGTTCCAGTAACCTTCTGCTGGAATAATGTAGTAGAAAGCTGTACCTATTTATGTAGGGGCTTGGTACATATTTGAAAAAAAAAAATACAACTTGGACTTTAAATTTCTGTATACTTACTGTAATTATACAATCAACTATTTCATATAGGGAAGTTTTTTGTATAATTTAGCTAGTTCCATCCTGATACTGCAGATGACAGAAGAAAGTGGATTTGATTAGTCATAGTCAGATCTAAAGATCTGACTTTATCTGTCATGACAGTTGATAGCATTTTCAGTTACATGGCTTCTCACCCCTCAGCTGAATCAGAGGTTGGAATTTGCCAGGATTGCTACAGCAGAGTATTGCAGTGTTAGTGGAGTAATTTTAGTTGAGGTACTTCCATTTCTTTTGAGCCCAGAAACTGGTGAGAGTGAGAAATGCCTCGGTTGTATGGGTTTTTTTCTGTAATATTTGATATGCAATTCTAACAAATATCCTTAAATTTCTGTTGCCTCATTGAAAGTGAACTTAAAAATCTGAAACAAGCAGTTTGACCTTCTTCTCTGCTCCCTTTCCCATCCCCTTGTCTTCAGATTCTGAAGGTTTTTATTAATGATTTTTTTTTTTTTAATATTTATTGTATAGGCTTATCTAGTAGTCACTTTGCCTGGGCATTCCATTCCGTAGCAGAGGAAGAACTCCTGAGTATGCTTCCTGCAGTACAGAAAGGAGATCCAACATGGTCAGACCTTAGAGCTATGGGTGTGGGATGGTGGGTTCGAAACATCCATAGCCTGCGGAAATGCATAGAGAAGGTAACTATAGCATTTTAAAAAAAATACCAACAAAATCTTTCTGAACAGCTGTTCTCTTCTATTTATGTAGTTTTAAGTTTTCAGATAAAGTTTTTCTGACTGTTTCGTGCTGCATTGTTTTGTATCTATGCTTTTCTGTATGAATATGAACTTCCGTATTTAATTTTTTTTTAGTACTTTAGACTTCAAATTCCAGTGTGGAGTACATTTTTTGCTCTTAGATACTCCATCTTAAAGGTAATGTTATGCAGCGTTTATTGAGGATGCTCAAGATACAGATGGATGCATTTTGGTTTTTTGTAGAAAAATTGAGAAACAGGTTGTGGGAAAAGGTTCTTAGAAATCTATCAGATGTGGTAACAACTTAGATGTTATATGCACATCTGTCTTGCAAATTGATTATTTTTCATGATAAACAAACCTATTGTTTTGTTTTGTCTTGGTGGCTTCTTAGTTTATGGCACAAATGTGGCCATAATCCTATAACCTCATTATGACTTGTTTTAAGCTCTTGGGAAACCCAGGTGTGTTGAGCTAGAAAATGACATGCACAAGATACTTAGACTACAAAGCACGAAGTGGTAAAATGCATGTCTCTACTTTTACTTTTAAATCTTCAGTAATTAATCATCCCTTTATGAAACTTAACTGCCTTGCATAAAAAAAATTCCAGATATTCTAGGCTATCTTATGTGAGACTTGGACTATTCTTGCTGCCACTTACAGTAATTTCATGATTACAAGCCGTGCCATTTTGACTAAAATTTTGCTTCTACCCTGGAAATGCAGCTTACACTCAAAAGTGGCTAATATGTGAAAAACTTTCTGAAATTTCCCACCCCAGAAGTGCCAGCCAGGGTGCCGAGCTGAGCACCTGCCAGTAAAACCCGGGTTTACGCGATTGTTACAAATTGGTTACTCTGTTGGACGGCGGGTGGAGCTGGGCTCTGTGCTGGCAGCACAGGGAGGGGAGAGGGAGGCGGAGGCTCCCTCCTTCAGACAGCGCAGCCCAGGGGAGAGGCGGGGGCTCCGTGCTGCCATCCCCACAGCTCAGGGCGGAACCAGGGGTCTCCTGCCCCTACCTGCCACCGCAGGAACAGGGGTGCTCCTTCCCCGCCTTCCATCCCCACCTGCCGCCACGGGGCAGCGCGGGGCCGGGGTGAGTGACCCCGGCAGCAGCAGTGGCCAGCCCCGAGCGGCCCTGCCGAGCAGCAGCGCCAAGCTGGGCCACCTGGCCCCGTCGGCAGCCCTGAGCGGGCTGAGCCCGCATGGCCCGAGCTGAGCCAGTAAACCCTGCCATCCTGCAATTCTGTTACTATTTGGCAACTTTGTTGCACGTGGGTCCTTGCTGCAAACGACAGAGTGGCTTGTAATCCAGTGCGGCTTGTGTATGGACAAAAAAACCAAAATGTTGCTGACACCCGGAGACGCGGCTTATAGTCAGTGCGGCTTGTAATCGTGAAATTACTGTACTCTTTTTCCTTTCCAATCTCCAAAAGTAATCACTCGTCTCAGCCTGTTTTTCAAGACTCCATCTGTCCATTGATTGCTAGAGCAGCTAGTAAATTAATTTTGCTATGATTTTAGAAACTGATTTCAGATACAGGGATTCCCACTTGATCTGCAAAAAAGCTTCTAGAACTGGAAGAGCATGAGCTAAGTGATATTGAACGGGCTGTTGTATCTTCACATGTTCTTACATCAGACTCATAATCACAGGAAGGATCTTGTGTTAAAGAGAACTTCAGAGCACTGTGGGGTATGGGATGCCAGAAGCAACAAGAATCTCATTTAAGATGAATTTAAATTGTGGTTGTGTTTTCGCTTTTGAACTGTCTTCTCAGGTGGCTAAAGCAGCTTTCCAGCGAAACAATGATCCTCTTGATGCTGCCATTTTTTACCTTGCGATGAAGAAGAAGGCTGTTATTTGGGGATTATACAGGTATTCAAGCTCTTACATGGAATTTCACTGTCTGGTATAATATAGGGGGAAAAAGTTGAATATACAAAGGAAGCACAAATCTTATCATTGAAAGCTGAGGTTTGATTTCTAAGCAATTCTAAAAAATGCTGCATGTTTTAGTCTTATATCTCCTGTAATTTCAATTACTGCTTAATTCTCATGTACTTCGGAGGACTAGCGGTGCAGTGTGTGAAATGTTATGCCTATCCTTTACATATATGTTTGTAGTTAAAAATTTTACCTTAACTTCAGGGGACTGACTTACGTCTTTCTAACTGATGTTTCGTAATTCAGCATTCAGTGTTGCAAACCTTCTGAAAACTAATTTGCATTGTCACTTAGGAGCTCAGCTTGAGAGAAATGTGATTTTCTGCATTTGTGTCAGGTTATTGAAAATACCATTAGCTTTTGTATTTATTGAAGTTTCTGCTATTTTTAAATACTTAGCCTCAACTCCCAGTGTGGTGAAAGACTGCATTTCCTAATATAAAGATCTGTGTAAAATCATACTGAAATCTGCAGAAATGAAGAATCAGTGCAGCTAATAAAAAGTAAAATGTTTTATCTTTTATGTTCGATATGTAGGTCCCAGAAAGATACTAAAATGACACAGTTTTTTGGAAACAACTTTACTGAGGACAGATGGCGTAAAGCAGCATTAAAGAATGCTTTTTCTTTGCTTGGCAAGCAGCGTTTTGAACATTCTGCAGCATTTTTCTTGTTGGCAGGACACTTAAGAGATGCAGTGGAGGTAATAATTTTTTTCATGTTTAAGACTGTTACATTGTCTGAAATGTACAACTGTATTGAGTGCAGTTTGCATTTTCTTTAGTATGACCCCTGAAGCTTCTTATGCTCTCAGTTTGTGCACTTCTTTCACACCCCAAATGGATGACAAACACAAAACCATCATCTTTGCATTTTGATTCCTCTTTAGCTGTCATATTACTGATACTGAACAGTGACATGGGTAATTTCTCTGCTCTAATACTTGAGGGCACTGCCTATAATTAGCTTCCTTTCAGATTGTCTGCCCAGTCTGATAGGAAGACAGCATAGTTTTTCATTAGGAAGCTCCAGACCTGGTGTTTTGGCAGTGATGTGGATTAGTTCCTAGAATCTCTTTGCAAAAAACAAAGCAAACAAAAGTAATTTCCTGGGTCTGTTTGCATTGCAAAATTGAGGAAATTAATCTCTGTGATAATGAAGGATTTGTTCTGTAAGGCTTTGTAGCTGCAACCAGAATCCAAAGGTAAGAGGTAATGTGCACATTGGCAATGATCTATTCAACTTGCTTGATTTCAAAGATCTATTATCATGCCGTAGTTACACTGAAGAAATGCAAATCAAATCTTTCCTTTAGTACTTAGCTACACCTGTTCTGCTTAGTTCATGCTCGCTTTTCATAGAGTTGATAGACCTGCTTATTTTAATCTGAGCAGATTTATGTCACTTACTGCCCTGCAATCATTTTAAACTGAGAAGAAATTACAACGTTTATCATTTGAATATACTTATTTTTTGTTAGGTCTGCCTTGAAAGGCTGCATGACATTCAGCTGGCTCTTGTAATATCAAGACTTTATGAATCGGAGTTTGAAGTGTCTAGTACTTACAAATCTGTACTACAGAAGAGAGTTTTGGGAAGTGTGTCTACTGGAAAAGAGAGCTCAGGAAACATACACTGTGATCCTTTCTTGCGAAGTATGGCATACTGGATTTTGGAAGATTATAGCAAGGCTCTTGACACTTTGATTAAACATTCTGTTGAAGATGAAGGAGGTAAGAATATAAATATTTGGCCTGTTGAGTTGGTTTTAACTGTTTGTTGATTTAAGCCACAGTATCTTAAAGTGTCATCTGAACAAAACCAGGTACCACACAGTTCCTTACCATTGTTAGTAACTAGCTTGCTGTAGCAATGTATGTGGACTTTAATAGCAGACCTGGTGGTTGTATTGTTATTAACCTGTATCCCATGAATGCATACTTTGTCATTTAAGCATGTGAATGCTTAAAGGATAATGGAATGACCCTGCAGTAATGCAGATTTTTTCCCAGAAGCAGTCTAAATATGAAGGGACAAATTAATTCAATTCCATCACAGCCTAAGACAATATTTCTGATTGCCCACTTACATAGGAGAGTCTGGAAGACATGGTGTTTTGTAGCTTTTAGTTCTTGGTGAGAGCTGACTGCAATAATAGACTACCAACAGAAAGCTTTTGATATTTAAAATGTTACGAGAATGTGCTGCCTGAAACAGCACGTAAGTCTCCTAGAGCAATTCTGTGTTCACTTGCTGGCTTTATAGGCCTTCTAAGAATTAATTGTATTATTTCTAAAAGGTAGTGTTTTCATTGAAGCTAAATTCTTCAAGTCCTTGGTAGTTAGCTGGTTTCAGTCTTGGCTACTCAGAACAATTGGAGGGGAATAAATTAAAAAAAAAAAAAAAAAAAAGTAATAAGTTTTTAAAAAATGCTTAGAATTGGGTAACTATTTTGTGAAACTGATTTCAGTAGAAGTTACATGCTTCAGAATGATTTTGAGTAAATGAGGAATATAGTGTTTGGTGGTTTCTCTCTTGGTCTCTATCGTTCTACGTAAAATAATTTAAATGTGTTGCTAATTCTTCTGTGATCAGTTCATGGCTTGTTTTTCATGTCTTGCCTTATTTTCTGAACTAGAATGTGCTTTTCATGTACCTATTTCTGTTAACTCTCTCCAGTTGTGCTATAACTTGTGACAGAAGAGAGCACAGTAACTTCACGACCAATAAGGCGCACCTGACTATAACGCGCACCCCCCGGGAGTCAGCAAAATTTGCAACATTGTAGATCAGATAAGGCGCACCCGTCTATAGGGTGCACTTTTTTTTT
>PYHW01010228.1:752489-766649 GCA_013186435.1 Turdus rufiventris | reverse complement strand
TGACCGTCAGATAAGGCACACCGGACTATAAGGTGCACTTCCGGGTTTGGGGGAAAGTTTTAGTCAAAAGGGTGCGCCTTATAGTCGTAAAATTACTGTACGTGTTTATTTCAGCCTGAGCCCTTTTAAAGCTGTGTGAATCATCCTGTTCTGATGCTTGTATCCCTTCCGGGTTTTTCTACTTGTGGACATGAAAATGAAATTAATAGGTGGTGCACTGCTGTGTAATTGATTTATTTGCATGTAATATTGCTACCATTATGTGTAAATGTTATGGATTTCCTAGTTTTGCTGTAAGTTGCATTTCTTTTAAAAAGCAGACAAAATTAAAAAGTACTAATCCAATTTTTAAAGAGACTGTAAGAAAAGATCTCTAAGATATAGCATCTTATTGCTATTTGGATATGGAAAATAGAGACTTCAGAAATCTAAAATTGCCAGAAAAGTGGTTTTGACTTCAGTAAAACTGGTCTGACTACAATAAAAAAATGATAGCTGTTTTAATTTAAAAAATCATGCCTGCTGCCCCACTCTGTTTGTTTTTAGTAGGTTTGGCAGTGTTCTTCCCACTGAGATATTCAAATGATAAAGATGCAGAGGAGTGTGCAGTGAGGCAAACAGTGAAATGAATATATGAAGTAGAAAATAGGATTGATACTAAGACCTAAAAGCCTTGTGATTAACTTAGGACTTTGCTGCAGATCAGTCAGTAACATCATACAGAGTGGTACATTTTCCTCATGCTGCCATATCGTTTCAGATGGAGATGGCTCATCGAGTTGCAACCCTGCAGTGTTTAACTTCTATAACTACCTAAGAACACATCCTCTCTTGCTGAGACGTCATTTTGGCTCTTCTGATGCATCTTCCACACACATTTGCCTAACAGTAGAAAATGGGTTAGCTGACAAAATCAATCTAGGTGAAAGACGGCTATTTTTCACCACTGCATACGCTCATCTAAAAGCTGGTTGTCCTATGTTAGCCTTAGAAGTTTTATCAAAGATGCCCAAAGTTGTCAAGCGGTCAAAGTCATTCTGTAAATCCCCTAGTTTAGTGGATACTGGTAAAGATTTCTCACCATGTTCTCCAATTAATGAGTTTGAAACAAAAGATCAAGCTTCCAGTATTGATTGGTCACAGCCAGTATTCAATGGCCTAGGTTCATCTTCAGATTGTTCATCAGAAAAACATTCAAGTTCCACTCTTTCCTTTGATTGGAGCCAGCCAAGTGCTCTATTCCAAGATGAACAATTGCAACTACAATCAGACAGTGATGAAAATGATGAGAGTGAAGATTCTTCCCTGGTGATGAAAGAGCTAAAACCTCTGAAGAAAACTGAAAAATTACATGAAACAAGTTCTAGCTACACAGAATCTTTTAGTGTAGTTGATGAAAAAGATATTCTAAGTCCATCAGAAGATATCATTTCAGCACAGCTGAAGTTTAGAGCATGCCTGAAAATCCTTACTGTGGAGCTTCGCACACTGTCCACTGGCTATGAAGTAGACGGTGGAAAGCTGCGGTATCAACTTTACCAATGGCTTGAGAGGGAAGTGGTAGCTCTTCAGAAGACCTGTGATTATGGTGTTGAAGTGGAAGAGATACAGTCAGGAGTTAGAGGGATGCCAGATGAAGCTACATTACATGAAGGCACTGAAGACTTAGCTGACCAGGAAAAAAACATGCTACAGAAGGAAGAGTTTCAGAAAAGACGTCAGTGGCTTCTGAAATATCAATCTCTCCTCAGAATGTTCCTTAGTTACTGTATACTTCATGGCTCACATGGTGGAGGCTTGGCATCTGTCAGAATGGAATTAATTCTGCTGCTGCAGGAGTCTCAACAGGTATGTGGGGAGCTTAGGTTGTATTGTCTCTGCTTCAGGTTTGTAGATTTATTTGAAAGTGTTTTGTAATACTTTTGAAAATTTCCTATCATAGCATGCACCTGTTTTTTAAATAAATTAAATCTGTTTTTGATGTCTTTTTGTACATTGTTTGATTTTTTTTGTTGTTTTTAGAATCTTGTGCTCTTTTAAAAGTTATGTTCCCTTAGAGAATATGTACTATTGCTTTGTGTGTTTCTTGCTTGTTTTCAGGAGCAGTCAGTACAGACACCTTCCAGCCCTCCACCAGAGCAAAGCTCCATACCTCTCCTATTTGCTTGCACAGCTAGTGCCAAAACAGTGGTGGCTAATCCATTGCTACATCTTGGCAACTTAACTCATGATATATTACATGCTATAATAAACCTTGATTCGCCACCTCATCCAGATACTCAGAACAGCAAGGTAAGTACTTTTTTACAGGTTTTTGTTGTTGCTGTTGTGCAGTTTGCTGAAGTCACAAATTGTGTTTTGGAAAGCAAACATTTTCTCTAGTACTTACCTTGAGCTAAAAGAAATGCCCGCATATCATTACTCACTGTTGAAGATGCTCAACAAGCTGTTGTAGATTGGCCTCTCTCAGAGGACAATTTTATTTGTCCAAGAGGACATTATTATGGAAAACATGTTATACTACATCATCAGCATCATACTTGTCTTTATGACAGTGAGTTCATTACTTAATGGCAGATTTTGCATTTCATTCTTAAATGTAAGTAAAATTAAGTATTGAAGTACAGAAATTCATTTTCAGCAAAGTTCAATAAACCCAGTCTTTTTTTTAATGTGCTTGTATAGTAGTTTTGAAAAACTGTTTCTGTAAGATTTCACCTGTATTTAACCTTTGACTAGAAATAAAACTTAGTCTTTCCCAAAGTTTTGTATGTGTTAAGTCCCAAATCATGTCTGCTTTTACTAAGGATTTCTGGAAAACACTAAAAAGATGGTTTAGTTCCTAGTTAGCTTTGTTTTAGAGGGAGCAAACAAATAAATATAGTAAACTCTTTTAATAGAACATTCTTGATTAGCGGATTCTCTATTTACCTTAGTGTGTTTTGTGATACATTTAAAAAAAGTATCAGCTGTGTTGATAAAAGTACTGATACCGAGTAAATTGAGTGCGTGTCCAAGAGATGCACAAGAATTGGTCAAAAACTCAGCTGCGTTATAGTTTTCATTCTGAAATAAAGTCTTTGTATTCTGAGCCAGCAAACTGCCACTGTTTTAGGGTGTAATTACATAGGAGTGTTGTATACAGGCTTAATATGTTGCTGTTTAATAATTGAAAACATTTCAAATAGAGCTGATCTGTGATTGTGTTGGTGGGGTGAGTGAGTTTTCCCCCTGTCCTTTTCATAGCAAAATGAACTGATTTGTCTGATATAAATTCTGAAGTGAAAGGTGGCTTTGTGAGTGCATAAGTACTTACACCTTTCATGTCCAGTGCTTGTTATGTATGTGTATGCAGAGTGAAAGGCTGTGATGCTAACCACAGCTCACTTTGGGTGTAATGAATTCTGTAAAACTTTGTCTTACAGATATATGTCATGCATACCTTAGCAGCATCGCTCTCTGCTTGCATCTACCAATGTCTCTGTGATGGCCACAGCTACAGGTAAAGCCTATGAAAAGTGATTTTAGACAACTGCCTCATTGCAGTTGGGATAATGGATAGGGCACCAGAAGTGATCATGCTTGCCTACATCTAGAAAATGCTATCATTTGAATAGTTCTAAACATAACTTTAAAGTAAATATAATTTCCCACTTCTGTTTCACAGCTCATTTCAAGCAAATCAGTTCACTGGGACAGTGTACCAGACAGTCCTGTTAACTCAGCGTCATTCTTTAAGAACAGCAAGCTCAGAAGAAACAGTGACTCCCAACACATCACCTGCTCAGTGGCCAGGTATCTGGACTTGATTTCTTGATCAGAACATCTAATTTAGTGTTTCTGATTACTCACTAAGTCAAGTTGGTTTATATTGCTTCCTTTAAATAAAAATGTTAGTGCTGACTCTAGCGAAGAGAGTGATTAAACAGGAGGTAGGATAAAGTCATGGACTCTGCTCTACTTGCTCTCTCTGGAGCACCAGTATTCTAGTTCTTGACTCCTAAGAAGGACTGGAAATACTGTCTTAATTCTTAGTTGGAGGACACCTTATTTTACCTTATGGACAACTTTTGAACTAACTTGAAACTAAAATGAGATGTTTATAATTACGGTTTTCTGTAGATGTAAAATTGATGTCAGATTTCAGGTAATATCTAAACTGTACTGAGATTTATGCTGATGAAATACATTTAGGGACCTACATTAGAGGGAGCATTATCAATGTTGGAGCTTCAATTTACAACTTACTTCAGTTTACAGTTTACTAACTTTAATGTCAACGCAGCCTGGAAATGTGCTTACTTATGAGAATTGTTTCTTAAATGAGAAAGCTTCAACTTAAAAATCTTCATGGAGAGCCTGAAGCAGTCTTTGTATTTGCTGCTATGCCATTTTTTTCTTTTCTGCCAAACGTTGTCACTGAACCTAGGGATTGTATCAAGAAACTGGCTTGTCATCTGTTTCTTGTTACTTAATTAATCACAGGGTTAAATTTCTGATGAGCAGCACAAGGAATCATTAGCAGTTGTTCTTAAGAAAAACATTACCTTGGACTGACTTTTTCTATTTTTAAATAGATTCACATGCTATGTGTGCAAACTGGAGAGCATGACAAAAAGCAGAATTCTTTGGCCATGACTATGTGCATTTTCATTTGTGTGCACAAAGTGTCACGGTTGAAACCACATCTGAAATTGCACCCTTTTGTAGGAGCATAAAAACACTACAAGATATTTAGTACTTGGATAAAAGAGCACCTACCAGACAATGTGTAATGCAAGTTGATGCCCATGGTTTTTAATTTGTTTTACCACTGAAGTGAGAGTATTCAACTTCAACTTTGAAGATTATAATGTAGCTGTAATAATTGAAAAGCATTAAGCATTAGTCCAAAACAGGAAGCAAAAAAACTAATAAATTATTAAGAATTAAGAACTTGCCTGAAGTTTTCAACGTAGGTTTCAATGCGTAGAACTTGGAATTTTTCTACACTAAAATTGCTAAGTAACATAGGTTTCCAAACAAAATACCCATGATAATCTGGAGTATGTTCACACATATATGTGCTTTCTCAAAGAATATGTTTATTTTACATAAACAGGAATGACGGCTCTGATACGTCTCTTGAATTCTGCTGGCGAGGAAGCCCAGCCAGGTCTCACAGTTCTACTTTGTGAAATTCTAACTGCGGTCTATCTCAGCCTGTTCATCCATGGTCTTGCAACACATTCTAGCAATGAGTTGTATAGAATTATGGCTCATCCACTTAACAGTAAAATGTGGTCTGCTATCTTTGGAGGAGGAGCTCATACGCCCAGCGGAGGACAGCAGCAATTAAAGACAAAAACTGGTCAGTTCTCTTGTTTGATGTATATTTGTGTGTGGATTTTTAAAGAAAATTATGTGACTGCTGCAAGCTTAATTACTTTTAAGTAGTTTGTATCCAATAAGAATTCTGTATGGTTTTGGATTTGCATAGAAAAACAAGTATCTGAAATTATTGGTGTGGATAATGTGTAGAAGAGAATAGTGAAGCAGAAGTGAATGCTACTGAAATAAGGTTTCCAAGTAGCACAGCTACTCTAATATGAGGGAGCTAAGTTGATCTTAAAGAGTTTCCAATACTATTACTGCCTAGTTTTTGTGTTTATTTTAAAGCTTTCCAGTTCTTTCCTAACTGGAATATTTTCCCATTTTACAAATACAGTATGTTTTCTCTCTTTGACAGGTAGGCACTTCCCAATGCCTAGCCCACATCAGGTAGTAGTGTTCTCGATGGAATGCGTGGGGTTTTCCAAATCCCTTACTTCCTTCACTACTCATAGTCCTACCAAACCTTCAGGCAAGATACTAGTTTTAGTACTAGGCCTCTACATGCAGTTTGCAATGTGTGGGATTTTTTTTTGCATATGCAGAAAGACAGAAAAACTTCTGTTTGCAAGCCATGATAGCAAAATTTAAAGCAAAATTTTGTAATTAAAGAAGCGCATAAATTGGGCCTTTTTCAAAAAGAACATTGTCAACACTACAGTATTCTTATGGCTCTTCATTTGAAATAAATATGAAATATAAAATTGCTTTGACCATGGTTTGAAAAGATCAGAAGTGTTTCATATCTTTTTTTGGAGAGCTGCTTGTTTTGCATTTTGAATATAAGCTTTATTGTGCATGTGGATTTCTAAGTGTTCATTCCAGACATTAGAAGTGTAAGGAGTCTTGTTGATATTCTAAGAACCCTTTAGAAAAGCAAATAATCTTCATGTTTTAAGTTCAGGTAATGATAAATTATCCTCAGGTCCAAAACAAATACCTTTAATGCTTTTATTTTTCATATAGTTGTGGGCTTTTTAATTTAGTTTGACTTCGATAAAACCAACTGTAAAAATGCTACAATTAACCAAGTTTTTAAAGTAAAATTTTGTAAATGCACATTCACTTAAACTCTGATGATTTTCTAAATCACATCTGAATATATGTGTAGGGAGATAAAATGTAACTTTATATTTAAAAAAAATATTGCTATTTAGATGTATGTTACATATCAAAATATCTTACATTTGTGGAAAACTGTAAATGTGGTCTGTTTAAATATCTTCTTCAGACTTTTTTCCGAAGTTTTCAGAGTAAAAATCTTTAACCAAAGGTGAGCTCTTATTCTGGATCTGATTAGCAATCTCTGTGGTACTGAGTAAACCTTTCTCTCTATCACTTTGGTAAGGTTTAGTAATGTTTGCTGTTACAGAATTGTCAGAAGCAGTAATTGGCTTTTATTGGCAAGTCTGCTAACTAGATGTTGGAAACTGTATACTAAGCTGTGTTAATATTACTGCAACCACTGGTTTAAAATGCTAAGTATTTTTACAAAGAGGTGTATTCTAAAATGCATACTAAATATAGCCTGTATGCTGCATGTTTTTCTGAAGAAGGAATGCTGACTGGCTGATTGCAGGTTTAGTAAAACTGTTGCTGGAAGAATCCAGAAGCTCAAACTAAAAATTTAAGGGAAGGAGGAGCATTTTTTTAATACTAGCTTGTAGGGATAATCACTGAGAAAAGGGGCTAGAGGTGTTCTGGAGTCTCTATCTTTGAGTTACTCAAAAACTTGAAAAAACTAGGCCATCAATTAAGTCAGCCCTCTTCTGATCAAGGGGTTGGACTAAGTGTCTTTCAACCTATGTAATTCTAGGATTTAGTGAGTTATTACTTGTTTTTAATGTGTATTTATGTAAAGCAAATTTGGAGGAAAGGTATTTCTCCAAAGTTTCTTTCTCTGTCACATTGAAAAAAATGTTAAGGAGAGGAAGGAAAAAAATAGACCTCCAATGAAGCATAGGGATTGGGATTAAAATCAGATCTATTTTTGTATCTTTACTGTTTCTGACACCCAGAAACAAATAATGGGAAGTGGCTGGAATGCTTGTTCCAACCAACTATGCCATATTTTTCTGTAATATTATATGGATTTTTTTCTATATCTTACCATTTTGTTACGCATAACTAGACTGTTTTCAATTATGTTTACATCTAGATTTTTGTGAAATGCTTCCACTCTCAAATGGAAATTGAAAGCTAAACATTCTGAACACTAATAATTCTAATACAATAAGACTATACATGTCTTTTCCTCTTTGCTTCCTTTCCTCCTTATACATGTCTGAATGTGGGTGTTGAGCTCCAAGTTTGAAAGTTATTTTAAGAGATCATAACTCTAGGTACAGCATTGGTAATAAAGTTATTTCCCTTTCTGCTCTTTGCTTTATTTGACTTGAGCAGGTAGTAACTTCAAATATAAAATTTTACTTAAGTAAATATGATCTTTCTCATAGACTCAAATGGTAAAAATAGGAACCAAAAACCAGTACCTGGTAGTCTTACAAATTCCTAACCCCTATTAGGAATTAGATTTTTTATGAAAAACTTCTTTTAGTGCCTCTGTCACATAGAGATCACACAGAACAAAGCAATTTGAATGCTTTTCAAATCACCATACTTTTCAGCCATGTTTCTTGTTTTTGCAGTTGCAGCAAAAGATTTTGGCAAATAGAACTTGCATATGATGTTCTGTTTTCCAAGAGGCAGTTATCAGCTGAAAAAGAACCCATCGATTATAGTAGATTTTTTCAGAATCACATTTACCACATTTCTCTTGAAAACTACCTTAGAAAACTGTTTTATAATTTAAGTTTATATAGAGCTGGTAAGTTCTTTATAATCCAGAAGGTTCTTAAGGGAGAATTTGACCTTTGCTTTAACAGTTAGAAATCCATAGTTTCATTTCATATATTCAGTTATTCTGTGCTGCAAGAGCAAATGAAGGGAAGTTGGAAGTAATCTGACTTTTAACTCTTCCTGGGAAGCTGGAAGAGAGGTAACAGATCTTTTGATTATCATTGCATGTCCTAGAACCTGGAAGAAATTAAAGGATTTTCCTTGTCTGAAATAGAAACTTCCTGTCTGAAATATTTCTCAATATTCTTGGGAAATAACAAAAATTTTACTTTTACTTATAAGCAAAATTGGAACAAAGATAAATGCTTCAAATAAAAAGAAAAAAAACCAACCCTAAACAAACATGTAAAAGATTTTTAATTAGGTAATTTGAAATATCAAATGACAGTAAGAGTTTAAATGATATTTTTAATGTAGTTAATTTTTTTTAGAATATGTAAAAAGAAATCTGTGTTAGTAGTGTTTTTCAAACCACTTAGGTAGCTGTTCTTTTATTTGCATTACGAATTTTTTTTCCCAATGGCTAGCCTGCAGTATTCTTTAAAAAACAGTGATCCAACAGAAAGGAATAAAGTACTTTTTTAAAGTAAAACATTTACCTTTTGAATTCTGCTTATAAAAACAAACTGCAGGCCCATACTTGCTCATTTCCGTATCATGCAACACTTGCTCCTTATTTCATGCCTAATTAATTTCTTTTCTTTTAAGTAGTTGCTGAAAATTAGCTAAAAATTCATAGTGATGCATGTGCATGCTCCTTAACTGATAAACTTTGAATAATGAAATGAAAATGTATTGTACTGCAGTTTTTGTGGTTTTGACTTTTAGTACAGGTAAGTGGATTTCAAATACTATCCCTGACAGAAAAAAAAAATTATGATACAGCATAGAAGTGCACACTTAGTGTTAGGATATTCCTGTTTCAAGATGAAAGATGGGATTCTTCATCTGTTATTAGATTCCACATATAAATTGGTTTGTGGCTGTTGTGGTTTAACTCCAACCATCAGCCAAGCTCCAGGCAGCTGCTCACTCCCACTGGCAGGACCAGGTAGGAAATGGAAGGGTAAAACATAGAGAAAGCTTGTGTGTTCAGATGAAGACAATTTAATACCAAAGGCTGTGCACACAACCAGAGAGAAACAAGGGATGAATTCGCTGCTTCACATAGGCAGGCAGGTAGGTGTTCAGCCAGCTCTGGGAGAGCAGGGCTCCATCACAGTAAAAATGACTTGGGAAGACAAACACCATCCCCCTAAATATCCTCCCCCTTCTTCCTCCTTCCCCCCACGTGATATACTGACGTATGACATTAATCTCGCATGGTCTGGAATATTCCTTGTGTCTCCTCCCAGGCACCCCCCAACTTCCTCACCAGCATGGAAATACAAAAGCAGCAAAGGCCTTGGCTCTGTGTAAGCCCTGCTCAGCAGCAACAAAACATCTCTGTCTTATCAGCCTGTGTTCAGCACAAATCCAAACCACAGCCTTACAATAGCCACTTGTGAAGAAAACTAACTCTACCCCAGCCTCAACCAGTACAGTAGTTCAGCTGGTTGTGATGATGATAATGTTTGTCTTCTTAGGTGGTCAAAAATCTTTCTGAATCCTGGAATAACATGTTTATTCCTGGTCCAGAAATGACCAGACATAATAAAGTAATTCCATTGACTAGTGTGAGTACAGAGAATTTGTCCATTAGAAAAAAAACAAATAAAAAATTATGAGGTATGAAAAACCTGAAAGTTTTTTTGAAAACTATGTATTTAAATCTCACATGGCTCAGAGTTACAAATTGTACAGTTGCCTCAGTTTGTGTTATGACCAGTAAGTCTTATGTATGCAAATAAGTGTTTGTAAATTACCACTCTTTTTCTTTTGTTCAGAATGTTAGACCTTCTGTTTTCAAGTGATTGGAATACCCATAAGAGTTTTGAAAGACATAGTCTTTCAGGCATCTGTCAAGACTCAGAAAATCTCTTGTGGATAAACACTTAAAAAAGAAAAAAAAAAAAAAGGGTATAAGAAATACTTTGTGGTAGTTTACTCCAGGAACAGATAGGTGTGCTGGCTCTTCTTTTTCCTTCCCCATCATTATTAACAGGAGAAGGTAATTTTGGAAGCTTCAGTGGTTGTTAGTTTTGTGAGCCCTTGGTAGCAGAAGGGAATAGGAAAGTTAAAACAATAAAGAACGCATTTGCATTTATGTTGTTCATGTTAGTTCATCCTTGCAGCTGGTCTGGCCCAATGTGTTGATGCTTGAACTCAGTGATTGAGATATCTGTCCCTCAGGAGACCTCTTTAAGCCTACAGTATTGTTTTATTTGCTCCTGCTTACTACTGCTGTTAGATCATAAGGCAACCCATACTCCCCCCCCATCATTAAGAATATTGAGTCAGCTGAGTCGGTGTTTGAAGTTTTGTGGACTCCAAAACAAAGACGAAAAATTATTTTCCTTTTTATCTTCATATTTAAGCTTTCTTTTTTTTACCTAAGTTTTGAACCCACTCCTCTGTTTTACTGTAGAAACTGATCTCTTACATTACATGTATCTATCCGAAAACAGAATAAAAATATTTTTTAAAAACCCAACCAAACAACAGCAAAAAGACAAATACAACCTCCACCTTTTACAATCAAGTAGGAAATTGATTCAAGTCCATTTTCTCTGTTATGAAAGATGGCCAGCAAATCTCCAAATACTTCTTCTCTCTCTTGTTACTTGCACTTTTGATTCAGGAGAGTAAGAACACTAACAATTGGTGACAAGCAATTGGTATCATTCCTCCTCTACTAATAGAAAGGCTGTATTAGAATATGATTCCTAACAAGATCCAGAATTATTTCAAGGTATCAGGTGATACAAATGTGTTAAGATATTCCTGAAAAGTTGAATGAGCTACTCCTCAGTTGTGTAATAATCGAGAACGGAAGTAAAATCTTCTATTGAGACTTCTTAGTTTGAAAAAATCAATGTTGGGGCAAGCAAGGGGACCTCTCTACTCCTAGGATTTAGGGTGTTACTGCAGATAATTAATCCATCCCTGTTTAATAAGTTGTATATTAGATCATTTTAGTTAAAATGTAGTCTTCTATATTTGCTGGAGAAATGTGTTGTTGGGGCATAGGGATTTAGCAGAATTGTACTATTTAGGAAAGAAATACAGATCTCCACTAGAGGGACACATGGAGTTAAAAGTTGGAGTAGGAAAGGCAAGTTTATGTATTTCCAATGTATATTCTGAAAAACAGGTCTCCTGGCTTGTCTTAAAAGCAAGCATAATCAATATTCAGTAGCTCTTATTAAAATTATTTAGTTTGGCAAGATAGTTGCTTAAATAGTAATATTTGTCCCCTTTGTAAGAACATATCTGCTCATGCAGTTATGGGTGCGTTATTTGTGCAGAGAGTTTTTACATTCTGGAGTTCTAGTTATTTATTAGTTTTATGTATTTGAGAATTAACAATTCTCTATGTTAAGTTGTTACAGAAATGCTAAGATAAAATTCTGAAAAATTATAATGATACAAATTTTTACTTTTCATGGAGAGTCCCTTTATTAAAAGCAACAGGGTGCTAGAGAAGATGGTTTAAAGCAGCATGTCTATTTTCTTCTCCCGTAGATGATGGAGAGAAACAGCAAAAACATTACAGGCTTTCATCAAAAACTTCTCCAAAAGAAAGTTCTCAGTTGCCTGCATTGCCATTAGTAGACCAACAACCATCATCTTACAAAGAAAGATTTATCCCTCCTGAGCTTAGCATCTGGGATTATTTCATTGCAAAGGTAATTATTTTGCTGTTTTGACAATTAAGTATTTTCTATCACTTCTGGATTGGTAGTTTTTCTCTTCTTAGTCATTATTCTAGGTACTGATGTGATAGTTTGCTTCTTTTTATTGCTCATGTTTAGCTTTTTTTAAAATGCAGCCTATACATATTTTTGAAATAGGCTGTTTCAAAATCTTGAAAAATCTTCATCTTGAAAACTGTTGTTATTCAATTAATTTATTTTCAGATAATGGTATGAACAAATTATGTTGATTTTTATAATTACAGAGTACAAATGTCAGCTAATTAGGGGAGCAAGGAAATGTGAGACGCATTCATCAACTATTTCAACGGGGTGAAATGCATATGCATACCCACTGAAAATCAAATTGTTGCCTTGTTAAGTCCATTGTGGCAGATCTTTCTTTGTAGAAAGTTACATACTTCTGTGGAGTTATATGCACAATTGTATATCAAGTGTTTCCTCCATAAGCAAAATAAATTAGGTAAGTGTATTTTAGGAGCAAGGAGAAAAAAGAAAATGTGAATACTGAATAGCACAGTGTGGCAATTATAATATTCATAAATATTGAATACTGTAGGGTGAGGATAGGATTTCTGAGTTCTTGGAAGAGCTGAAGAGAGTACACCCTGGTGGTTTTGGATTCTCTCTGACAAGCTCATATGTCCCACATCTGGTTTGGTAAATGTGGCTTGAAAATAACATAAGAATTGGAAAGCAGTGTTTTCATTTTTAACATTAGAATTTTCATTAATGTAAGAAATAGTTAAGGTGTTGAAGTATGTAGTGGTTATAGACAATTACCCTTTTCATGAGGTAAAAACTCCAAATCTAATTAAACTGAGTAAGATGACACATCTGCTATTTACAAAAAGCATTCAGCATTTTAACCTTTCAAATTTTAAAAGTTAATTTAGAATGAGATGTTGACTAGAAGATATTTACAAAATTTTGTTGAAATTTTTAGCCATTTCTTCCATCACAAAGTAGAGTGGAATATGATTCAGAAGAGAGTCAGGAAAGTGATGAAGATGAAGAAAATGATGAAGATATGTTTGCATCAAATTCACATAACCAAGAACATTCTAATTCAAATTCTTACAGGTAAATAGCTCTTTAGACTGCAAGATATTTTGCCATACCTAGACTTGCATTTCTGGTTTTTTATTTTTGAGATACAATACCAATTACTTGATAGTAAGACTTGGTAGTTAATTTTTCACAGTAATTATTTTATTCATTTTAGTTAGTATGTGGTATAGTGACTTTTGAATTCAAAGTACCTGTAATATTCGAAAGTATGGTTTGTAGTTTTCAGTAGTTTATTATGAGGATTTGAAGCTCTAAAATTTAAAACCTAATATTAAATACAGTGATTTCATGAATATAAGCCGCACAGACTATAAGCCGCATCTCTGGGTGTTGGCAAACATTTAGTTCTTTGTCCTTAAATAAGCCGCACCTGAATATAAGCCGCTCGGTCGTTCACAGTGAGGACCCGCGTGCAACAAAGTTGCCAAATAGTAACAGAATCGCGGCATGGCCAGGGGTTTATTGGCTCGGCTAAGGCTGTGCAGGCTCGCCCCGCTCAGGGCTGCCGACGGGGCCAGGACGGAGCCCCCCCGCGCGCTCCCATGGCGGCGGGCAGGGACGGAGCCACCCCTGCTCCCATGGCGGCGGCGGGGACGGAGCCACCCCTGCTCCCATGGCAGCAGCAGCGAGCAGGGACGGAGCCACCCCTGCTCCCGTGGCAGCGGCAGCGAGCAGGTACGGAGCCATCCCTGCTCCTGTGGCAGCGGCGGGGTCAGGGACGGAGCTGCCCCTGCTCCTGTGGCAGCGGCGGGCTGGGACAGAGCACTCCCTGTTCCCGTGGCAGCGGCGGGCGGGGACGGAGCCACCCCCCGCTCTTGTGGCAGCGGAGGGAGGCAGGGATGGAGGCACCCCTGCTCCCATGGCAGCGGCGGGCGGGGGCAGGAGTCCCCCGCTTACCCCACGGGCCGAGGCAATGGCAGCACGGGCCCGTTGTCTCTCCCTCCAGCTGTGGCAGAAGAGGGAAGGAGGGACCTCCCCCACCTCCCCGTGCTGCCTGCAGGGAGCCAGCTCCACCCGTGGCACAACAGAGTAACAATTTGTAACA
>PYHW01010228.1:727865-746146 GCA_013186435.1 Turdus rufiventris | reverse complement strand
TTTTTCGGCTTGTAAATAAAACTTGCAGGGAACACTGCCACAGCTATTGTGTGTGTCTTTTTTCACTTGGAAACAATGTTTCCAAGGTTGGCAGTAAGCCAATAAGCCCCAGCAATCCGCGATTGTGTTACTAAATGATGACTTTGTGATAGTTCGCCGCGAACGAAACTGTGGCTAATATTCGGGTTCGGCTTATTTATTAACGAAAACATCAACGTTGCCGACACACCGGCAATGCGGCTTATACTCTGTGCGGCTTATATTCATGAAACTACTGTATTCTTGTTTAAATGTTTTAAAGCACAGAAGATTAAGATTTTGAAGATGAGAGGCTTGAAACAATTCTGAAATAATTGTTTGGGGTTTTCTTTTTTAAATTAAATATTCCACTTGTAATTCAGGTTTGAATTCTTAGATCACCATTAGTTTGGCAGTGTTGTTGCTTTTACTGTAAAATTATTTTTTAACTGCAACAATCTGGATCTGTAATCTATCAATTTACAGTAATTTCACGATTACAAGCCGCACTGACTATAAGCCACATCTCTGGGTGTTGGCAACATTTCGTTCTTTGTTCATTCACAAGCCGCACCTGATTACAAGCTGCTCTGTGGTTCGCAGCAAGGACCTGTGTGCAACAAAGTTGCCGATGAGTGACAGAATCGCGGGATCGTGGGTTTTACTGGCTCGGCTCGGGCCATGCAGGCTCGACCTGCTTGGGGCTGCCGACGGGGCCAGGTGGCCCAGCCCAGCACTGCTGCTTGGGGCCGGCCGCTGCTGCTGCCGGGCTCGCTCGCCCCAGCCCAGCACTGCCCAGTGGTGGCAGGGGGGCATGGAGCCCACTGGCACCCACAGCGGCGGTGGCAGGAGTGGAAGGAACCCTCCCGCGGCGGTGGCAGGCGGGGACGGGAGCCCCCCACCTCCCCCCGGGATGTGGGGATGGCAGCACAGAGCCCCCACCTCTCCCCCAGGCTGCGGTGCCTGAAGGAGGAAGTCCCCCACCTCCCCCCACCCCGCGCTGCCAGCACAGAGCCCGGCTCCACCTGCCACAAAACAGAGTAACCAATTTTTAACAATCATGTAAACCCGGGTTTTACTGATAGGTGCTCGGCTCGGCACCTCAGCTTGCACTTCCGGGGCTGGAAATGTCAGAAAATTATTCACATATTAGCTACTCCTGAGTGTAAGCCACATTTCTGGGGTGGGAACAAAATTTTAGTCAAAATGGTGCGTCTTGTAATCTAATTCTTTCAGTGCTGAGTTCTTTAATTTTGAAAAGGACTGCTACAGTGCTGGTATAATTTAGAGTTCTGTTGTATGCTGGCATGTACCTGAATGCATTTCTAAAATCCAAAATGATAGACAGTATTCAAATCCAGCATTAGTTCACATTGAAAAAAAAAAAAAATAAATACTTGATAGCAAAAGGTTTGTGATTCTGGCATATACAAGATTTCTGATTTATTTAATTGTAATAATTGTGATTAGATTGCACTGACAAAGTTCAGGTTCATTTTCTTGTTCAGGACCTTGCCTGCACCTTCTTTTGGATTATTGCTAAGAGCAATCATAGACTTAGCAAGCTTGTTTGAGACAAAAACATCAAGATTCAAAATTTCAATCAACAGTGTGTTGCATGCAGCATTGCTGGTTTTCAGCACCCCTGAAAAACTTGAGAATGAGCACAGTGTTGTGGCTTGTATGATAAATTACACTTTGTTGCTGTGGTAATCTTAACACGGCAATGGGAAGTTATATTATTACACAGAACAGGTTTAGCATAATTGTTACAGGCTGTATTTGAATTAAAATTAAAGAAAAAAGAGAAAATTCACACGTTACATTGATTTGTTTCTGTACTTTCAGTAAATCGTGATATTGCAGAGAAGTTTGCATTTAACTGTGCTTTATATTTTAAATACAGGTAGAAACAGATTTGGGATACCCCGGTGGCAAGGCAAGAATAATCCATAAAGAGTCAGACATCATTACTGCTTTTGCAGTCAATAAGGTGAGTATAAAGAAGGTAGAACAATCCAATTGCTGTGTTTTCCATCTGATACACAGGTACATTGTGACTGGGCGAGATAGGCTTTGCCAGCCATCCTACTGTTTTCAGCAGCTACTACTTTTGGCGGTCCCTTCTCTAAAGCACTTCAAAATTACCTTTTTATAAACAGTTCTATTACAAATTGTCTTCTTTTTTCTATTGTGCAGTGGATTGATCGAAGGGAGAGGTGGCTTCTACTTTTTTTTCCTAGGCTTGTATGTAGGAGTATTTGTCCTTTTCTGTCAATCAGGAAATAAACTTTTGTTCTCTGTTCTGCCACGTAACACTTCAGACCTGGAGGAGGGGAGCCTGGTTGCAAACCTTGTGTATAGTTACCTGTGCTTGTCCTCTGAGAAAAGCAAGGAGATACTTGAGCTGCTTGGGGGTGTGAGATGCAAATACTGTGTGATACTATCTCAGATGCAAATAAGTTTTTAAAGGGAAATGTCAAGTATAAATGTACATAGATTTGTAGATATAGATGTTTGGGGTTGTAAATTAAGTGTATATTTTTGTGACCAGAGTATATTTTGTGTGTGAGGTTTCCTTTTGCATCTGTTTTTCTGTATGTTATTTTTTTCAGGCAAATCGGAACTGCATTGCAATAGCATCGAGTCATGATATTCAAGAATTGGATGTTTCTGCAATTTTAGCTACACAAATCTATACCTGGGTTGATGATGATATGGAAGTAGAAAATAAAGGGTATACGTTCTTGGTTTTCAATATCACTTGGCTGTGATAAGTCAGAGTAACAAAATTTTATTTTGCATTTAATGTTGCTGTTCAGAATCTTAATTTAAAATGTCTTTTTTCATTTCTAGGGCTGATGATTTCCTAGTTATACATGCTCGTGATGATCTGGTAAATGTTCAAGGAAGCACTCCTTATACTCATAGTAATCCTGGCACACCTATCAATATGCCTTGGCTTGGTAGTACACAGACTGGCAGGGGTGCATCTGTGGTAAGTCACTTTTCAAAGATTAGTTTTTTGTATTCTATTTACTTCTTTTGTCTTTTCAGTCTTGCTTGTTACATTTTGCACTTAACATATAAATAAATAGAAACTTTCTGTATAACCGAGGCAAGCTGGATGTTTTTTGGGTAACAATTCATTTAATAGGTTAAAATATTGCACAGAATTTAGGGACACCAACTAAACAAGCAAAGCTTTCAGTCAAGTCATACATACTTTCTTTAAAAGCATCATATAAAAGCAAAAAATCAGGGTTTGAGTAAGAAGTTAAACTATAAATTCATCTTTATTGACTTGAAGCTAAGTGGTCCATTTAAAAATAATATATTTAGTAGGTTTCAGAATATAAATTCACAAGAATTGGGTAGAAATAATTATAGGAAGTGTTGTAGTAACTTTTAAGTATAGTTTTCGTCTTCATTTTGAGCTTCAGAAAGAGATCTTGTGTCTGGAGTGAAGCTTGGTCCTGAGGAAAAGGCTATTACGTTAGATTTTATTCAGATCAAATGATAATTGTTGCCTGGCCGTTGACATTCTTATCTTAGTTGCTGCATAGTATAGGTGCAGATCTGTTGATTAGCTGGCTGGGAGATGCTTTTTTGGAGACAATTAAGTGAGCCAAAATGGTCATACACGATGCCAGTATCTCTCAGTCCTTCTGTATATGCAGTGCAGAAAGTGGAGTTTTCCCAAATAACCAAATGCATTAAGTCTTGAGACTCAGCTGCACTTGATGTCATTCAGCAATTCAAAGCAAGTCTATGACTGGTGGCAGAATGATGTTATATGTTAATGAATATTGTCTTTGACTTTTGAAAATAGCCAATGAATAGTAGGAGTAAATAAGGAATAAACATTATAAGATTGATAATGTTTTCCACATATGGAACTGGGTACTGTGCCAGTACCTGCACCTCTGCCTTTACTTTAGGATCTACGGGTCCTAGTGCCAGTGTTGCAGCTCTGCTATTACAATCAGGTCTCTTCTGCAAGTATTCTTTGAATGCCTTTGCCACTTTCTCTTCTCACTTCTGTTTTTAAAATATATCTATATATATATATGTACATACAGAGTTTTTGTGTTTGTGTATTTATCAGTGTTAGGTAATTGCATAATCTGATAATGTAAGCAGTATTTACATGACCTTACATTTTGCATGCAGTAACACTTTCTTCCTAAATACATATTTAGCTCTGCTTTTGTTGAATGCTTTTGCTGTTAAACTTTGGACCTAAATTTTGTCTGGCATGCTGTTTGACTGTGGCAGACAGCCAACCACAGCACAGAACGACACCTGCCCACTAGGGAGGGAAGACAGAGGTACCTAATGAAGGACAAAGTAAATGAAGGAAAAAGTAGGGATTTGTGGGAGGAAATAGTGTTGCTGTGGAAGAACTGGAACCTGAAGAAAAGCAGCAGCTTCACTAAGACCTTTCTTTTGCTACTATATGCTACTTTGTTCCTTCAGATACTGCTGATTCTTGGCATCATCTTTGCTTTTCCATAGTATGCAGCCCATTCAGTAGTTGTAGTGCACTGATCTGTACCATTACTGGCTTTTCAATCTCATTGTCTTTGCTTCACTTCCATCAGCAAGGGACATTCAGGCAGTTAACACTTTATAAGGTGTAAGGTTTTTCTGTCATTTGTCACTGTTTCCTGCTACACAGCTCATACAAAGCAAGTGAGGAGGGTCACTGCCAGGCACTTCAGCGCAGTTTGTTTACACAGTAGTTACTGGAGGTGTTCATGAGAGAGTTCTGAAGGAAAAGTGTGTTGTACCTACAGCTCTGAAACTCGGGCAGTGTTACCAACAGCTTGTTCTACAACTCAATGTGTGTGGCACCAATAGTTAACAGTTTAACAACTGGTGGGATGCAGTTTACGTGCATTTTCATTTTTCAGTCCTAATGTACATTTGGCCCAAAGCCCCAACTGTCCAGCAAAGCAAACAGTGTTCTAGCCATTAGCTCTTCTAAAGGAGGGGCTAGCAGTGTCAAATGTCAGTTACATTGATAATGGAAGTATTTGCATTTCATAATTGTACTTGTCTTCTAAATTGGAGAAACTATACCAGAGAGTTCTGTTAGTGTAGCCCTTCAAAGGCACATTTCTGTAAATTTGCATTTTTCCGAAGCTTAATCCAGCAGGAGTTAGGAGATCATGATGTGTGCTTATCTGTTGAATGGAGAATGATGACTTCCATTAACTTCTGGGTAAAAGTTAGTAGCTGTGAAACTCAATACAGCCCTTCATTTTAGTGAAGAAATAGAGAGAAAATGAATTAGTTCTTCCATTTGCATATAGAAGATAAGCTGTGAGTCTAGAAAGCAAAGTATGGCAAATATAAGTGCACATCCAATCTGTAAGTGTTTGAAGAATATCATTCTCTGTTGTCCTGAATTGTAAAATTTATATATAGTTTTACTGAACCATTTGACTGTTTCCTTGACATTTGAAGTACTTAGAGAAAGAGAAATACATATTTCAAAATCATATTTTTTATGAAAAGTGTTTTGGAACAAACTTGAATAACTGAAGGACATAAGACTTACTCTTCATCAAAACTTTGAGAATTGAAAGATCTAATTCTGCTTCCAAAATGCAATTAAGAGGATTGCAGTTATTCCACGAATCCAAACCCAGGGAATTTTTTACAATAAAGTAAATTATTTCCCTTCTGAGTACTTTTCCTCATTTTTGTTTGCAAACTGATTATTAAGAGGCTATTTCTTTAAACCTCTGTTGATCGTATGCAAGTATATGAAGCACATGAAAATTTGTAATTCCTGCCTCTTTCCAGTTGACACCCTGATATTGTCAGAGGCTAGGGGAGAATCGCATACAGTAATTGCACAATTACTAGCCGCACCATTTTGACTCAAATTTTGTTCCCACCGCAGAAATGTGGCTTACACTCAGGGGCGACTAATATGTGAATAATTTTCTGACATTTCCAACCCCAGAAGTGCAAGCTGAAGTGCTGAGGCGAGCGCCTGCCAGTAAAACCTGGATTTACGCGACTGTTACAAATTGGTTACTCTGTTTCATGGGGGGTGGAGCCGGGCTCCATGCCGGCAGCGCGGGGAGGGAGGTAGGGGGCTCGCTGTGAATGACAGAGTGGCTTATAATTGGGTGTGGCTGAGGTATGAACAAAGAACAAAATGTTGCCGACACCCAGAGATGCGGCTTATAGTCAGTGCGGCTTGTAATCGTGAAATTACTGTACTAGAAATACCTCGTCACTATCTACTGCCCCATGACAATGTAGTGTTAAAATACTGTACAAAATCACAGCAACTGAAAGTCATAATTTGATTCAATAGTTTTAATTTTCTGATCTAAATGTTTCTCTGAAAGTTGTTCAGTGCCAGCTTGCTGTTTGTGTGTGGTAAGTGATAAGATCCTGGGCAGAAGATGAGTGCCTTGGCAACAAAATTTCGTATGTGTTCTCACTTGAAGTTAATGCCTACCACAAATATATATTTTGCCCTTCTAAAATATTAATGTAAATAATACATGCATGAGCAAACCAAATCCAACATTTCTCTGAGGAAAGACAGTCCTCAAAGAAGTCAGATATTTTTGAGAGCTATTAAGGGATAAAAGAATGAAAACTTAACTTTAACACACATTAATAGAAAGAAGGGAAGGGAAGAGATGCCACAGGCACAGATGTCTTTCCCTTACTCTTGTTTTCCTTTTGTGTGTTGAATATATACAGTAATTTCACGACCATAAGGCACAACCCCCGAGAGTCGCAACTTTGTAGCTCAGATAAGGCGCACCGGACTATAAGGCACACTATTTTTTTGCAGCGAGGAGTCTCGCGACGTGCAACAAAGTAGCAAATTACTGGCAGATTCTCAATTACCAAAGTTTCTCACTGCTTTTTCGCCACTTCTTCGCGGTGATTTTTCGCCACTTTTTGCTGCTGTTTTTCGCTGCTTTTTGGCTGCTTTTCGTGGCAATTTTTTGCCGCTTTTTACGGCAATTTTTCGCCGCTTTTTGGCTGCTTTTCGCAGCAATTTTTCACCGCTTTTCAGTGGCTTTTCGCGGTGATTTTTCACCGCTTTTAGGTGGCTTTTCGCGGCAATTTTTCGGCAGCTTTTCGCAGCGATTTTTCACCGCTTTTTCGCGGCAATTTTTCAGCACTTTCTCACCGCTTCTCGGCGCTTTCCTGCAGTGCTTCTTGGCGCTTCCCTGTGGCTGCGCCACTTCCCCCCGCTTCTACCTGGCCACGCCGGTTCCCGGTTTCCCCCACCCGGCCGCAGCTCCCGTGGGTCCTGGCTCAGTTTGCAATCCATACTTCCAGGTTCACAATTTTCTGAACTTTGTAGATCAGATAAGGCACACTGGACTATAAGGTGCACTTCCGGATTTGAGGGAAAATTTAAGTCAAAAGGGTGCACCTTATAGTCGTGAAATTACTGTGATTTAAATAGATGAGCTTTAAATGTAATTGTCTAATGTCTCCAGTCCTCTTGGTACATTGAATTCTTCCCAGCAGGAATTAATAAAATAAGAGGAAACATAAATATGGGTGGTATGCCTAGCTCAAAGCAAATTTTGAAATTTAGAAAAAAACATGCTACTGAAAATTCATTGAATCTGTATTTGCAAAATTTGAAGAGTTATTTAACACCAGTTACATGGTATATTGCTTATTCTGAATGGTCACAAATAATCACATTTCAATCAATAGCAATAAGTTAACTAAACTTGAAAATAGATATATTCCTTCCTATTTTTTACTTCTGTTAAAGTTTGTTTACCTCTTTCTTTACATGCTTCTGCCTTTCTCTTGCTTATCTTACAATATTCAGGAATATTCCAATAAATTTAATGGAATCAGAAAGGAATTGGCAAGAAAAGAGGTAAGACTGCAGTCTAAGGAGTGTTTATATTTGGATCCATACATTTCTGAAGAAAAAGTTTAATATTAATCTAGATGTATAAAGCTGCAAAAGTGTTAACATCTACACTAGTCTTGGAAGACACTGACTTCTATCTCAATCTCTAAACCCAGTACTTGTTTTCATAGGAATTTTGATAGGAAACAACTCTCTGCAATCACTAATTGTTCTGTGGTTTGATATCTTTTTGTACAGTAATATTGTTTAATTTTTTCTTTTTTTTTTTGTACTGAACAGATGCTCAGGAAAGCTATTAATAATGTCAGAAGAATGGCTTCTCATCCAATACTGCCATATTGTAAGTTCAGGTTTTATTAAAAAAGAAAATTATCTAAATATTATATATTTCTTACTTGTTTCTTAGCGTGTTGCTATTTTGTATAGCACAATTTATTACATATTTTGAAAGTTCTTTATAAGCCATACTTACTGAAACTATTTTTCCATTTTAAAAAACAATATTGGGGGATGTAGAACAGACTTTAGAAACAGCAAAAGTACTGTATTTCTCTGTTATTTGTGACTCAAATGAAAGATACTAGGAAAATTGTGTTACTATTTCCAAGTAAATAGCTCCATATTTCATGAGAATCTAAATACACTTCTTAATCAAATAACAAATAACATGACTTTGAGTTGCAGAAGTATGTCCTACTCCTACACCAAGAGAGATACCATGGCATAGTTTTGGCACCAGCTATTTTGAGATAACATGAGTTTACTTGAAATTAAAAAAGCTACAGCCTTTGTGGAAGGTCATGTAAATATTTTCTGTTGCAGACCTGACGGGTGCTCAAGATGGAAGTGTAAGAATGTTTGAATGGGGTCATGCGCAGCAAATCACATGTTTTCGATCTGGTGGCAACTCAAGGGTGACTCGAATGCGTTTCAATTATCAAGGAAATAAGGTAACTGACAAAGTGCTTCCCCTCTCTCTCTCCCCTCTCTCTCTCCCCTCTCTCTTTCCCCTCCCCCAGTATAATTGTAAATTAGCAGAAACATTGCATGCTTCTAATCTAAAGTATTTTCTCAAAATTGTGGCTATTTTCTCTGCAATATGTACATATGTATTTACTATTCTATATATATATTCTTTCAGTTTGGAATTGTTGATGCTGATGGATATATCAGTTTATATCAGACAAATTGGAAATGTTGTCCACTTACTGGAACTTCACCTAAGCCATATTTGGTAAGCTGAAAACTAAATTAGTTTCCATAAACTTGCTTTGTGTTCCCTTACTTCTTTCTGCCTTCAGAATATCTAGGAGAAGGCAAGGATTGTGCTGACAACCACTATTAATCAAGATTAAGTCGTGTATTGCTGTCATCCTGTGGGCTGTATGACAGATTCTTACACTCTAATCATACTTTTGAAGTGGAGAGTGGAAAATGCAACGTGAGATCAGAGATAACTTCAGTGTTCATTGAGACATATCAATAATTGTCACTTGTCAATTAATGGACAATTACACAGGGCTGCAGAGTGTATTTCTGTGAAAAATTAAGAGTCTTACAAGGCACAGCAGTACCTTTATATCCTATGTTCTTTAAATTTCTTAATAAACACCTTTCCTTCTCAAGGAAGTTCAATATTGCCTGCTTGCACAAAATAGATTATTTTTAAATTAATAATTTCTAACTGGAATTTTTCAGACATGGCAGTGTCATAGCAAAACAGCCAATGACTTTGTTTTCATCAGTTCATCATCTTTGATAGCTACAGCAGGATTTTCTTCTGACAACAGGTAAGATCTGCTGTGATAATGAATGGAAGTGAAGTGGTGCCTTACCTTCTATCCTTTCACCCACTTTGTTTTTTTTATGGTTCTTGTTAAGCAGTTTAAGAGTATTTGCTCTTGGTTTCTGTGTTGGTGGGAGAGGAAGAGAAAGCAGTGTTTGCAATTAAATTCATGTGCCTATTAAGGAGGGTTTCATAGGGAAGCACAAATATCTTGCTCCTGTTCCACATGAGGAGAATAGAAAGGAAGGTCCTGAGTGCTTCTGTTGGGAATCCAATGAGGGATGTGTGGGAATGGTTTAAAGCTGTGCCAGGGGAGGTCTGGCATCATACTGGACATCAAGAAACATTTTGTTACCAAGAGGTTCAGACACTGGAACAGGCTTCCTTGAGGTCAATCCCCAAAGCCTGTCAGAGTCTGAGGCATCTGGACAATGCCCTTATTGACATGCTTTAACTTCTGCTGAGCCCTGAAGCTGTCAGGGCGGTGGATTACATGATCCTTCTAGGCCACTTCCAGCTGAACTATTCTGTTCTGTCCTACACACATGAACCTGTCATGTAAGTGTTTTTTATAGCTCTAGGGAATAGCTCTTCATTTCTTTGTTTTTCTAAGTAAGTATTGATCAAAAAAATCAAAACCTGATAACGTTCCTGTGAATTAAGCTACAAAAGATTATTAACACAAATGCTTTATGGAAATAGTAGTTATAGAATGGTTGTGTAGAAGGCATGTTCTTGCATTGTCTGAAAAACTATTGAAGCAAATTGGGATCTGCTCAGAAGTCATTGTTGAAAGTATATTTACAGTGCTTTATGCCTGAAACAACCTTTTTAAGGTACAGATGACTTTTCAAGTGTTCAAAATACCTTAGAACAGCTGTTGCTGAATCAAGTCATATTTTTTTCTGCAGAAATATTTGTCTTTGGGATACTCTGGTTTCTCCTACAAACAGCTTGGTGCATGGTAAGTAAAATACAAACAGAATGTTTGACCGCAGTATAAAAAAGGGTGTTTGTGTGTCTGTCTTTATGGAAGAGTTATTGTGGGAAGTAATTTTAACATTGGCAGTAAAATATCTTTTACTATTCTCTGTGAGTGAACCAGTGGGAATATCAAGCCAGATGCTTGAGAAATTACTTGGTGTTCTTTGTACATGATTGGTTTCATGGACGTGAGCCCCTTCCTTTGCATGCCTTTCAAATATTTCTGTTCTTTTTTAAAAGGCTCTGGGCAGCTCTTGCTTTAGAACAGTATTCCTCCAAGTAGGATTTTGGGGATGCAATAAGTTTTAGCTGGGTTTCATTAGCTTTATTACTAAAACTTTGTTTTAAGTAATACAACAAAAGCATTTCAATATCTGAAATATGGAACTTAGATCACAGTGTTGTGAACTCCTTGTACTTAAAATGTGGTGAATGCTTAAGTGTATGTGAGAGACATATGGAATTTCTAAATGTAAATTCATAGGCTCTTTGAACTACAAGTACAGTGTACTAAGCTGTGTTCTGATAATTGTAATTTTCATTCTGTTTTTCCACTCATTTGGGGGAGTAGATACATCCAAATAAATGTGAGAAGCAGCAAATTAGCAGTAAAACGACCAGCAGAAACTTGCAAGATATTTGTGCAAGTAGTTTAGGAAGAATTTCTGAGGGGCATTATAGGACTTAAAATAACAAATTATGTTACTTAAAATAACAAATCTGTTATTTAATTATTTTCAAATCTGTTTCTGGTCAAGGATTTAGAGTTTGTGTTTACAAAGGGATAGAAAAAAGGATACAATTTTTGTTAATACAGATCTTAATTGCTTAATTTGAGAATATTGCAGCTTCAGAATATCTGATGGGAACATGGGTTTATATATATATTGGTACTACAATAAGTGGGCTGCTTGTGGTCAGCTGGATTATAGCATCAAAGTCACTGTTGCTATTGTCTTGAACTTGTAGAGGTTGATGGAAAATGCACTGTTTTATTTAAATTACTTTGCTTTGGCTTTCAGCTTTTGTCTGTCATGATAGTGGAGCAACTGTGCTGGCCTATGCTCCAAAACACCAGCTGTTGATATCTGGAGGCAGAAAAGGCTTTACCTGTATAATTGATCTTCGCCTAAAGCAGCAGCAACAGTTGCTTCAGAGTCATGATTCTCCAGTCAAAGCAATTGCTGTTGATCCTACAGAGGAGTATTTTGTCACAGGATCTGCTGAAGGCAACATAAAGGTATTAATGAGGGGGACATTCAGGAAGAATTTTGTACAAGTGTGGTACAATCAGATATCATATGTAGTGCATTTCTTCTCAACTCTGATTTTCACATTTCCTAATTTAATTATGAAATGTCAGTCTTAGCCTCTTTTTAATGCAGTCCTCCTTTTAATTAGTGATAACTTAGTGTCTCTCTATATTGCTCTCTAAATAGAAAATGAGTACTACTGTTCTATACATGTGTCACTACAGATTGCTATATATTCTTCTTTTAGTGTCAGAAAAGTAAATGCAGAATGTAGTGCAATTCCTTCATTATTCACTGGTGATGATTTTTAAGTCCATGCTAATTATCCTTATAAGAGATTGATGTTTTGATGCTTTTCCAGGTATGGAGTCTGTCTACATTTAATCTTCTTCACACTTTCGTCAATGAGCATGCTCGACAGTCTCTCTTCAGAAACATTGGGACAGGAGTCATGCAAATTGAAACAGGACCAGCAAATCACATATTCTCCTGTGGTGCTGATGGAACAGTAAAGATGAGAATCTTGCCTGATAGATTCAGCCCTTTAAAGGATGTGTTAAAAAATGATGTGAAGTTTATGATCTAATGTTTTTCTCAGAATAGTGAATAACATTCCCCTTCTGCCATCCTTGAAAATATTTTTCCTGAAACTAACCAACAAAGCAGATGCACAATGATAGCTTGTGACAAAGATGTTTTGGGGATTTTTCTTTTTCCCTTTCTGCCCCCAACCCCCTATTTATTAATTACCTGGAGCTTTTAGTCCCTGATGCACTAATGCCTTAAAGATTAAAAGGTCCTTCAGATTTTGACCATTGCCTAAAATAAAAGCTAAATATTACTCCAAAGTATATAGTTAAATTATATAAAGATGTTGCTGAAGTGGTTTACTCTTCTTTTTGAGGTAGTTACACTCTCAGCTGGAGTGTACCATCTGGGCATGACTGCTACTTATATTCAACACCTTTCCACCTTGTAAAAGCTTGTCTGTCCTGATGGAAACCTTAGGTGATGTTCTTTTCACTGTGGCAACCATAACTGTTTCTCTTCTTAATTTTTTTAGTCAGTCGACAATAAATATTTATGCCTATGTGCAGAAGAGAAACAGAGTGTCCAGGAGTGAATACTCTTGGTCATGCAGGCATTCATATAACAAGCCACATTCTCTCTCCATTCCTGAAATCCAGGCTGTTTACCTCTCTAATTTGCCTGATCTCCTTCCTCTCATCTAGAGTATAAGAAACTGAAGGATGCTCTGTAACTTGTCTTCTGTTCTATAGCTTGAATCACTGCCATCAGGATGGCAGGCTGACCTTTTAAAAGCAAATATATTTTTAACCCTGAACACTCCCTTTACAGAAAATAAAATGTAAGTGTGAATGGATACCTTCCTAGTAAAATAGTCAAGACTGTGTGAAGCCTTAGACTTGATCAAAAAGATACAGGAAGATACTGCTTTAGGAAATGGCGCTAGAATTTCTTCAGAGACTATTTATTTATATGTCTGTAGAGGAAATAAAAGAAAAACCCAAACTAATTTATTTTTACATTTTTTTCCAATAAAACTTTTATTTAGCCCAAAGATAATCCATTCTTAGCACTTACATTCTCGTTTGTCTGTTTTTTCTACGTACTTTAAAAAAAGGAAAAAGGAAAAAGTAATTCAACAGCAAAGTACTTCTACACTGTCAGTCTTTTGTTCTTGATCTACTTGTTTTTGTTTACATCTGGTGTCAGATGAAAGAAAACAAACTGAGAAGGATAGGTGTAGAGGGGTTTTTTTTGCCAAAATATTAAACTGCATAACTTAAATGTTTGACCAAATTATTAATGCACAAGGCCTTTACTTTTTTTTTAGTCAGCTAAACTGTTTCTGTATGTATTTTGGTTTACTTTTCCTTCCTTGAGAGCTTGACAAAGGTTTAATTTGTAAATTAGATGTGAGGCTGGATTACTTGAATGCCAATGGTGTACTTTTTGCTAAAAGATATTTTGTGAAATATAGCACCAAGATATTAATTGTAAAATAAACTTGTCAAATTAGGAACTATGGGGATAAATAAAGCATAGCAGAAATGAAGGGCTTGTATAATGAACTATGTAACATTCTCAGGATGCTTTTATCTTAAGAATATAAAGTTGTTTAAAAAGATTTTGTAAAATGTATTAAGGTCATTTTAAATGTATGTTTCCCAAGTTGCAGTGCAAACACTATGAAGGTTTTTATGCACATAACCTGAATTTTCAAATTGTGCAATAAAAAGAATGTGAATGTTTTGCCATGAAGAAACATGTGACAGCATTTCAAACTGGTACAGCTGTTCAGTGATTCAGTTGTAATTGTTCTTCCTTAACACTTAGAGATTGAACGTAATTTCAAAACAGTTTAAGTATAGTGATGGACCAGAAAAGTGACTAGAAGTGACGCCACCTAATAAAACAGACTTGCCCAATGAGTATGAGTTATCTGCTCAGTGGCAGAGTTTCTAATATTCTTTACTCTTATGGAAGAAGGAAAACAGTGGAGTAAACAGTAGCACACTCCTTTAGAATCAGCTGAAACCGTGACTTTGTAGCTGCTTTATATACATGCATCAGTTTTATACACCCACTGAACTAACAAAGTAACAAGTGTGCAAAAATCATGGCAGTATTATATAATTGTGTCCTTGATGTTTTGTCTTTAAATACTTATATCCCATTAGCTTTAATTCTTCAAGCTCAAATTTATTGTACTGGCAATCACAAAAAGCTGTCTTACCATCTGCAAATTGAGCAGATTTTAAATGCAATTTGCCAAGACATACAATGTTGTCATTTTTCTGAGTAAAGCTGCACTTTGAAAAATCCTGGCAAACTTATGCTTGTACCAGAAAAGTACTGACCTTGACCAGGCATTTTTAATTATGTTTTTAGTTACCATAAGCTATTCTCAAAACTAAATTATGTAAAATCACAATGTATTTGCCACATCTTTATAATCTTTCCAATAAATCCTGCAGAGACTTAACGTTCTAGAGTTCCATTTTGCTGCTATTTCATTTACAAATCAGTTGTTTGCTTGTGTATTGTTCATTGATGTTTAACTATTGTAAGACAAATTATCAGTAGTTTTCTTGTAATGATGGAGTAAAAATGAGTTAAATTCTGTTTTATGCGGAACTTTTAAAGGGACACTCTCAACTTTGAATCTAGTCATTGGAGAAGAACTCAACTCAGAACCTTCTGGCTGTTGCCCTTAACTTCCACTGACTCTTGTCCTCCAGCAATTAATGTTTTTTCCTTGTTGCTATGCAAGTTACTCAAACTTGAGCGTACTAGTGCCTAGAGAGGTCCCTGTGCTTAAAGTAGCCATGTGCACAAATTGAACATTAAATTTGACTTTGCCAGTGATTAATCAGTAATACTTTATTGTCCAGACAAAATAATTTCTCTTGTAGTTGATAATGTCCCTTTTAAATATCATAGACTGGGAGCTGTGACTTGTGTTTGTCTGTGTAGCAATACATATGCTGTCAGAGTGTGTCATTCTTGTGTTGCTGACTGTTTCCGTTACCTCAGATACATGGTCCAAGGTCTTCATGATTACTTCAGCAACTTGTGAAAGCTAAAACTCTGGCCATCTGGGTACTTAAACTGGCTTGCTGTGTGACTTCACACCAGAAGATTCTCAGCTGACAGCTGCTGTTGCAGGATGTCGATGGAGAAAGGTGGAATAGATGCAGATTTTGTACCGTGCCGGGGTGGTGCAGAGTGAGGTTGTACATGTTCTACTGCATTTTAGGAACCTCAGAACCAGTTGCAGGAAATAAACTATGGAGTTATCCTACACTAGGTACCCCCTTCCTATTTAGAGCCCCTAGTGTTAGATTAGATGCAATAGTTATGAAAAAGCAACAGTGATTAAGGGGAAATAAGCTTGGAGATGATATATATTCTCCAAGGTAATTATTTTCAAATGTTTATTTTTACTAAAAATAGCCAAACCATCGCTAATGGCAGGTTCAGCACACTGATCAAACTACTTTCTATACAATAAAGATACTGATTTACCAAGTTTCTTAGTGTTTCTTATTCCTCCCATTTCTGTCTCTAAAATAGGCTTCTAGTTTTGGTTTTGTTTTTTTTTTGGTTTTTTGGGGTTGTTTTGTTGTTGTTGTTGTTGTTGTTGTTTGTTTGGGGTTTTTTTTTTAATACCTTATCATCTAATGCTTTATCTTTCCTTGTTCTAACCTTTCCATGTTTGGGAGGGGGATTGGGTGCTGGGTTTTTTGGTTGGTTTTTTTTTATGTGTAAGTAACAGAACTGAGTAAAACTAAATTATTTTGCAGTGTAATGAGGCTGTTGTAGTGTGGAACTTTCTGTTGTCTGCCACAACTTAACTTCTGAAGCCCCTTTTCTGTTTCATTTACACTTGAAAACCTGTGAAGGTCTTGGGGAGCTTCATCCACATCTGTATTTCCATCTCTAGTAGAGGTACAAGTATGAATGCACCTGCTATGATCTGATTACTGAGAGATGCCCAAATTAAGGAGCAGACTTGACAAAATGCCAGTTCAACAATACTGACTATTTTGTAGCTTTTTGTGTGTAGAGGAAAGAGTGCCAGCAGAAGACAGTTACCACCCATGGATCCAGCAGTGTCCTGTTGGTCCTTTTTCACCCTGGGCTTTTTGGTAGTGGGGTGGAGGGACCTGGCTCATTCATCTTTTGGTAAGTTCTGTGCAGAAAGGGATGCAGCCACTGACTATGAAAATTTTTCACTATGCACTTTAGCAAACAAAGGAATCCATGCTTATTGGCTACAAGTTGCATAGTTCTCTATAGTTAGCGTTGCAGTTAGTATTTTATCTTCCATTGGTTAATTATTCCATTGCTCCCTATGCTATTTAGTCAGTTCTTCCTCCTCTTTTGAGTCGGTGGGCTTCTTGGATCAGAGGGCTATGAGTTGGTGGTTGCAATCTCCCCTGGCCGGAATTACCTTTTATCCAGTCAGATGATGGTATCATGGCTGCTGACTTTGATTTATTGCTGTCGTCCGTATCATGGGTGTTCAGCCTGATGTCCTTGTGGCCTGTGACTTTGGCACTTTTTGTGTCTGCTATCAGTGGTACATTCTTCTTTCCCAGCTTTGTTAACCTCCCCCTAGATCACAGAGCAGTGTTGCCTTTATGCACAGCCTGGTCCCCGGTATGGACAGGGGAACACTGGAGGCTGTTGCTGGTTTCAAGAGTCATCTGTCCCACACCTTGGGATGTTCTTTCTCCTGGTTTCAAGAGTCATCTGTCCCACACCTTGGGATGTTCTTTCTCCTGGTTTCAAGAGTCATCTGTCCCACACCTTGGGACGTTCTTTCTCCTGGTGGCAAGGGTCATCTCTCCCACACCGTGGGATGTTCTTTCTCCGATCGTAGGTGTGTGAGCTGCTGCTTTCTACACAGTCGGTCCCAGCGGGGATGTACGGACCGGCTACTGCTAACCAGATCTTGCCAGGCCTGGAATGAGCACCTTCCTGGCACAGATTCCTGGCCTTGACAGTGTTTAAGACTTGTCCCTTAACTTCTAGCAGCCCCTAAGCGAGCCACACAGCGGGCATGAGCAGAGCGTGCATCTCTCCAGGCCAAAACCCGAACTCCCAGCGCGTACAGCAGACACGACCGATTGCCGTCAGGGTTGGCGGCTTGTGCGGGGGTCGGGGCCCCGCCCCGGCCCGAGGCGAGTGCAGGGCAGGGCTGGGCCGGGAGCGCTCCCGCCCCGCCCCGCTCCCGGCGCGGAGCCGCAGTCGCTGCCGCCGCCTGCTCCGCTGGCCCGCCGCTGCCGCCGCACACAGTGAGTGCCGTACGGGGAGAGAGGGAGAGAGGGAAGGAGTGAGAGGGGGCCTGCGCGGGGCCGCGTCCCCAGCCCGGCCCCCGCCCTGCCCTGCGCCCCGAGAGCGGCGGCGGCCCCGGCAGCACCGCTGGGCTCGGCCCGGAATGCTGGTCTGGAGCTGCCTGCTGCCCCGGCGGGCCCGGGAGCCGAGCTCCGGGTGCGAGCTGCCCCGAGCCAGGCGGGGAGTTTGTTCAGCGGCGGTGGGGCCGGGTGAAGGCTGCTCTGTTCTGCTCTGCTCTGCTCCTCTCTGCTCTTATCCGCTCCTCTCTGCTCTGCTTTGCTCCTCTCTGCTCTTTTCCTCTCTGCTCTTATCCGCTCCTCTCTGCTCTGCTTTGCTCCTCTCTGCTCTGTTCCTCTCTGCTCTTATCCGCTCCTCTCTGCTCTGCTTTGCTTCTCTCTGCTCTGCTCCTCTCTGCTCTGCTCTGCTCTTCTCCGCTCCTCTCTGCTCTATTCCTCTGCTCCTCTCCTCTCTGCTCTGTTCCTCTGCT
>PYHW01010228.1:697380-717576 GCA_013186435.1 Turdus rufiventris | reverse complement strand
GAAGGACATGGACCTGTTGGAGCAAGTCCAGAGCAGGGTCATGGAGTCAATAAAGGGACTGGAGCACATCCCCTACAAAGCCAGGCTGAAACAGCTGGGGCTGTTCAGCCTGGAGAAATAAAAATTGTGTGGCAATCTCATGGCAACCTTGCAGGATCTGAAGGGGGCTGTAGGGAAGCTGGAGAGGGATTCTTTGTCAGGAACTGCAGTGACAAGACAAGGAGTATCTGGTACAGACTGAAAGAGAGGAAATTAAGGTTAGATATTGGGAAGAAATTCTTTACTGTGAGGGTGGTGAGACACTGGAACAAGTTACCCAGGGCAGTTGTAGGTTGCCTCATCCCTGGAAATGTTCAAGGCAGTTTGGATAAAGGCCTTGAGCAACCTGGTCTGATAGGAGGTGGCTGTGCCCATGCAGTTTTATTTTCTTGTATACTGAGTGGTATTTGAAGTTACTGTGTAAAAATTACAGGATTCTTTAGCCTTCTCTATGATGAAATAATGAAACAATACAGATCTCTTACTGTAATCAGTGCAGTAGGAATCCTGATACTTCTGGGTAGCTGCCAGACCTTTTTGTTGCTCCTGTACTTGACAACATATTGAGAAGTGGAATTTTTTCTTTTGAAGATCTTATTCTAGAAGTGATTTGTTTGCTACCCTTGTATTGCCCTGTATTTCATATCAAGGTCTTATCTGCTACCTTTGTGAGTTCAATTGATTATTTCCAGGCATATTTACTTAATTGTTCATTAAGTTGTAGTACTTCAGTGTATTAGATCACTCTCATGTTAAAGAAAACAAAGTGTTCAAATCTTGCTTTGTTTGGAGCTTTTGAAAATTTATTAGAACTTATAGGTAGAGATGCATAATAGTAGAAATGCTATTAACATCTGAATTGTCGAAAAATCTGTGTAAGCCAAGCAATGAATTTGTGTTGTATTGGTCTGCAAAACACCACGCTGGTCAGTGATGCGGAAAGTATGCTGATTGTGACCAAATGCTTTTGTGCAGGTTTGCTAGTGGTATTTGCTGTACAAGTGGTTTTGTATGTGCAGGTGGATGGTTTAAAGTCACTTGAAATGTCAATTTTGTTTTTAATACCAGGAGGTTAACTGGGGAATAGATAAGGGGGAATAGTGAATGCGAGGTCAGTGATCGGCAATAAAATACTGTATGCATTTTTATTTATTCCTGTGAGGTGTTCAAATGTACAGTAATTTCACGACCATAAGGCACACTGGATTATAAGGCGCACCCCCAGGAGTCGGCAAATTTGACAACTTTGTAGATCACATAAGGCACACCGGACTATAAGGCGCACTTTTTTTTTTTTCTCCTGCGGAGATCCGTGTTGCGTGCAACAAAGTAACAAATTAGTAATGGAAACCTGCGATCGTGGAGTTTACTGGCAGGTGCTCAAATTGGAAACATTTTTCACAGATCCGCGTGGGCTTTTAAAGGCAGCCCCAGGCACCCTCCCCATGCTGTGGGCCCTGGCACTCCCGCCCACCCCTGTGCCGGCTGGCGCGGCTTGGTGCAGCTGCGGGGCCTTCTTGTTCCGCCCAGGCCAGGGTCGGTGGCAGCTCCCTTCCTCCCTCCCCGTGCAGCTCCTGCCAGCTGTGGCCACCTGCTCCCCTCGCAACTCGGCACTCCCACAGCACTGCCCCCCTATTGCGGCTCACACTTCGGTTTGGCAAATTTCGCAACTTTGTAGATGATGTAAGGCGCACCGGACTTTAAGGTGCACTTCCGGGTTCGGGGAAAATTTTAGTCAAAAGGGTGTGCCTTATGGTCGTGAAATTACTGTAATCTCAGCATTTCTTCTGCTTCAGATATTACACTGGATAGTATAGAGAGCCTGAATTACTACAAAAGGATCCATCTGCTGAAAGCATGTCCCAGGCAACATCAAAAGATGACAAGCACAGGACATGGTCCTTGCTGTTGACCTCAGCTCATGCAGTACTGTCCATCTCATCTGTGACACCTGAGTACTGGTTATTTGCCAGTGTTTTCTGATAGGCTTTGTCCAAGTTGTTTATTGTTACCTGTAGATTTTTAGAAGTTTCTTCACATTTCAACATTCTGGTTTTTCTAATTACTTGATTTAAAATTTAATGCCTTAAAAAAAGACAACCCCAAACTGTATTTGTGTAAAGATCCTGCTTTACAAGGAGTACTCAGTCCTGTGTGTCATGCCAGATATTTAATTTCAGTGATCACAGAACACGGTATATTGAAAAAAAATTCTGAGTGTTTGAGTCCACCTGATGGGGATTCAGCATTTGAGACCTATAAAACCTCTTAAGTGCCTGAAACCAGAGCATGTGCTGCTGTTCTGTACACAGGAAACCATGTCACAAAACCAGCCCTGCTTTCTGCTCAAGCACAAGAAGTTATCTGTATGTGATTGAGGTTAGTGTGGGGCTACAATGGACTTTAAAATTGAGGTTTAAAGCTATAGGAAAGCAGACTCCTCCACTAGCCATGCTTAAATGCAGCATGCAGCACTTAATAATCTCTTAATTTCACAACTGTATGTGAGAAAAGTAGTACAGAACTCCACAGTTAAAAATGCAATTGTGACGTATTTCAACTGTATTTGTCTTAAAACAATGTCGCTTAGAAAGTGAACAGCTACAGTACAAATCTGGAAGTTGGTGTTCTGAGTCTTGATGATAAATACATTGATGGAGAAGAACTGCAACTAATAGGCAAAGGAATAAAACATTAGATTAGGAGGATTAAATTCAGTACTTGATCAAATCAAATACTGGAATAAGGATTAGGAGAACCCTGAGAGGCATAAAGGAACCTCTTGAGATGAAAAACAAAAGACTGAAGAGAAAAAAGAAAAGTGTTTAAAGCTTTATTTTTTCTTAATATGAACAACTGAGTAACACCATAATAAAATAAGCTAAATCTAATAAAACAGTTACAGTGCCAGGCAGAAGAGAGGTCTTTGTCAAAGGCTCTTCATAGAAGAAAAGTGGTTTAGATACTCAGCATGACAGTCTGAAACTATGTGATCATGCAGCTTTTTTTCTGTGCTCAGTCAACTAAGGGCTGGCGTGTCTGTGTCCCTGTGATGGGGGTGGGCAGGCACATACCTCGTGGGGCTGTGCTGCCTAAGAAACAATTCGTCACCTGTTGTCACACTGACAGTGAGGAGCTGTGACCATCACCTTATTTCTTCTGCTCTGCTGAATTCAACTGAAGTTCCCTCAAGGGCAACGCCACTGGGGAATAGATTTGGAGGCAATTTGTTCAGGTGCTTAGTATAGCTGCAGTGTAACCCTGAAAACAACATGCCTTGAGCTTGTTTATACCTTAGGACCATATTGTAATTATGATGTTCAGTGCTGCTTGTGGAAAGCTGTGCATCCTGCTAGCAGAAGTCCTTTAATAGTCAGAGATGGGAAATCCTGTGCTCTGGACAGCCCTCATCCCACTCTCAACCCCCTTTATTGAAAGAAAACAGTAAAAAAGGAGTGAGTTTCTCCAAAATAAAACATGCAAAAACTGTTAGTCCTGCTAGACTTCTCCATTAACAAGCATGTTGTGACACTGTCTGCTCTGTTCTCTGTCAGTGGCCTCAGAGCAAGTTGTGGAACTCTGGAAGCCTGCAGCAGAGCACAGCACTAGGTGACTGTATCCCAAAGGTTGTTCTCCTGTGTCTGAAAAGTTTGGCTGAGTGCAGTAAGGTTTGAATTGGGAAATAGCTGTCTGTGCAAATGCAGTTACTGTGCAGCAGTTGTTCTGTAATACTCAGCGTGTGGCAGCTTACAGCAAAGCTAACTCCTTTTTGGATCTGAATCTTGAAATTTTCAATGCAAGGTTTCTTCAATGCAAGGTTTCTTCAAGGGAATTACAAAAAGGTAGCCAAGTGCTTCAAAACCATAATATCTTTTTTCCTCTGCCTTGAAATTATTTGAAGGTGTGTTGTTTATGCATATTTTAGTTTTTATCTATAAACAGACATTGACAAAGTGGTTCTGTTCTTTAAAATGGGACTCCTGAGGAGATTCACAGATCCATGTAGTTTAGAAAAATATTAGAGCAATGATATTTTTGCAGTTTAATCTAACTGCTGAGAGAAGGTGGGAAGATAAACTAATGGAGTTATTCTAACATAACCTACCGGGATCAGAAGATGAAATTCAAAAACTGTGAAAAGACTTCAGGCAATAACATGCTTGCTCCCTTAGTACACTCTTATTTTGAATGCTCTAAAGGAAGTGAACTGATTAGTTTTGCACCCATTCTTCTTGTAGTACCTCTGGCACTATACATGTACATGTATACATATGAATGTTAGTCTGACTAGCAAATTTTGCAGTTCCTCTTGATTATGTGCTCCTTCTATGCAGAGCTTGTACTTAATTCTTCTTTCCCATGCTCTCCTCCTCCTGAAAACCCCCTGGAGATATTAGTGTCAGGTAAAGGCAGTCCAAGATGTCCCAGTAAAAAATAATCATCACTAAAGGAAAATGGGTTCCTCTTTGAGTACACAAGATTTTTTTATTGGCAGTGGGGGGTATGTAAGTGAATTAGTGCTGAATTAGTGCTCGTGACTATAAAGCTAGCTGTGTGATCCGGGGTAAATATGCTCCAGATACTGTTGTCTGTTTTGAACAAATCTAAACCAAGCTGAAAAGAATCTGTTGGAGGAAACTCTTCTCTGTGACATTTTAAATTCCTTTTGCATTACATGAGTGGAAGAGTTCATATTTCTTTATTGGGGTAAAACTTCCTTCCAAACTGTCAAAGAGAAGAATGTAATTTCTTTTGTGTTTTGCCATTATTCAGGTGAGAAACTTCCAGTAACTGGTAATATTAGTATTATATGAGATATTTCTCTTCTATAATATCAGGGGTTTTACATAGTTTAGGAGGTAATTAATGCCAAGCTAAACTTGTTTACAGGAATATTTCTCAGACATCTATTTGTAATGCTTATTTATTGATTTGATTCATTTAAGGCATGTGCTTTAAAAGTTGCTTTTCTATGATTCATATATTCATATCTCTTCTCTTTTTTTTTTTTTCAGAGTGACAAATCCAGACAGGTTTTCTCTAAATTTCTCTGTAGCACCTGCATGTAGTTACATGTACATCAAGTAAGTGTACTACTCTGAGCAGTTTTCTCCTCTGTATGAATAACGTAGTGAAACTACTATGATTAAAGCTTTTTTTGTGCTTGGGACCACAAATTTCTTCTCAAAACCTAATTTTTTTCCTGTTCTTTCAATGTATTACTCTTGTACTGAAGAAAGTAGCTCAAAATATTCAGACCTACATTTTCATTCATAGATCTTCAAATATTTTTTGAAGGAAACTTCATGCCCATATTTACTTGAAAAATGCCTATTGTAATTTCAGCATGCTGGTATTCTCCTTATTTCCTTGACTGTGTGCTCCAGTTTTTACAGATTCATGGAATGATCTGGGTTAGAAGGGACCTTCAGATATAGATTAAGCCTGACCCTGGCCCACTTGGTCATCAAGGACATGTTTCACTAGGCAGTGTTGCTCAAAGCCCCTCCAGCCTGGCTTTAAGCACTTACAGGAATAAGACATCCACAGCTTCTCTGGGCAGTGTGTTCCAGAGCCTCACCCTCATGGTAAAATATTTCTTCCCTTTATAAAACTACCCTCTTTCAGTTGAAAAACTCCTTGTCTGATCACTATTCACTCTAGCAAAAAGTCTTTCATCCTCTTTATTTTAATCTGCCTTTGAGTAGTGAAAACTCACGAGAGTTTGCCCCAGAGCCTTTTCGTCACTGGGCAGAACACTCCCATCTCTCAGCCTGTCTTCATAGGAGAGGTGCTCCAGTCCTTGGAGCATCTTTGTGGCCTCCTGGACTCTACTCAGCATGTTCACAGCCTTCTTATGTTGGAGGTCTCCGAGCTGGATGCAGCACTCCAGATGGGAGTAGGAGGGCAGGGTCACTTCCCTGGACCTTTTAGCCACACTGCTTTTGTTGCTTTTTGATGCTTTTGTGGGCTCCAAGGGCACACTCCCAGTTTATATCCAATTTTCCTTATTTTTGGTTTAGGTTCTGTTGCATGCACTTGACCATATTTACAGCTCACAGCTGTCAATAATCTGTGCTAGACCATAACAGATAGGCAACAGCTGATAAAAGAAAAAAAGAAAAGAAAGAAAACCCCTATAATGAAAGTCACAACTTATTCTGCTTTAAGTTCTTCCAGTCTGTATTCTTTTCAGAAAAAGTTTGCCTAATGTTATGAAAAGCAATGCATGGCCTTAATCCTCTAGGGAAGACTATTAGGCTGAGAGCAGTGAGTGCAGTCATGTATCTCTGCCAGGTAACAGCCTCAATAGCTTTGACTTCATCCCAGTGCATCCCAATAAGAGGTTTCAAGGAATATTTTGTTGCATTTGGGATTTTTCTTTGTTTAGAATGGCATGCAACTGAAGGAGTCTCATTTCCAAAAATAGATGTTCTTAGTTAATGCAACAGAAGATAGTTTTTGCATGAAGTTTGATTTATTTAACATTTAGCTATGAAACTTCCAGATAATTCTGGTATCATAGAAGTGTTTAGGAATCTGGTAAAAAACTGAAATCTACACTAGATTTCTAGGTGATTTACCTAGAAATGTGTCATCTGTTGAAATAATGAAAAGGAAAAATAGTTTATTGAAGGGTACTGCATCTTTAGAGGAATGAGGCTTTTTTTCTGTTTACATTCAGAAAATGTATTTTATTATTGTTTCTGTATTTTTATAAGTATTATTTGTTTTGGTGTTTTGTGGGGGTTTTTTTCCCTTAAAATTTCTGTTTATGTGTAAAGAAAACAAACCTCTTCTGTCTTGTGAGAAACCCTTGTTTTGTTTGTCAGCCATGGGAAGTGAGCCCGTTCAGCCCTTACATGCTTGCTTGGGTAGCATATGTAGATTGGGGACCTGTTTTTCAGAGGTAAAAGTATGGAAATTTGTTACTCTGCTGACAGGTTATTTGTATAGCTTAGGATGAAATTCTAACGCTAACTCAAAATAGCATTAAAGCACCTCCTTGTGTTGACTACAACATCTAGTACCAGATAGCTGTAAGGAAGTGTACCTTGTCAATAGCCATTTGATAAGGAAATTTTACAGAGGGTTTTGTGGGTAACATCTTTTTTTTCTTTTATTTCAAAGCACTGAACTTTGCTGACATTACTTGCTGGTAAAGATGATGACTTACATCACATTCCACGATGTGCAGCTGTGTTAGCCCACTTGCAAAATAGTGGATATATTTGTTGTAGAGACTGTGCAAGGAGACCAGTCCCTCAGTGACTTCTTTCCTTATTGGAGAGCTTGAAGTCAGGAATCTGGAGCTGTTGAGAGGCTGCTTCAGACGGTGCATGTTAAAACTAGCATAAGCTTTTTCAGTCACAGACTGAAACAAACTCATGCTGCAGTCATCATCTGCTTTCATTCAGATTCTTCTCTTCCATTGTTTTTAAAATAGGTACTGTAAAAAAACCTCTCACTTCTCAAGCATCTTTCCTGAAAGAAACTAAATATAATATTTTATATATTATAATAAATATATATGTATCTATTATATAAGTATAATATTTTAAGGCTGTTAAAATTATTCTTAACATGGCAGAAGTTGAGAAGTGTCTATGACTTTACTAAATTATTATTCTGACTAAGAAGATAGGTTTAAAGAAATTTAACTTTAAAATTGATATTCATATCAAATTAATCAGAATAAAACTCATTATGGGCAATTTTCCTGGTTTTGCTGACTGTCCAATGTTTCTGGACCCAAATTTCACTGGTATTCTTCAATTAATATTGAATGCTATTCACTTTGACTCACAGGAAAATCTTTTGAGATGTTTTATCACTTATAACTTTGGGACGATCAGTAAATATTTTTTGCTAATGTTAATGCTGCTAGCTTAAAATCACTTGACGGATTTTTTACCTTTAATAATTAAGACATCCCCTAATTCTTGTTGATAAGATCTGTAAGAAAGAACTTTATAACTTTTGTCCTGGTCCTGTTGCACTCATACTGGTTTCATTCGGCCAGGGGTGGTGGCTGTGCTTTAGGAGGAATAGCTGGAAGAAGCCTGCCTTTTGAATCTCAGGTGCCCCTGTAGCAAGCATTTGCATCTCATTCTGTGATCAAACCTAATTTCAACTCCGCACAGGCACTTTCACTCCTTACAGAGGCAGCTGGGAGATTTGTTCTAGTGTTGAGGCTTCCAATACATTTTTACTTGTCTTGTGGCTAGACTGTTCTCACGTGTTTTCATCTTGTGAGCTAAAATAATTCTTTCCATTACCTGCTATTCAGACCCTATTTTCATAGGCTGAGGTCTTCTCTGATGAGCATGTTGGTTGAAAGAGTAAATGTACCAAACTCTTCTGCCTGCTGTGCGCTCCCTTCCCTTGACTGCTACACTCTCCTTTGCAATTCCCTGGTTTGAATCCTGCTCTCCTGAACAGTACAGGCAAGTACATTATTTTCTTTGCATACATGCATACACATCTGTCATAAATAACATCTCTAGGTGGAGTTCTGTCTCTGCTGGAGTCACTGCTCATGATATTTCTCTTCGATAGGTGGACTCCTCTGCTAAGTGTTTTCATGCTGCCATAGGCGTAGCTACACTTTGGCATTAACTGTTGTTTTGTGGCAGCATTTCTGGTACAGCTTGGAAGAAGGTTGGACTCATGGGTCTTTTAAAATATGAATGATTCTAAGGTTCTAAGACCAGTCATCAGTGCAGGCTCATGTGGCAGCATTGCTAACAGATTCTTGTGCATATTGTTAGCAAACATGTGGCAGGACATGCTTTTCTTCATGCTTAGCTGTGACTTGCTCTGAGCAGAGTTTGTGATGGTGTAGCAGATTCTTTTGCAGCTCAAGGGCATATGGGGTGCAAGGTCCTGGGAGGACCTGGTGAGGGCCTGGTACACAATTCCAGCTGTGAAGTGGTAACTGAAGAAGAAGGAGATGCAGTGGGTTTGGTTCCTTCACTTTCAATATGTGAGAAAGTGTAGAATTCCTTAGCAATCACTGTCGGGATTCAGCCATTTGAGCTTTCAAGAGCCATGGTGGAAAATCTCTGGCCCCTTGAAACTATCCTTGTTTCAGGTGAAGGTTAAACACTGTTCTCAGCACTCACTGCTGAGGTAGCTGCTTATCTAGAGTTTGCCTGAGGGTGAAGAAGACCCAGTTTAATAAGATAAATACCCAGACGGAGAGAAGCTCAGTGATGTTTGTTTATATTAGACATGCAGCGTTTCAAGCACCAGCAGGTGTTGAGATTGTGGTTGTGCGAGCCTCAGAGGAAGCTGTGGGGTGAATGTTGTGCTGGGAGCATTTTGGGAGTGATTTTGGAGTTATCTTCTCCACCATGAGAATTGTGTGCCATGCAATGAAAACGGTGGTTGATGAAATAAATGGGATCAGCCACCAGTGCTGACAGGCAAGTCTGATGCAATGACATTCCTGCTGGGAACATTATCATGGTAGGCCTGAATTTGGGTCTTGAGATGGCCAAAATCTGCCATGGTGGGTGAAGGGTGGGTAGAGACAAACAAATGTGATGCATCTAGGAAGAGGGGTTGAGGGCTGGTAATGTCCCCTGTTATCAGCTGTCCATAATGCCCGACTGAAGGTAATGGGAATTTGGGCTGAGAAATAGGGCACACAACAGAAGGATTTTTTTTAAAAGTGTGTTGTGAGAGTTTTGTTTCAAATACAGGAGCCCCTGTGTAATCAAGCAGCACAGGATTATGCATGACAGATATACCAGTGGAAAGCAGTAAATGGCTGCATAGCTAAAGGAAATACAGTGGACTACGTAACTTTCAGTCTCAGAAAAGGAACGAGATGACCAGAACAATTTTTTTTACCTGTGTGGTCTCCAAATGGTTAAAGGATTATGATACATGGCTTTGGGTACAGGATAAAAAGCAAGGCATCCTGAAGCCCGCAGATTTTATGACTTTAGTGAGTTTCTGTAAGAAGTTGGAGCTGTGCTTTATTGTTTAACCACATACCAAGTGTCTGTATCATCCTTTGTATGCAGATGAGTGTCTTGTGTGTCTCACCATTGTTGTCTTATCTCTTTTGGAGCAGTGACAGATTGGTTGATTTGTCATGATCTTGTGTCAGAGGACCTTTCCTTTTGTTTCCAGTGGATGATATCCACTCTGCTGAAGAATTCAAGTCAGTTGGCACTCATTTCACAACCCTTCTGTTGCCAAAAATGTCACGCTGTCCTGTTCCCATGCTTGTATTGTTTTCCTTCCTTGTGTCAGCAAAAATGTTCATGTTCGTCAGAATGAGGAACTCAGTCGTGAGATCAGTTAGCCTTTTTTATTTTCCCCCAGCAGTCTTTTTTTTGTGAATTAATTTTTCAATCTGATGTGTTGTGCAGCTAAACAGATGCTTTTGCTACCACAGGGAGCTCTCAGGCTGGGTGAAAGGAGGGGACAGATTGGGTGTAACATGTCTGAGGGTTGGGAATCGTGCAACCACTTCATTTGGAGGCAATGCTTAGAAGTTTGTGTTCATAAAGGTCTCTCAGTCTCACTTTTTGCTTAGGTACCCTGGTCTGTATCCGATTTCACTGAAACCCTGCCCTGATTTTTTTCCTTCTTTTTTGTGTGTTACGTCTTTCTCTGTTCAGGATGCCTCTGAGCTTTGTGGGAGACATCTCACAAATGCTCACATTCTTTTGAGTCAAGTTTTATTTCTGAAGTTTTGGTTAAATATGTTGATAGATTCAGGCTTACCCAAATTGTGGAAGAAGGCTTCTTTTAATGTGATATTTCCCCTTCCAGTACTACGTGCTAGGATTTTTCCTTTAGCAGCTCCACTGTCCAATTAGACATTAACAATCACCTGCTACTCACTACATATTTATTTATTTATTTATATTTATTTATTTATATGTATGTATATAGTCTGAATTGGAAAAGATAATAGGTTGTCTTCATGTGACATCCCATCCTTTAGACACAGCCATTTCTGAATAATGTTTCAGTTTCCTTAACCTCTCTTTTAAAAGCATTCCATAACCTGCAGTGCTACTGTAAACCAAGAGGTAGAAGCAATTGATGAGATCAGTTTTTCACTTCTCCCATTCCCTTTTATTGTTTGCTATTTTGACATTTTCCTATATTACAGATGTAAATTATTCAGCCTTATATCAATATAGTCATCATCTGCATATGAGAATTTGTAAGGAAATTTTGTAATGTGTTTGGATTCTGAGATATTTTTGGGAAGGATGTTTGATCCTCTCTGTGTCAGATTTTGAAGTATATGGTTTTTTAGAGCATTTAGTACTTGATAAAGCTTAGCTTTGTTTCTCAAACATTAATCTGTATACGTGAATAAGCTGCCTTTCACTAAGGCTGATGATCCGTAACGTGTATGTTGGGCCACTGTAGTGTGTGGCATTTATTGTGCCACTTGTCACAGAGAAGTGGGAGATCTACCCTGCAGTGCAGGGGAATTTGACCCAGCAGTGCCTAAGTACAATGTACATATGAAAAAGAAAAGATGCCAACCGAGGGTTTTTTCCATTCATCTTAGCCGTTTATATAGCTGTGTCTAATTATTAATTTTGTAGGTAGCTCTTATGAATATCTGTCTCTCAGGGTCAGCAGCGGCAGGTTTGCATTGCAGGATGTGTATGAGAAGGACCAATGTAGCATCTGCAAGCCATGTGTGTGTGCATTGGCTATTGTGTATTAGAAAAATCCTTTGCTCCATAAACATCTCACTACATACATTTGTAGCTGACATGCATGTGCATGTCACAGTATTTCTGTGTTTCTACTAGCAAACATAAGGAGTTTTAAAAAGTATTCTTCCTTAGCAGTCGTTTAATTGTTTCTGTATAGGTTTTCAATGCAAGTGGAAAGTCAGTGCATGTGAAGGAAGGACTGAGATTGTTCAACATACTTGAAATATTAACTAAGGGAGGAAAGCTGGTAGTCTTAAATCCTGATCTTCAGTCTCTTTTTCAAAATTTGTGAGAAAGCTAAAATGATACTATTTCTTGAACTGGTTAGACTGAATACTGAGTTTTTGCTGTAGTTCTTTGCCTCTCTAAAATCCGCAGAACAGAAGGTGATTTAAAATAGCATTAGTTGTGACAGAGATAATTCAGCAAAACAGGACAATTCACAGAAGCCAAGATGCTGTGATTTTCTTCCCTATTACAGTTGTATTTAATCATGTGCTGAACCAGAGTGGTGAAGAGGTAGATGTGTGACTTTACTGCTCAGGATTTTTCCCAACTTCATCAAGAGATGCTTTAAGAGCAGATTGTTTAGGGATTTATTTTTCCATTTATATAAATGAACAAAAATAGGTATTTTGATTGCCTTGTAAATTAATACAACTTTTTTTTTCTAATGTCAGATTTACTTTTACAATATAAACTGTTAACTCCTACTTTTATGTCCTTTAACTACTGTAAATTAAAACAAATTACTAAGTGCTAGTCCTTTAGTATTTCAAATAGCTTTCATCTAGTATGGCTATATTTAAGCTGACTCCAGTACTCTTCCAGAAGATCACCCTGCCTTGAATTTTCCCTACAAGAGATGCTGTAGTCACAACAGCAGGGATAGAGCTGTGCCACTGAGGAGTTCCTCTTAATTTTCTGTACTATCTCTGAAAGAAGCTAAGCCAGTTGTACTCATCCATGCATTCAGGAAAGGAAGCTGTTGCTTGTAGAGACTCTCTTCCTGTCTTTGCCTCCAACTGCATCTCGCCACCACATCTTTGGACCCCCGCCAGAAAGGATGTGGTTTTTTTCTTCTGTTCTGCGTTTGGACACAGATTGTACAATTTCCATTTTGTTGCAGCTGTATCATGATGAAAATCCCTTCTCATGTTTTTGATATAGTGGAGTGTGTGATGTCATCAGCTGACATAGTGTCATGCTGTATCCTACACAAAATCATGAAAGGCATCAGCAGTCCCTGACAAAAGCTGGGGTTGCTGTTCTGAGAATTCTAAATTCTTTCTGGATGCTGCAAGGCAGGACAAGGTTTTTTAGAGGTTTAACCCATCCAGGTTTGGCTTACATGGAAACTTTCTTTTTGACTGTAAAAAGTAATGTTTTTTCAGTTTCTGAGCCTGTGGTTTCCTAGCACCACAACTGGTGCCTTCCCCGCTTCTCAGTCTGAGGCATGAGTTCCTATGAGCTTCATCTTCAAATATACTCAGAAGTCCTGGGAATGCTGGGACAGTTTCCCTGCCCCAGTTCTTCCCCTTGTCAGCTAGATAGTTTCAGCCCCGTTAGCATGGGGATTTTCTCAGCCCCATGAGATGTGCTTGTCAGTTTTAAACACAGGGGTAGCCAACACCTAATACCCCATGCAGTTGAATTCCTTAGTATTTTCCATGTTCAGGGATAGTGTTTCCTGGAGCACCTTAGACAGGCATTGATGTCTTTCAAGGCTGCAACCCTGAGCAGCCTGTTTCCTCTGGAGCAGGAGAAGGGTGTGAGCAGGAATGAGCACTCACCTGAAGGAGATGTGAGGGCCGTTTATTGATAACTGCAGATAATTCCAGATGTATTCCATATCCGTATTCACTGCCCTCTGTCGTACTGCCTCAAGTGCTGCCAACTGATTTTGATACTTAAAGATTGTAAAGAAATCAAGAGTACAGCAGCATGATCCAGCTCCTTGTGTCCTCCTAGAGAGAGGAGATATAAGCACATCTGCCCCAGCAGTTCTGACCATGCTTAGTCACAATGTGAGTATCTCTTAAAGATATTGGTTACTGATACTATAAACGTTTAGGAATACACCACAGTGGCATTTGAAAGCATTTTGTTCCCTGGGTGGAGTACGCATGTCTTAGGGCTATTTCTGAACAGCCAACTACATAGGCAGTTGTTTAACAATACTGTCGTATTTTATAGTAAATCAGTGTTTATGCAGACTAGAATGATAGCACAGACTGGTGATGGGGTGCTGAATATATTCAAGCTTTTGGCCTTGAACTAAATTACCTAATTTTTATAATGAAACTGGTCCCCAAAAACTTTGTAATCACTAAAATGTAAATAAAAGTAGAAATACATATTTCATTTTAAGAGAGCATCAGGTGTCGCAAATACAGTTAAATAAGAGTCTTATGGGTACCTTCGCAGATGTTAACTGTTGGTGGCTTTTGTCGCTACCTGGACTTTATCTTTCATAATGTTGCTAACCCTTCTTCCTTTCCCAGAGGTGTATCAGACACTTTGATCAATAGCTTCTCTCTGGTTCAGTGCAGAAACAGATACTATTTATTTGTTGGGGTTGGTAGTTCTGGTGAGATGCAGAAGATACAGTTTCATTTTTCTTGTTTAGTCAAAATAACGTTTATATCTAGTTTGAGTTTTTGTATAAACCATCTGTGAATAATTAACTCACCTGTGCAGACAATTTTGGAGCAGACATTTGTAGTTACAGTGTTTTTGCTCTACGAAACCAGTAGGTAGTAGTAGGTCAAATGAAAAATCTGTAGCTTTATACATGAGGATTTTGCCATAAAAATTTAGGGAGGAAAAAAACTGCTATCTTACCAAGGGATTCCAGCACACAGCCCTAGATCAGATGTCAGCACCCTCAAAAAGAGCTGATCAGTTTACATGGGATTCACAAACACCAGTAGGCTGGGTAGGGACTTCCTGGCCATCAGTAGAAACTGATATGCATTAAGTTTTAGTTCCTGTCTGGAGAGAGATGTCCTTCACATGAAAAGTTAGTACCTGTGTCCCCCGAAAAATTTGTATCCTGGACTTCTGAAACAAGACCTTTCTGTGAACGGAGATTGTTAATACATGAACTTGGAGTAAATATAATCTGTGAGATTTGTTTATATAATGATGTTAGAAATAGCTTCAAGGTGATAAAAAAATTTCTTACTTCAAGTCTCAGCCAGTACCAAGCATTTCTAAACCTGTTCAGTTTTGATTTCATTTAGAAACCAATTGCTAAGAAGGCATAAGTAGATTTGAGCTGGAGATCAGATAAGATGAGCTTAAATCTCTGTGGTCATCAAATACATTACTTTCTTTCAGATCTTTGTTGCACAAACGTGATTAACTCAGTGGTTTCTGGTGGTTGTTGTTGTTGTGCACGTTGGCCCTGTGTACCTCTAGTTCTCTGAAGAATTTTATGGCTGCATTTAAGAGGAGCTGGCATTCATGCGCAACACTCTTCAAAGGATAAATGTTCATAGATACCACATTTCAAAGGATCTGGAAGAAACATACAGAACGTACCCCGAGGTGCTCCATGTATGCATGGTCAGTGAAGGCTCTGCAGAATCTGAGTTGCCCAGTCATGCAGGGGATGTTGACATTTATGACACTTTATGACTTTAAAACGCAACATTTCATGATGACTGTACATGCATGCTTCTTAAAAACTAGAGAAATAAAAAAATGTATCAAGTTTACAAATCTAAGACAAAGCAACAGTGTTTCTCACCAGCCATCACAAAACATCCGTTTTGAGTAGAATTTTTTTTAAAAATCACATTCTTTTTCTTGATGTTTTGTATTTAGACAGACTTATTTGCCTTAAATACTTGCATATTTTAGTGTAATAGTTAATTTTTTCCAGTATTTGCCCATTCATTCGCTATTAAATGTTTGTATTTCACCTATTTCTGATGAATATTGGAATTAGATCAGAAGCCCACTATGGTAAACTGGAATTTTTGTCTCTGATTTTTGCAGAGAAGTTTTCACTTCTTAACCCCTGATCCACATTATGTTTGATAGACTGATACACTTACTTCTAGATTGCCAGGTATCTAAATATGGAGTCTGCTGTGTTTAAATTCCATAGAAATTTTGAAAAGGGATTATTTATGCAATGGCTATTGAAGAACTGTCAAGAATTGGTCACAAGCTTGAAGGTCAGTCTGCATTTACAGTATAAACTGTAGAGTAAAAACCACAGAGGATTATGAAAGCAAACTCTCAGGAAATGGGGAAACATGATGGCCTTAGTATTATGTTGCCCAAACATGCTCACTGTTTACTGTCAGGTAAGTTCCTGCTGGCTTTTTCCTGACGTTGAAAATAAGCTATGTTATGTAGATGTTGAAATTATCTGTTTTGGGAAGGCATTGCACTAGCTTTGAGTCAAATATATTTGTAGCCTGGGCTCATAATGCCACATTTCAGCTCTGCTTGTCTGTTCATCAGCTGGACTTGCTGCTGTTTCCTACACACAACCAACTGCACTGAGATCAAGTAAGAGTGTATGGTTGTAAAAATCTGGTTTGAATGAAACAGCTGTATAGCCAAGTGAACATGTGAGCTTTGTGCTAGATAGATGCTATTTTAGTGCTTTCAGTTAACGTGTACCTTAGTACTCTTCTCTTAGTTCCAGTTAAGACAAGCGTGTCATGTCTGGCCTTTGGTAATGGTGATTTGCTAATGGAGATTTGCTTTTTCAATTTCATTTACAGAGAGGAAGAACTTGATAACTCTACATTGGCTTAAAATACAGATCAAGATTTTGGGGACTGTTTTACTTGCTTAGAGTTGTTTTGAGTAAAGGGAATATTTTAAGTGATGGCAGTTCCTGTTTCATCTTTTGTCATAGGAATGTATATGCATTTGTCATACATTTAGAATTAAATGCTCTAAGGCAGACAGGAAGTAGAAAACATAGATTTAGTAATTTTTGTTTTCATGTACATCTAAAAGCATGGTAGGCAGTTGTCTCTACCCAGCGCTGATTAAACTAGAATATTCTAATTTTTCTGATCACATCTCTGTTATCTACTATAAAATAGCTGCATAGGAAAGAATACTGAAGGAGGATACACCAGATAACTGCAGTTTTACAGTGGAAACAGAAACAACAACTAGTAGGTATACCATCCTTTTGCCACCATTTGAGTAATTTTCAAAAGAAAAACAGCTTTTGAATATTTGAATTCTCACAAAATTAATGAGACACTGTCTTTTTGTGGAGGCAAGACGGAGAAAAGCCTAATGCTTGGGGAGGTTTTTCAGACTTAGTTGAAGTTGCATGTGCAGTCTTTATACACGGTGTTCCTGGTTTATGATGGACATTTTAGTTCAGCACTGTCCCCCTCAATAATCCACCACCTCTGCAAGCAAAACAATCCTGCATGTCTGATAAGAGGAAATGCTGGCACTGGGAAGTTGAGGGAAATAAAGGTTACATTATCCCATTTCTGGAAAGGCAATGGCAGGAAAGGGAAGGGAATGAGATAGAGGGCAGAGCAGGTCTGAGCTCAGTCATTGCAGGCAGAAGCTGGGAGCAAGAGTGAGCTTCATGAATAGCACAATCATATCCATACTTTGAAGTAATATTTATTTATTGGTTTTGGGTTGGGAAAAATTGATAGGTATTTTTTACTGCTACCTGGTGTTTTGCTGACTGATTTCAGGTGATCCTGAATCATCATTCAGGATCCACTGCTTCAGAAGTGCTTAGTTCTCCAGATTTGCTGTACCAGCATGTACCAAACACAACTGCAGCCTTTCTGTGTGCTGCAGTATAAAATGCTGCTGCAGGGGTCTATGGGAAGCCTCTTGCTTGACTTTTTGATCAGTTCTCTTCTGCTCTGTTCCCTAGATGAGCAAAACTCATTTGAGAAGACCTGCTCTTTTTCAGTCAGGGTGCTGTTGCCACCTCGTGGCATTGGCCAAAATCATTAGCAAACGCTCCATGTCCTACATGAGTTGCTGACATGTCTGAGTGAGATGGATGTGGGATGCACAGAGGGGAGCAGGTGGATCTCTTCTGAGAGACTTGGCCTCAGTGCAACCCTCAGAAGTTTGTTAGATGGGATTTCTGATCCAAATGCCACATTCCCTGTGTGCAGAGTCATGGCAGTCTTTATCCTTTCTCTTATCCCATTTTTTTTCTAGTGGATAAAGATAGTAGCTATTGTCCATACTGAGTACTGAGTCTCAGATTTTGGAAACACACTTTAAAGTCCTAAGCTTTTTGGAAGAATTGCAGAAGCACAGCCCTGACAGACCATCTGCCTGAACAAGTAAATCATCTTAAGTATGTGCCATAATTCAGCTTTCTGTAAACAATATATTGAGCAACAAGACTAAGAAGACTTGTTCAGGTCTTGTTATCCACAACTTTTTTTTTTTTTTTTTTTTTTTAAACTGAATACTTGAAATAGTTCCTGAAAGTCTTGCAATAACCCTGTGAAGTGGTATTTGGTTTGGCTGAGCCCCAGAGTGCAGATTGTGTTTTTATTGTTGCTAAAGCATTTTAAGGGCTGAATATGATTTTCCTGTAAAGTGGATAAAATTGTTCAGAAGTTAGACTTACTTTCATGGAATAAACTCATTTGGAGTCCAGAAAAATTCTGATGTGCTTTGTTGATTTGTTGCTTTTTTTTAAATTGGAGCTGAGAGCAATCAACAGAAGTCCAGTATGAAATTTTTAATACAATGTGGAAATGCTAACTGGAGTTTACACGAGAAATTTGTGTGAACATTGCTCACTAGTGTAAGCTTGCTTAATAGAGGGAAAAATGAGCAAGGTGGCTATAAATAGATTAGAGGTCATCCAAGACCTTCTTTTTGAGACAAATACTTATTTTTAGATGCAATTAATTTATTATATATTTTAGAAAGAAGTCAGAGAGCTAGTAGTGATTTAAATTCTCCCCGGAAAAAAAAAAAACTAAAAAAAAAAATTAAAAGTTAGCTATATATGTCCTGTAAATGGACACCACATGCCTATGCTGGCATGCTGTATGGAGAGGAAGACAAGGAAGGTGGTGCTGCTCTGGTAGACAGACACTGTCACTTGGAGCAGCCTGAAGTGCTGTTTTCCCAAGTGTGATTTAGTTGTGAAAATGTTAGCATAAACCAGAGAAAGCATCCTCTAAGACTTCCGTAAATGATGAGTTCCTGAGCTTCTTTGGGCATTGAATTTCCAGCATTTATTCAAAGTAGTCTTCGTTAATATTTCACAAAACAACAACAACAACAAAAAAGCCAGCTCTTGAAAGTGTTCCTCTAGATTCTTTGTGGCTTCAGTTTAAGCTTTATGCAAATAATAAACTGATTTAAAGCCAGTTTGGAACAAGCAGAAATCAATATGGTTATTTGAAAGAATACCATATAATTAGGTACATCTGGCTTGTGAATGTAAACTATAGCTAAACTCAGTTTTAAAGGGCAAACCCTGCTTATGTTTAAAATCCGTTTAAATCTCTCATTTTAGTCTCTTAATTAAATTTGGACTAAAAGGAGATTATTCATAGTTTGTTTTTTTTTTAGTTTTTTTAATTTGAATTTTTTTCCACATGGAGATCTAGATAAGATCTTGGAGAAAAAGGGCATAGTTTGATTGTTACACATTAGAAAAACACTTGGGTTGTGTGCTTGGGACTGGAACACAGCCCTCACAAACTGAGACACGTGTGTTTTCCCACATGTACACCACTTTTATATGAACAGAAACTTTATTTTTTTTTAAGATGATATTCAGTTTCCTGTTCTGTCAGTATCACTGCCATACCTTAAAAAAAACAAAAAAAAAAAAAAAAAAAACAAAAAAAAAAAAAAAAAAGAAAAAGAAAAACCCAAAAAAACCCAGCCGTTATTCACCATACACTCCAGTAGCACTGTTTAAAATGTATTGTATTATTACCAGTTCAGGCACCTTGTTTTCGAGCTCTTTTTGAGTTTTGGCTATGTGATACTAGATTTTCTGTTTTTAATTAAAATGTCCCTTTTCTATTAAGATTGTTCTAGCACTGTGTTTTGGTGCACAGGTATCCAGAAATACCTTTCATGTCTTGCTGTGAGTAGATCTGGTGTAGTATCTCTTCTCATGGCCTGTGGTGGTGCTGGCAGGTTCTGTGTAACACCCACTGACTCCCTCTCCTTGTCTGGGGAAACTGTGACATTATGGTGTGATTTCTGTTTCCAGTGCAGGGATTTTTTCAGATTTATGTTTTTGGTGCTCTGCCCCTCAGATTTCTTAGGCCTTGCTTTTATTTTTGCAAAGGATGCAACTTCATAGAGTAACACAAGTGTTTCAATAAGAGTTACAGTAGTTTCACGAATATAAGCCGCAAAGACTATAAGCCGCATCTCTGGGTATTGGCAAACATTTCGTTTTTTGTCCTTAAATAAGCCGCACCCGAATATAAGCCGCTCTGTCATT
>PYHW01010228.1:615241-688492 GCA_013186435.1 Turdus rufiventris | reverse complement strand
CTTTGTACTTCATATAAGGCGCACCGGACTATAAGGCGCACTTCCGGGTTTGGGGAAAAACTTTAGTCAAAAAGGTGCGCCTTATAGTTGTGAAATTACTATGATTCCCCCTGATTTTGCACTGAAAGCCTGTGTGACCCATTGCAAACTGTGTGGTGGCTGCAAAAGACCCCCCGTTCTCTGGCTGTAAAGCTTTATCGTGTAGTAGTTAAAAATGTCCATCCTTTCTGGGATGTGTTTGGGGCACAAAGAAACCAGATGGTTTTTCCTGGAATGTAAGGTGTGTAGTGTTGCTGGTCTCGGGGTAGATGGCACCATGCCCTGAGCATGAGTGAAAGAAAATTTTTTAGCTTCAACTACCTGGAAGAAGGCTGCCACTTTTTATCTTTGAGCACGTATTAAGTCATCCAGTGTTAGTCAGTGCAATTATGGAGGCTACAGAAGTAATCCCAGACAGCAAACAGTGTTGAAATGTACCATTTAGGCTTAAAAATAAAGCGCTTGGAAACAGATTTTGCTGCAAGTTAAGGGAGCCCCAGTGAGATTGTCAGTCACCGCAATCAGACACTGCTCTGCACTTTTTTGGCCTCTCCTGCTTGCTTTCTCATACCATGTTGGCAAGCTGCAACAAGTGAAAACTCCACCCTTCCTACAGACTGGGGAGAATAAGATTCATAAGCACCAGCAGCTGGCGAGCCAAACCGGAGTTCTCTGGAGGTGCTGCTGTTTCACACAGGCGCTGCGTGCAGCTGAGAAAGAGGCGGGATCCTTCCCAGCTGGGTTGGTTGTGATTTGCTGGATTCGCAGACTTTTCCCCTCAAAACCCCAGCCCTCTCGCTCTCGCTCCATTTTTTTGTGTCTTTCCTCTCTCTGGGAGGGAGAGAAAGGGAGAGGAGAAGTTTTGCGGCTGCATCTCTGGATCCGGTCCCGCAGCCTTGCCCGGCACCATGAGCTCGGAAGCCGATGAGCCCAAGGAAGGTACGGATTTAAAGCGCTTGTTCCTGCAGGAGAGGAAATACGCTGCTCCTCGGAGCATGGAGGAGAGTTTCTGCTCTCCTCAGCCTTCACAGGGGAGGGGAGAAGGCCTTGCTAAACTTAGTCCTGCCAGTTTTGCAGGATGCGGAGTGTTGGCACCCGGGGATGTCTGTCTGTCTGTCTGGGCGGTGGTGATTTACTCACACGTGGAGTACTGATCAGTGGGAGAAGCTGTTTCAAAACACTGGTAGTCAAATGTCGAAAGAGGAAGATGTCTTTCGTTTGGAAGCACCGTATTTTTCAGCAAAAGAGGAAGTTGCATGGGGGAGAAGTGAAAGGTCATTATTTTGGGAATAGGGTTGATGGCACTGACTTCCCTGCGGATGAGTGTCCATATGCGTGTGTGTGTTAAAACAGGAGTGTGCCAAAGCTACAGCGTGCTGCTGCTGCTGGAGTGGAACGTGTGGAGGAGCTGGAAGTGCTCCAACAAAAATGCAATTATTCCCTAGTGTTGGTCGGGAGGGGGGCGAGAGAGGGATTCGGACAGTGGGGAGCAAGCGGGGCAGGAGGAGGGCAATTTCCTGAAAGTGCCTGTACACAAAAGAGCGTTTATATAGATGAGGGAGCAGGGCAGTGGTGGGTTGTGTGCTGGGTTTCTCAGAACAGAGCTGGTGTTTCATGGTTACACATAATTCTTAGGGAGACTAACATTCAGAGATCCAGCATGGCTGAGAAAAACAACTTGAAAAGCAAGCAGTAAGACGACCTAAGCATTTTGTATTTAGTGAAAACAAGAACTTTTTCAGGTGGTTTTCCACTCACAAGTTTGTACAACTTCCTTCACTTAAATATAACATTACCAGGAACATCTATCTGTTTACGTGCATAAAAGAGGATTTTTTTGATTAGCAAAAAAAGTCTGCTTGCACTGAATCAAAATTAATGCTATAATTGTGGTAGAATCTGGTAAGTAATGGAGCCCGACTGCCTCACATAAGATAAGAATAGTCCTCATATTTTTCTTCTTGTCAAATGAACAGCTGAACCAAAAGGCAGATAGACTTTTTTCCCCCACCCCCCAAGAAGATTCTGTAGGACAGATTTATTGAAAAGCAGAACTGTGAAAATTATTTCTCTATAGAAACTTTGAAAAAAAGAATATGTGAATATTCTCCCTCAGTTTTGCAGCAGGAGAGATCTGCTTGCATGTTGTAGGAGGAAAGATCCTCTGGTTTCGTACAGGAAGGTCCAGACAGTTTTGCTAAGCTGGCTGTATTTGAAATGTAGATTTTATTGTTTGAAGAAATGTCTTGCCTTCTTAGATGACTCTGATTCTTAAAATCAAATAGGTTTGCCTTTCTGTGCATTTTTTCATAAACAATTTGAGGTGCCAAGATTTTCATGCTGAAAAAAATGCATCTGAAGCAGGTGTCTGAGACAGAAAAAAAATAAAGGGTAGCTTTTTGATTAGTTATTTTTAACTTGGGAAATATTTGGACTTTGCTTTTCTTTGTTGTTAATTTGTTAGAATGGAAAATGAAACAGCAACTGTTGTGGGAAGATGAGGTGCAGATGTCACCGAGAAGGTTTTTCAGTCAGTCAGGAAACGTATCCCTGCTAATATATTCACATCTTTAAAAGAAGTTTAGAAAATGCATGAGGAAAGTGTGTATGTGAATAAGAACTGGGATTGACAGGTAAAAATGTAGAATTGCAGCTATTACACTACTTTGCCTAGTCTGATTGAACATTTATGGAAGCGTGAAATACTGAAAAATTAAGTCAAATACCTGTGTATTTCTAGTGATCCTGTATATGTAGCATAAAGTAGTCAGAGTCTTTCATCTAACAAGCTCTGTTTCATGAAGAAACTATGTTTTTGCATAAAAAAAAATGGATGCTTCAGAAATTCAAACTGAATGTGTGGCTTAGTCTTTTGGTCTTAGTCTAATTTTTAAAGTGGTTTACCCAAGGAGAGGTTGTTGATTTTTCCTTTAGGTGCAAAACTAAACTACAAGACAAATTCTGATTTACCCACAAATTATGTGGTCTGCCCAGGGAATTAGGAGGTAAAGGGCTGTGACTGATTGTGGAAGGAGTAGAGGGTACACTTGGACAGTTACAGAAGATGTATTCTACCAGATTCTGTGCATTTCAAGGCCAAAGCTGTTGATGAAGGGTATAGTGGCTAATCTACAAGCTAAATAGTGAAAGGAGGAGAAGGCTGCATGAAAAATGTTGGCTTTAAGGTGTTTGTAAGCATCAGCAGACTTTTCTGTTTTCCTTAATGTAGAGATGCTCAAATGGCCAGGAGCTGTGAGGGGCTCTGAAGTTCAGCTGCAGCTTCCAGATGTGACTCCCAGACCATGAGTTGGAAGCTCAGTCTCAGTGGAAAGGAGAGAGTGCAGTAATAACACTGAACATTGTGCGTGTTCTGCCAATGATCTGATGCTGAAGTGAGCAATACTTCACTTTATACAAGGGAATTCAGTAACTGGAGAACATTGGGATGTCTATGAAAATAGTTTTAGTGTGGATTATTTTTAAAAATCTACATAACAAGATCTAAGATTGTAGGCTTTACTACTGTAAAAATGAGCTATACCCACTGTTAGTTACAATGAACCCAAAATCAAGGTCAATTTTGAATGGTGCACTCCTAAAGATTTTATTTTTGTAGTTAATCAAATAAAGGAAGAGCATTTGACCTCAAGTGAAAAAAATATTTTTTTAAACATGAACAGAAAATAAAAAGACATTGCTAGAAGACAGGCATTACCCCACTATATATTATACTAATTGCTGGATTTAGGGTATGCAGCAGTGTATGTGGGGTTTTCAGCTTCTGCCTTTGATGTCTTCGTGGTCCATATTAGAATGGTAACATGAAAGGTTTTTTTTTTTTTTCCTCCCACCACACTGTTCAGTAACTTCAGAACAATCTTTGTATTCGTCTGTAGCCCCACAGTGCTTTGGTAAACATGTGCATGTGTCTGTATGGCATCAATCTGTACTGCATTTACAGATTCCAACAACTGTCATGATATAAATAACCCTGTCACATTCTCTCGATTTCGTTGCTTTTGCCCCAGATGAAACAAATTGTGTGTTAAAGTCCGTAAGGAGACTACAGCATTTAACTGCATGGCACAATTTCATTCTGGTGTTGATTGGTGGCATGTCACCTCCCATGGAAGGTACTAAATGGAAGGTTTCAGGCTTTGATTTGACTGAATTCCTTTTATGAAATATGAAGGGAATGTTATTACTGCTGTTGTCTTAAAATTATGTATCTTGAGTGCACCTTTTAAAATACATGGCAATACCAATCAAAATTATTGTGATGTGAATGCATTTCTTCAACAGAGGGAAACAAATTTATGTAAAGCTTTGGAGAATTTAGTCTTTATTCTACAGGTTTTATGCAGTATATTTAAAAAATAGCAGGGCACAAGTCTAATATCTCAAAGGAGAAGTAAAATAACAAAAGATACAAAGTGAATGTAATATATAGCCTGTAGAACAATGTGTTATAAAACTATGTGTTTGTGTTACAAATTCGGACACAAGCGAGAGCCTGCATTGCACCTTTTTTGTACCTACTTTTGAATACCACATTTCAAGGGGGGGAGAGAGAGAGATCACTGCATTCCTACAAGTGCTTGGAGATTTTTTTAGACATGATTAGCAATTTTTTTTAATCCAAATGAGATTACTGAAGAATGAGCTCACCTGTTTTGTTCCTTCTAGAGCTCAGAACAACACAGGGGTTATAAAATCACAGAGTAGTCACTGTTTCAAGAAGTTAGTACTCCCTCCTGTAAGTAGTCCTGGATTTGTTTTGACATTTTGAAGTCAACTCTCATGTGTGAATGTTTTCAAACTAGAATTGTGTTCAATTAAACAACAAATCAACTGCTCTTGTGCTCCTACAGTCTTGCTTACTCCATCTACAACATTGATCGGACTCGGTAATGTATCATTCTCCATCCCACTAGCTCCAAAACCAGCGTTTGTTAGAACTGTTTCTTTACCTTATGACAGTGAATGGGGAAATCCAAACTGTAGAACTAGAGGATGGAATTAGTACTTAACCCCACAGATTTGACTTGCCTTCTGCTCTCCCCCCAAAGATTACAAATATGTGGGCTTCCTTTGTTTCACCTGCTCTTTGTTTGCACTCCTTTGTTAAAACAATAATCCTCATACTACATGAAGATCAGTGGAACAGGGGTCTTTTGTTGTCATAGTCTGGACAGTTCAGTAAAGAAGCAGGAAGAATCATCTGGCCCCAGTGGATGTGTTAGAGATCTTGATCACTCAATTTGAGATTTTTTTTTTTTTTTTTTTGTCTCACAGATGACTTTCTTTCTGCTGATGAAGAGAAAGAAAAGCTTGCTGGCTGCATCATGTACACAGCTTTTTAAATCATAGCAATGCTTGACAATTTGGCATTTTGTGCAATCCCTTCTGTAGTTAATTAGAATTTTTGATAGGCCAGGGTGATAGGAAAAAAAAGTATCCCTCTTGTGCAGGAAAGAAAATAAGCTTTTGAGAGTTTAGAAAGAATTGTTACTAACCAAGTGCTGTAAAACTGTATCACATAGGCATGAGGAAAACATTGCCGGAGGTACAAATAGCAGGGCAAAAAGGAAAACCAAGAAGCTAAAACTTTAATGAAGAAGAAGCAGTAGGAAATTTTGGGGGAGTAAGAGTACAGTACAACAGGCAAGTTGGAACTGCTAGATTGTTTTTGGTTTTTTGGGGGTTGGTTTTTTTTGGTTTTTTTTTTTGGGGGGGGTGGGGTTTGGTTGTTTTAGTGTGGTTTGGGCAACAGTACATTTAATGAAGCAAGGTGCAGGAAATGAAGGGGGCTGTGAGGACAAAAACTGCCATGGTTTGTAGCACAGCTGCTGAGGCTTCATTGAGATGTGGGCCCTTGAATCTATCCAAGAGCACTGACTTCAGGCTGTTAAGCCGTAAGACTCCGTTGGAAGCTCTGCACCTCTCCCCTTCAGAACTGAGAGAATAGTTGTTTTTATTTTTGTGGGCGCATCAGGGTCATCTTTGAGATAGCCTGTTTGTGAGTGGATCAGATGGCCATTCTGATTGCTTTTCCTACAGGCTCAGAATTTAATTAGTTGAACTGGTGTTTTTTGGTGTATAACACATTTGGAAGTCCATATGCAGTAGTTGTTTTCTGCAGGACACTTTGTACCTCGTGTATTTATTAATCTGTGCAGCTGGATCAGATGAGGAAGCTAGGTGGTAATTTGAGCACAGGCCATGGGATAAACATGGGCTGCAGCTGATAGATTACTTCAGAGAATCACTGAAACTTAACAGGTTAATCATTTAGCTGTGACTGTAGGGTTGAATGCTAGATTGCTTTGAGAAAATTCCATTAATATAATTATACTTATGCAATCAAATCTTTTAATCCAAAATGAGTTGCAAGGTTCACATGCTTAGTTTCAAATAAGATACAGTTCCTTGAGCTATCTGGTTGATAGAGAGAATCATAGATTAACTGAGGCTCTAGGGAATTTCTAGAGGTCACTGGGCACAGCCTTCCACTGGAGGCAGAGACGGCTTTAAAGTTGGGTCCAAATTCAAAGTTAGATGAGGTTGCTCAGGCTTTTCCCAGTCGCATTGGTAGTGTCTTTGACAGCGGTGGTACCACCACTTCTCTAGCAACCACTTCTCTAGTTCTTCAGTATTTGGCCACACTTGCTTTGTCAATCCAAATGAGACTTCCCCTTGATGCTGCTTGCATCTTTGGCCCTCTTCTCTTTTGCTGTGCATCTTCAAAAAGAGCCTGACTCTGTCTGCTCTGTAACTGTCCAGTAAGAAATTACACATGCTGGTAGGACCACTGTTACTTTGATCAAAGCTAGCACTCTCAATACCTCTTTGGCATCAGGTGCTCCACTTCCTAACCGTGCTGGTGACAGCCTATAGGACCCGCTTGGTTTGTCAGCTCCTTTTTTTTTTGGAGATATTGGGGAGCCCAGTACTGTTCACAGTATTCCACATAAGGGAAGAAGGTACTTTGGTTTCAAGTTCTACGAGTACTTTTTCATCTTCTGAATTTGTTTTTTGTACTGCAGACTTAATTTCCCAGTCTTCCTTTCATTTACCTGTTGATGATAGCATTTGCTGTGTTGTAGTACTTACACCTCTGGGTTGTTTTCCTTGGGGACTTTGCAAACAATGGACTCCACAACTGAGACAGAAGTTTGAGACCAGGAGCAAAAGTCAGCAAATCTCTGTAGAATGAAAAGAAATATCTGGGTACAGGAAGGGCCTTGCACGTACATTTGGTAAAGCTGCATTCTTTGCCAGTACTACTTCCAAGTGTTGTAAGAGGCTAAATGAATTGCTTCTAAGAATAAGGAGTGTTTTGTTGTACATCAGCCAGATGTAGCTCAAGGAAAATGTAATGCTGAAACACTAATTTTAATTTTCAATTTTTATCCAAAAACACACAACATTTCTTTTATCAGTATCGATTTATTATTTGTTCAAATCTTCCATTAAATATCACAGTTCTTAAATGCCACTTTTTGAGAAGTGAAATGCATCCTCCCTCCACTCAGTCATTTTAGTGTCCCTCTAATAATAAATAAAGAAAATTAAAACTATATTGCAGGTATTATTTCAAACTTCTGGAATGATTTTTTTGCTACAATTAGACTACAAAACGTGGCAAGAGGAGACCATTTCAGAAAGAGAAAGTTGGACAGTTTTTTATGCTGTTTCATGGAACAAGCTCTGGTTTTCATTTTTCCATACTCAGTAGAAGTAGTAGGCTAAAATAGTTTCCTTCATAATGGCTTTAAAGCAAAAATTGCCCTTTGTCATATTTAAAGGTTATTTTTTCATGTTTGCATGTTGTCTAGATATTTCATAGATCCAATAGTATCCAGCAGTAATACTGTTATTAGTAGTGATTGCTGTTTATGAGTTTGTAAGAAATTTGAGTACTTCAGCTGACTGTTCTGCATTAATGAGTACCACTAATCTGAACAATAGCCTTATACATATTGACACTGAGGTGTTTTTTTAATGGTGGAAAATCTGAAAGTTACAGATGTTCATGTTTTCTGGGCTTGAGTAATTATGTTTGATGAATTGATTGTGTTTTTAATGGTAGGTGTACACTTCCTGTTTTGTGGAGGCATCTCTGTCATGACTACAGAACAGGATACACAGTAGGATTAGCAATAAAATGAAACTGCCAAAACCTTGGTTGTTTTAATCATCATGTGAGCAAAAGCACAAGCCTTAAACCCATTGTCATTTGGAAACAGTTTTCCTTTGAAGGAGAAGGAGAGAAACTGAGAGACCTGTTCTTTGAGATATTTGATTTACATTCATAACTTTGGGATGTTTTCTCACAAATTTTGTTCTTATCCCTAAGATTGCCTGCCCAGGTTGGGTTATATTTTGACTCAGTTTCATCAGTTAATTCTCTGAGCTAGTTCTGGTGTGTGGTTCATTTATAGTGCTTGACTGGCAAGCAGTGAGAAGTAGAGAACTCAAATCTCTGGGTGGCTGTTGGATTCAGTCTGGAGAGCTTGGGGTTCAAAACCTTCCCCACAGAACTGTTTCAGCAGAAGCAATATAGAGGATTGGATACACACTGTATAAACTAATTTAATTTTCCCTACCTTTTGGAGAATTCAGCATCAGTGTTTAGAACTATGCAGTTAGCAGTGAAAGATCAGATAATCTGTTTTGCATAGCAGGAGGGAAAACCTACATTTCAGTTTGACAGATGATATACAAATGTCAGAGTGTCTGCAGAGTCCTGTTCCTGCTGGCAGCTTGCAGTAATGACCAGAAATTGCAGTAAAGTGAGAATAAGCACCTCATTTATATGAGAGCGTTGATCCTTGAAATGTTTGAAACCTGAAATTCCAGGGACATATTCTAAGATGCTTTTATATATTTATAAAGGCCAATAATTGCAAGTTTCTCTAAGGCACTGCTAGCTGCCATGCAATTTCAGTGGATCTCTAAGAATGTGATAACCTCAAAATATTTACATTCATGCAGAAATTAATAAAGAACCGACTTAGTGCATGCACGGACAAGCGTCCACTTAATTAACTTCAAAGAGGTGTGGAGAAAACTGAAAATTGCAGAAACTTCATTGTTTTAAAACCTTTCATGAGGAGTGGTTTTGCTTTTGCTATGTCCACTTCTAAAAACTATTCTACAAAGATAATTTTATTTATAGAAAGAATAAAATTTTGATTGAATGTTAACAGAAGTGAGCAGATGACACCGGTGAATATTTCATCTGTGGATTCCAAGGGCTCTTTTTTACTACTTCCAAATAAGAAAATGAAAAGATGTTTCTGTTCAATTAAAAACATTCACTGAGAAAAAATGGTGTAGACTTCTTTAGGAATTTGAAACAGTGAATCATAAATTTAAACCCCTGTCAGCAGAAATGGTGGATACTTCAGGAAGGGATAGGAATAAAGTTTGATTCTGGTGTCTTGTGGTAAATGTCCTCATCAAGCCTTGTCCTCAATGCTGGAAATTAGAGATGTACATTCTGTGATGCAAGACATCGCATCCTGGGTGTATGTTTAAACTCGCCTTTCTTTGCAACAAGCAGGTGGTATCAAAATCAGTATCTTGCAGTTAAATGTTGATCCCTTTGTTGTGGCTTTTTACCTGATGCCATGCTCCTGGGGAGGAGAGGACACCATTATGGTGAGGAGAAGAGAAAGTATTGACATTTTATTTCAGTGCAAATATTTGAAATTTAGATTGATGTGTTTCTACTCACCACTTCAGGGCTTTCCTTCTCCCAGATAAAATTTGCATTCCCTCCTTCTTTTGTGGGTAATAATCTTGGAAATTTCAAGGTGCTGCAGCCTTTCTCGCTGTTGTATGCTCTTTCATAGCTGATCACTGCTGTCCATTGCTTAGTTGAAAATGTCATTTGATGCCAGTGAGAAGTAAAGAAACTAAATTGTCAAATTCTGCACCAGTCAGCTGTTGTAAAAAACCACACAGTCAAGTCTCATATGCTTTGACCCAAGAAGAGAGTTACAAAGTAGATGCAGGTTTAATAAATCACAGAGGAGTTGAGGCTGAAAAGGGACCTCTGGAGGCTGTCCAGTTTTCAGTCAGTAAATATACTTGTGACCTTTAAAAATAAATAGGATTACTACTGCTTTCCTAGACAACAAAGTTCTGTATCCACATAGTACTGCTTCCTGATGTAAAAGAGAATGACAGTATCAGACATCATATTTAACAAAGATTCAATTTTTAGATTAAGTTGCTAACAATATTGAAGAGCTATTTTTATGTTTTATATTCCACTAGAACTTAATTACATTAGTGAAAGCAAACCCAAACTCTTAAGATATGTGGGGAGGTGGACTGGTGTTTTGACAGTCTTAATTTAAATTTGAGAGTTTTGGTGTTGTTAATTAAAATATTTTAAAAGTGGGTTTGGGGGGCAGTAGTGGGAACAAAGAAAAGTCAAAGCAAAGCCTATGAAAGACGTGCTTGCATCTTGGAGAGCCTGTTCTGACCTGACAGTGAGAGAATAGAGAAGTGAAGAAGACTCAACCTCTTGGTTCACCACTGGATGTTTGGATAAAGGTAGTGGTAGTTGTACTACGGATACAGAGGAAACAGGCTGTAGCTACAAAATAATGGGAAAAGAACTTAAAACTCGGGGGTTGGTTTATTTTGCTCCTTGCAGAATAGAAAAGCAAACAGGTATGCAGAGAAAATTACCATTTCAGCCACCAAGTGTAGTCTTCCATAATCACAGATACCATGATTGATTGGTATGGAAGGTAGACAAAGCACATATTCTCTGCACAGCCATGCGTTGGATAGCCTAAAATTTATCCCTTGTGCTACAAAACAGGAAAAAGGGTAGAGAAAAATTAAAAACTGTAGAAGAGATGAGAAGTGTCACTAGTGTCTTAGGCCTGAAGAATGGCCAATATCTGATAAGTAAAATTCTTAGATGGGGTATTTTCTTGTGTTTCATAATCTACATTTCAGTGTTGATACTGGAAATTAATGTACAAATCAGACCCCTGACAACTGAAAGCCTTTAGAATCACTACAAGATCTGATGTAGCTGACCTGTAGCTGTGGCAGTCTTCAGTACCTTGGAAGTTAGTTTTATATTTATATATATGTGTGTGTGTGTGTGTGTGTGTGTATTTACACACAGACACATAAAGTGAATGGTAACAATCCAGCCTACTTTAAACATTGCAATGAAAGATACTGAGGGACTCCCATTTTTCCTGTAAGAAACAGGCAGTGTAGCTGCAGATCGACAGGGAGAAGAACAGAGACCCAGAACTAGATATACAGGAAAGGCATTATTAACTAGTTTCAAAGATGTTGTAAGATCCCTCACAGACTTGTGTTTCATTTGAACTCTCTGAAGCCTCTGTTTTGACTTTCTTTACATATGATTCAAACACATGCCTTTTGCATTTTGACAGCCAGGTTGTGACGTTTCCCTTGTGATTGGGGTCCCTGTCCCTCTCATGCCAGATTGGCATCTCGTCTGGATGTTCAAGTTCATTGTTTTTTTTGTGACATGTATCTTAGTCTTAAGTTGTACCCCTGCCCCCACGTCAAATTTAATTTTCTTCAATGGATTCCAAGTTCTCCAGGGCTGGTGGCTTCTGAGGTTTTTCCTTCTGCGTTCAAGCCAGGAACTCTTTTCTTTTTTTTATATGCATGCAGTTCCTGTGCCTACAGCTAAGTGTTTTGGGGTTTATTTTTTGTGAGAAAACATTCTTTTTTGCTAGGATGGTTGTAAGAGCAATTAGGTGCCACTTTTTTAGATTTCAAATTTAGGGTGCCACTTGACTTAGGGAGCTTGGCACTGTTGCCTTGCTGCAGTTTGGTGTGTGTTTCTAAGGCTGGACAAAATATAGAGTACTTGCATGGCATTTGATTGATTGGAAGGAATGACATAAGATACACTTAATTTCCTGTGAAAAGACTTGTCAGTATTACTGTTCACTGTGCATGAACACCTGGTAGATGCAGAGGAACCTGATACAGCCCTGAAAAGGCCAACTGCTTAAATATACAGGCTGTGTATTTAACAGTACTGCACCAGTTGTTACATTCCAACAAGGATAACAAATGGTGGCAGAGGACTGAAATACCAAATTAAGTTCACGACACTGCTCTGTGTGACTGTCATTTTCTTGGTTTAATATCCAGCATATTCTGAAATATTTTGAGAGCAGTCATCAGAAGTTAATCTGATTTTTTTTTCCCCTCCTTTTAAAAGCTGCACTTTTAATTAAAATGCATGCAGAGGTTTTTGAGGAAAATGGCTTTTAGGAGGCTTTTTAAAATTTCTAAATCAGCTACAGTGTATATATATCATGTGATGCACAGGCTGCCTGTGGGAAGTACAAGCATGTAAAACCAGAATAACTTGTTGGCACTGACTGCTCCCATGGGACTGCAAAACTCTGCAACATTCTTATTGGAAATAGCATAATTCTTGCTACTCTACCCAGCCTTAACCTTCAGGTACATTTTTTGGCAATTCTTCTCACCTCTTGACCAAAAAAGCATTTTGTTTTATGTTTGGGTTTTGTTTTTTTTTTAGTTTTTGGTTTTGTTTTTGCAGATAGACTGTGAATCATCTTTTGCAGTTCATAAAATTTTGGACATTATCATACACTAATGTTAGAATTAAATAGCAAAATCCAGAAACATATAAAAATATCACAGGTGTTTTGCATACATATTGGCAATTACTTACTGAGTGTTCTATTGAGTGAAAGGAAGCTGTTCTGTGTTTGCTGGCTTTTCTTTTATTTTTTCCATGCTTCTGCAGATGACTATATGCTCACTTTCAGTATGAGTATGCAGATCAGACATACTTGGCAATTTCAAAAAATGCTTCATTACCCATATTTTTTTCTGAAATTGCCTGATTAACTGTTGCTCTAGAGTGACTTACAGCCTCTTAGCTGACTTCCAAATCCAGTAAGACTGCTCATGCAATATTTGCCATGCATAAAGCTTGGCTTCATATGGGGTGTTTTTCCTTTTGAAGGTCTTCCAGTGTGAATGCTAGAGCTAGTGCACATTGCTTGAATAATTAGCATTCTCATCGCTCAGTTGGTAACAATTATGGCAAGGCAGAATTTAGTGCAATTTACTTTACCTGTTAGGAGACTTGTAGGCAAATGCTACTCATGAAAGAATGCTTTGTATGCATTGAGAATTTTAGCTTAAACTGTTTTCTAGTTAAAATTGGTATTCATATATAAATCCCTCTTTTTAACACAAAGTGCCAAGTAAAATATTTGATCTTCCAATGAGGACCTTGTGTACATGAATTAAAAAAGTAGAGGTGCATGTGAAAGAAGCAAGTACTGTGCAGGGCCCTTGTTTGAGTTGGTTTTTTTTTTCATTCCTCCTTCTGCACTTAGCCATTTGATTTCTGGGTTTTCCACTGCCTGATGGTGCTTGCCCAAACTATGTGCCCTACTGACGTCCTTCTGTCAATAAACTCTGTGGCTGTCCTGGTCTCTTCCCACTCCTGCCCTCAGCCAGCTGTGAAGTTGCAGTTCCAGTGTCTGAGGTTGAAGAGTGAAAGCTTTGAGAGGGATTCTGGTCTTGCATGTCTGGTACAAGCCTCAGTTTTCTTCAGCTTTTGAAAAGCCAATAAGTGAACAAATGCTTGTGAGTGTGGAGGCTGGCCAATATGCTGAAGTGGCCATTTGGGAATTGCTATATTTTTGGAAGGAGTTCTAGAAGAATTTTGGGAAGGATTGTAGGGATTTTAGCATACCTTTCACCCAGGAAACTTTGAAGCGCTGAGATAAGAATCAAAACACCGACGCTCCTCTTAAAATAGAAAAAAGAAAACAGCATTAAAAGACCTTTTTGAAACTGTGACTCACTCAAACAGTTATTAAGAAGAAGCTATATATATCATATAACAGCTAGAAAATCAACTTACCTTGTTCATATCTGAAGAATTCATAGTCATATCCTGCCACTCATGTTTTTTAACCATATTGTCATGTAGTAAGTATATTGTGAAAATTATTACAGCTCTGGTTGCAGGTTTATAACTATTTTTGCCTATTTTGTACTTCAGGACTTGTTTGTTCACTGCTAATAACTCTTGTTGTTTATCACCACTAGAGCTTTACCTTACTGAAGTCATGTATTTATACATGAATTCATATATTTATATGCTTCTGTATTTATTTTTTTTTACATTTCTGGCCTGTATCATTCCTGAAAACAAGGACAGACCTGTGAAGACCCAGAAAGCAGAAGCCAAAAAGAGATTAAAAATTCAGTAATTCTTTTATCCCTTCATATCTAGGCAATCTCATGATTTTGGAGCTGCATGACTCATGGTCATATACACTCAGAGAACATAACACTAATTCCACTTGATTTCAGCTTGCCTCCCTCCAGGGAAATGGTGCTCTTTCCCTACAGGAGTCTGACTGAACATGCAATTGGTATGGCATGTGCAGGCTTTTAGCTGTAGTTCTCACACACAGTCTGTAGAGAGGCAAACACACACATGCACACAGGATTCCTGGTGGGAAGTCCATCCCCACATTTCTCAGTGCTATGTGATGGCCTTCTAAACACTGCCTGAAACCCTCAGTCAGGGCTGTCTCTTTCCTTTCAAGCCCATGTTGGTGTTTTTGTTCCCAAAAACCCTCATCATTTTTGGGCCTTGCTTGTACAGCACGTGATGTGCCAGTCACTAAAATGAGAACTGGGTCTCAGGGAGCACGTTTCGCAGTCATATTTTCTCTTCCTTTGGGACTGGTCTATCAACACAGTGAGTCTCAGAAAGCTCAGCTCTTGACTTGAACATGGAATTTATGATGGTTTACTGTAATTTTTTGCTGGATGCTTTTTTTCCCCTGCTCCTTCATTATAAGAAGTTTAAAAATACTCCATTACTCAAGTATTCATTGTCAGTGTACATGAGATTGCATACACTCAGCTGTAAGTGATGTTGAATCCAGCATAGACTTATCTTGTGGAAAATAATGTTGGGGTTTTCCCAAATACTAGCTATTTGTTTTCTTTTTTTTTTTCTTTTTTTCTTTCTTTTTTATTTTATTTTTATAATTTAAATAGTGATGAGACATAGGGTATGTGGTAATAGCATAATAGTCATTTGCCACAATGGAGGGAGATGTGCTAGCTTCCAAGTGAGGGAAAAGTCAGCATTGCAGTCATAAGTATGAACCTTCTTGTGCTTTTATAGCAGCCTCCTGAGAGTCTATTAACCACAATTTTAAATTTTCACTGGAAGTTTACACTTCCCCTGCAGTTTAAGGGAAACCTTTGTGTGGTAAAATATTTTGGGAAAAACACATCAGAATTCCACATGTCCAGTGTTTATTCATTTTAATACACAAAATACCATGTTAAACACATATACTGTGTGCTTCACTATGAAAATTTAAAAGTTTTCATAGCTCCACAGGGGGCTGTCTCTAGCACCTTGTTTGCTCATTTAAATAATTAATTATGAGATTTTGCAGATGTCTGCATTATTCCAAAGGTTGATCGTGTGAATTTCAAAGTAATGGAAGCGAGATTTCCTCTGAGAGCCTTTCCTCTTGGACTAAGTTCCTCTGTGGAGGTGTGGCTTTGCACGAACTGTGTAGTTTGTGCAGAAAATGACATGCCATTGTTTTCAAAGGGGTATTTTTTATTATAACCTTTTCAAAAGTAAAGTATGAAACTGCAGAGGAAAGTAATTAGACCTGTCATGAGGCAAACCTAACTGAGATGCTTAAAATTAGTGGGATTACCTGCAGGTCACCAGAGAAATGACACTATTTCGGTTTAAAGTGCAAGGATGTAACCTGTTAACACAAAAGGTGTGGTCAGACATCCAGGCCAGCTGCTGTCATCAGTTTCCAAAGGTAGCTACATGCAGTAATCCCTAAGCAGTTGTGTAAAGGTGCATCTTCAGGTGCTCATATCTGGAATTGCAGTCAGAAATTTGAAAGGGGGTGCCCAGCAGCCCTCACATTGGGAAGGCTGAGTCAGGCACCTCTGGTACACTGAGCATCTCCTCTTGCAGATTACCAGGTTAATGTTTTCACCTCTTCTTGACACGTCACCTGTGCTCTCAAGTCACAGGACCTTTCTTGTCCCTCCCTGCCTGTGAATTGTTCCACTTGTCATTTGGCCAGAACAGCCCTCAGTGTTGCACTGCTTGCTCAGCGCTGCAATTTCCTTTCAGCTCTCTCTTTGAGGAAGTGAAACCACTGAGATGTATTTTTGCATTTTGAGGTGCCAAAGCAAAATGAAGCACTGCAGGCAGGAGAAAAAGGTAGCTGAGAAGAGCTGCCCTTACAGCGAGGAGGAAAACCCCATATTCGCTCTGTGATAGCTTCTGACGATGTTTCAAAGCACACGATAAAGAGTGTGCTGGATTTACCAGAATAAATACGCCACAGGCCAGTCTTCACCTTTGGTATTTTGCTTCTCTTTCTCCTGTCAGCAATAAAAACTGCAATTACATTAGATGAACAAGTAAGTAGTAGTTTTACTGTTATTTAAGGAGGTATGTGTGCTTATTCTCAAGAAGCTCTATAATATTCCTGCTTAAACTGAGTTCTATTCAAGCTGTGAATTAAATTTTAAGTCTTTCTGTCATTGGTAAGGAGGAAAAATTCTGATTACGAGCTACAAAGAGTTAGCAAGTTCCTTTTTTTGGATTGGCTGAAATACTGAAGTATGAAATGCACATATTTAGCAATTAAACCAGAACTCATATAACAGCACAGGGAAAATGAAGCTAACTTCTGGTGCACTTATAGCAGAGTAGGTAGAAAATAAGTCTTGCTGGATAGCCCCAAAACTTAGACAGATATTAGGAAAATACCATTAAGAGTTCAGCAGCTTTTGGAATGGAGCAAATCCTGCTTCAGTTAGCGAAGGTGACTACATATGTGCTTTGTAAGATGTAATTTATAGGGGTTTTTTGTCAGAATAATAGGGGTTTTTGTTGAAAAACTGAAATATATTTAGCATACTGTCATGCTTTCATTTTCTTGTAATTGATACTTTGCAGTTTATTATATTAGAAGTATACCTGAGTATTTGCATAACTTTCTGGAGACAGGTTATGTGGATTTAGAAATACAGCATTGTTCAGGCTGGAATTACAGTGGAGCCTTCAGTGTGATAGTATTTTATAAGGAAGCCTGCAGCATCCTGGGGAAAATGCTTAAAAATACAGATAGAGTGTATCATGTAAGTTTTTCTCTGCAAATTTTTTGAAAGGTAGCATTGAAACAGTAGCTGCTATTAGTAGGAACATCTATAATCTGTGTCCAGTGTCAGAAAGAAGACACCACCATAAGAAGACTTTAAGTAATAAAAGTTATGAAATAACAATTGAAATTCCTGTTTTAGAAGGGAAAGAAAGTTAACATTCATCAGTAGATCTTTGTAAAGTATTGGTTATTGAGTTCTAATATTTGACCACCCTTTGGAAAACTTGGTTTAGTTTTACTCTAACAGTAACCATTGCAGTTTTAGCTTTAAAAACACAGAAAGCAAATCACATATTTTCAGTTCAGAATGACTGCTCAGCATCTTTAATGTCTTCCTGTATCTTTGTGGTTGAAAAGCGTGTCTGTCTTGTGATCTTGAGTGCTTTGCCCGAGATAGTTAACAAGGGGTTCTTTGGTTTTTTGAGTGTCCTCTTGTAATAAACATTTTCGAAAATGTGCTCAGACACTTCATTCTTCAAAACAAAATACTGATATACCCTGAAAGTTTTAACAAACAAACCTGCTTGAAGGTTTATGGGATGATAATAAAAGGAGCTTGTTATTAAGTTTCTCAAAGATACTTTTGAATTAAAAATACAGATTTGTGTTTCATGTCCTGAAGGACAAGTTTCTTCTATTTGCTGGAACCCCTGAGGCACCCTGTGTCTGAACACACCCAGCTGCCCACATACCAGCAGTTAAGAGGAAACCTTTTCCAAATTCAGGGACTTACTGTCTGACATCTGCAGAGTTGATGTTTTCATTAAAAGAAAAAAAAAAAAATTTCCAGTCACTGTGTTTGCTAAGCAAACCTTTCATATGTATGGTAAATGTAAACAGATGTAGTCTTCCTTTGCCTGTCTGAGACTCCAGGAGAGCTGCAGCACAAAGGCAGCCATTTCCCAGAAAATTCTACCTGAAAATACCAACTCACATGTGTCTTCATGGAGGGAATGCTCCAAGGGAATGTGCTTTAAAAAATTGTTGCTGACAACAGAACACATGATAACATTTCAAAGTCAAGTTTCTGAAGCCCTGTTTGGGGTCTTTTAAGTGTCTGAACAGAAGTACAGACCAGTCATTGGGTGTGTTAGTGCAATTAAACAGTTTTAGAGGTGGAAATGTGATCTAGAATCTACTTCATTGGTCACAGGAAGATATTTTTAAAAGGTTATGCTCACAATTGTGTTATGACAATCACTAAAAAGTAAATGTCTTGCTTTTACTGCATAAAGAATAGGACATAGAAATGTTAATCTGTATTTGCTAGTGTCTTCAGATTCCATCCAGAGAATCTCAGTGCTGTTCGCTGACCAAAGATTTTTGTCTTATTTTTGTATTTCTACATGGATATCTATAGATGTGCATGAAATAGATATCTAAAAAAAAAAAAAAAAAAAATGTGTGCTGTGTGCATTCAATGATCATGTAAAATGCTAAGCAGGAAAAGGTTTTATAATGGTCACTGAATAGTTATCTTTTTTTGAGTAGCAGGGGTTATGTGTCGTGACATTGGGATAATCCTAGTTTCGGATTTCATTATGAATGCGAGACTTGGATTAGATTTCTCATTCATCTGATCAAACAGGGCAGTTTTATTGTCTAAATTTGAAATTCCATCAATCCATATATAGAGAGAGATCTTCTAACCATTTCTGAGCAAGTCCAGTGGGTGTTTTCTGAAAAATGTAACAGTCTGAAAGAATGTAAACCTAAAGAGAAGACAGTTTTGAGGACTTAAATATGGGTTTTTTTCTGCAACTACATTGCATTATTTTTGTGACACTTAGTGACTATTGTGAATGCATGGATATAGAAATATTCCTCAACCTTGCTATCCAGAGACTGTCTGTTTGCAAGTACTGACTGCACACTGTTTTCTTCCCCTAGTGGCCACAGATGTCTTCAACTCCAAAAGTCTGGCCATTCAGGCCCAGAAGAAGATCCTTGGAAAAATGGTGTCCAAATCAATAGCAACTACTTTGATCGATGATACAAGCAGTGATGTTTTGGATGAGCTTTACAGAGTGACAAAGGAATATACACAAAATAAAAAAGAAGCAGAGAAGATCATCAAAAACCTCATTAAAATAGTCCTCAAGTTGGCAATTCTCTACAGGAACAACCAGTTTAATCAGGAGGAAATAGCACTGATGGAGAAATTCAAGAAGAAGGTTCATCAGCTGGCTAAGACCGTAGTCAGTTTCCATCAGGTGGATTATACCTTTGACAGGAACTTTTTGTCCAAACTGTTGAATGAATGTAGAGAGCTGCTTCACGAAATCATTCAGCGTCACCTAACTGCGAAGTCACACGGACGCGTCAACAACGTGTTTGATCACTTCTCTGATTGTGAATTTTTGGCTGCCTTGTACAATCCCTTTGGACCTTATAAAATCCATTTGCAGAAACTTTGTGATGGGGTCAACAAAATGCTAGATGAGGGGAACATATAAGTACTTGTGTTAGAGGTGACTGCCTATGAGTTATTTGTAGATGGAACACTGTTGATTTATGAAGGAATAAGGGAGCATGCAAAGAGGTTTTTTTACATTATGACAAATCTTTCCTAAAATCTTTATTAATTGATTTCTTACTATGCGCTATCTGTTGCTATTCACAGTCCATCTGGAAGAAAAACTGCACATGACTTTTTTTTTACTGTGCTTAGCCTATGGAAACAGCTTGATATAGACAATCAAAAAGAATGGTTCAAGTAGAGTAAGAGTCTTGCAAGATAGATACACAAACCAAAAGAACATGCTGTCAGACAATCCGCATCTTTCATAGATTTATGGAATCAATTCCAAATTTTCAGAATCCAGTGATGTTGGTAACAGACTATCATGGTGATGGTACACTCTTTAATTTCTTTATTTTACTTGTAAAATAGGCATATATGATTCAGTTATAGTCTTTTATGCTCTCTGCACAGATAACAGCTTCCTAGTGTTGCCATAATGAAGTTTTAAATAAAGTCAGTGATGCTGTCACACAGAGTCTTAACAGCAGGCTTGTGCATCTCCAGCTCAGAGGTGAAAACTTCCTGTCTGCAAGGCAGGATCTCCCAAGTAGAGATCCTTATAGGCCTGCACAGGTGCTTGCTTCCTTTGACTACATGGGGATTATTTGAGGAATAAGCTACAGGAAAATAGCCGAACTGGGGAAGAGCATTCCCAAGAAACTGCTTGTGGTACAGAATTTTAAATCTGCCTTTGATAAGATAAAACACACTGAGTTCTCTGTGCAATTCCTTAAGATATTTAGAATTCTGCTAGTAGAATCATAGAGTCAATCATTTGGGTTGGAAGGGTCCCAATTCTTTTCGAAAAGATGTGAGTCAGTATATTTGATATACTAGTCTGATGTGTATGATGATGTGCATTCACCAAAGTTGATAAATAAATTGCAAGCCAATTTGCTTTGTGTACAATGAAAGTAGAAACAGAAATTAGTGTTATCATTGTGTTATATACTATTTAACAAATGGAAAAATGGAATTTTGAATAAAGTTTTTTCTTCTTTTCTTACTTCCTACCTTTTATCCTTTTTTTTCTTCTTCATCTTCTCTTTGCCTTGACATTGGGGATAAAAAATGTGACTTTCTAGACACTGTAATGTACTTAAAGCATGAAGTTAATACATTTCAAACAGCCAAAGACTTTTTGTTAGGAAGCATATAAAGAATTTGCTGTTTATTTAATTGCCAGTGTTTTTGCTGTTTGCTGTGTCCTTTTGTTTTAATGAGTAAACCAAAGAATATTTGCACTCCAAACTTCTCTTGTCTTCTTTTTTCCCCTTATCATATTTTAAATTCTGAATTGTGACAGCAACAAAAGCATTGCAACATCTGACATATGGTTTCAGCATTACTTGTGATTTTTAAGAGAGATATTTAAGTTTTATTCATGTTAAGTTGGTCATTAGATACTCAATATTCCTGGAAATGTGCCAGAGAAATGTGCTCAAAATGTAAACTCATTATATGGGAGCCACTGGGTTCAGCAGAGGGACAAGATTGATGTACTCCTTTTCTACGAACAACTGGGAACTGATGTAAGGATAGTACACCAGAATTTGCCAAGAAGTAACTAACTAGATTGATGTCTGAAGGATTATCACCTAAGATCCCTTCCCTAAACAGTAGGTATTTATTGTTTAGGTGCTTTACCTAAACAGTAAATAGACTGTGTTTCTGTCCATCAGAAGTCATGTATAGGGGTGCAACATCATGGAGAAAATCGCACAAATTGTGAAGTGTTTCGTTTCCAGTGTATTTATTTTATCTTCCTACCTAGAAACACAAAGCTGTTTTCTTTACCAATTCTTCCTCCTTGGGTGAGAATAAAAAGGAACTTGAATTCTAGCAGTTAAAACAGTTTTATCTACAATTTCTATTTTTACATTATGTTCTGATTCTCCCAAAATATCATAGTTTGTAATGAATGGTAACAGTTACTGTAAGGAGGAGACAGTACCTTTTTTTAGAACCAGGAGTATTACATGTGTGTACCATGTAAAGTACAGAAGATTATCTTTGGCCAATTGCTCAAAGTTGAATTTTCTCTGGGACAAAAATGGGTGAAATAAATCTTTGTACATTGATAATTGACACCTACTTGCATGTATGAGTCATATATATTTTCAGTACCCAGGATCTTTCTGAGCTGCACTGTCTGGCCATTTACTTGTTAGAAAAAGTGAAAATTGCCCATGGAGATCTGATTATAAGCATGAAAACTTGACAGCTAAGAGAACTTACGTTTAGCTCACAATTGGGCTGCATTCTTCTGAGATGCTGTAACAATGGTTCTTGTCTGGCATTCATTTAGAATTACAAAAAAGTGAGTTCCATAATGATGAAAGAAACCAATTGTGTTGGGTTTCCAAACACCTGCCATGTACTTCTGACATGACAGCACTCAAGCTGTATACTTTTGCAGGTTTTTTTTTTTCCTGCAGCATACATAAATAATAGTTGTGATTTCAAAAATTCAGAAATAAACTGACAGCAATTTTGCCTGTAGTACATTTGTATGAAGGCATCGACCCTCTAGCAGAAACTTGACAAAGTCAAGATTTTTGAAAAGGTTATAGTGGTTCTGTTTAATTAGGGGTAGCATAATCCCATAATTTAGTGTTGCAAAATCGATAATACAGTGTTTTACTAGGGTAATAATTACTAATACATTAAAATCCAGTCATCATAGATTCATTTTACAATGGCCATGTAAATCTCAGTACCTCAGGTGATGGCATATTATTATTGTCTTTTCAACACTTAGTTAACATGTAAAGCCTAATGCCGTTAAAATACATGTTGTTGAAGTTCTGGAACTTAAAACTAATTTTATAGCCTTCTAGAGACATTGAAAAAGTGCTAAGTCAGACCTTGGATATATTTTACAAACATCATCTCATCCATACAATGAAAACAAGATATAGGGAGTTTATCAGGGCTATTTTGTGTGGGCTTTTGGCTTTTGGCCACCCCTTAATTATAAAACAAAAAGACACAATTGGGTAAATTACAAGCCTTATTCTTGGCCTTGAGTTCTCTTGAGATTTATCTGCATTTAGGAGGTACAGACATCATCAGAAATCTGGAAGCTTTCAGCAACTGATGTGGGATGATTTGTGGTTTTGGTTTGGTTTTCTTTTTTTTCCCTCTCAAAGGAAAATATCAAATCATTTCTCCTCTAAAAAAAGATTCAACCCCACCCATAAATTCTTGTAAAACAATGGGGTGAGAAGATGGCCAATTGCTTTCTCATATCTCTCCCTAGTGAGATTTCCCAAGAAAACAGGGAACTGATTGTAATGGCAGTTGGCTTCAGTCACTTTCCAACCCCTTCTAGCCATAATGGCTATAATGTGACTTTTTAAAGGTAAACTGGAATTCTGCATGTTGCTCTTCAAGGGACTGTAGTGTACTCATTTTCAGGGTCTGGCAGAGGGGGATTCACCCCACTTCATTGTCAGAGAGGACAGTGCGAAGAGCAGGATGGTAAATTGTATGTTGCACGGGCTGGGATGGTCTCTCTATCATGAGCATTGGCTGGCTGGTGATCACCTACCACAGCTTTTCTTTCCCTTTTGCTGCCTTTCTGAGCAGCTGGCACAACTGGTCATCTCCTTTCCTACTGTTTTTACCCCAGGATTACATTACATGGTAATCTAAGGAAAGCAGACAGACTACATTACCTGCTTCACTTAGTCAAAAAGTAAACACTGCTTTCCTGTTTCATTGGGTTTTTTTTGGGAAGGTGGGGAAGAGGTTGGGTTGGCAATGTAATTTGATCTCTGAACAATCTGTGTCTTAATTTAGCTGTTAATACTGTTTTGGCTATAATCTATATTCTCATCAGTGTAGTAAGCATTTAGCTGTGAATGTATTACAGAGGGTATACTTCATACACATGAGATGAAGATTCCTGTTTGCATAACCATTTGCAGAAAAACTTTGCTACAACTGCTTTTTATTGAGATTAGGGCAGGTCAGCCAACATTCATAGTTAAGTGGCAAACATCTGTGTTCTGGATAAAACCACTGTCAAAAGCGGTTATAATTGTCCAGAAAAGTTCCGTAGTATCTTAGCTCTATGCATTTCACATAAATGAAACTTCTTTTGAGAGGGGGAATTTTCCTATTTATCTTAAAACCAAATTGCTATAATAATGGTAACCCTATTAACACAGTAACAGTGTGACTATTACTCAAAAAGTTTAGACTTAGTAATGTAATTATTTTCAGTATGTGAAAATAAAAAGACACAAAAACCCAACAGAACAAGAAAACTTGCATTTGAAAGAGGTTTTGAAATAATTATCCATTCTAATATTCTAATCTTTTCATGCTGAATTATGCATACTGCAGTTGAAATTATATTGCAGCTTTGTAATTCATATATAGTATTAAATATTAGAGGTTAACATGTGATTTTGAAAACGTCTATTAAAACAAAAGAATAGTATCTCCATCCACACTATATCAAAGCTTTCTTTTGCAGTTACATTAGAGCTCAGTCTGTGTAACAAATCAATTTTTCTTAATGTTTAAACTACAAATTGCTAAAGTGACCTCTCTTTTCTTAATTTTATTATTTAGACTTCTGTTTTCCGATTTTAGAGTTGAGATTTGTGGGCAAGACATTCCTGTATCAATACCCACTTTTTTTTTTTTGTGACCTTGAGAAATACAAGTGCTTATGTATATCTTCTAAGCATCTGTAAATTTCCACTTACTAGCACAACACCAGTTTCTGGAGAAACATCACTTACGGCTTTTCTTTCTATTAGGGAGCAAATTGAAAAAAGGCGTCTTATAGCTTTGGGATGTACCATAATTACACAGTATCAAATAAAGAAGCAGACTTAATGATTAAGAATAATGTAATTAAGAAGGTACTTTGCTTGCCCAGCTTTCCCAAGCAATCAAAACTTATTTGCTATTTGTTGTTCTCCCCTCTGGGAAAGTCTGGGTATGGTAAGTAGAGGACAAAGGCAGAGCTTCCTACAGTAACTGTGATTTAGATTTAAGTTGCTTTTACATGTAAGGCCTTCCACTGTCTGCTCTAAAAATCTTAACACTGGGTTTAAAAATCATGCTTCTCATTGGCTTAATGACAAATTAATTCCTATTTCAGTTTGTATTAGATATTTGGGTTTAAGATGTGCTTTTATTGTGCACATAAATATGAGCAGAAACAAAACAGCAGCTGGCCCATGTGCACCATGCTTTCTAGATACCTTGGGGCTTTTTCATTGGGTGTTTTGTGTCCTATAAGGAAACTTCTTAGTGGATAGAATTCTGAAGGTTTTGATAAATTCAGATCATTCTAAGAGAAAAATTGTTTGCCTTTCACACAGTTGTGCTCTGGTTTCTGGGGGCACCTCATGGCAACCTAAAGCTCTTCATTTGCATGAGATTTGTGAGACATTTTGAAGTACATTTTTACAGAATTAATTTATTGCTGATTTTTCTGTCCATGCTGCAGTAATGCAGCCAATGGTGGATAAAAAATATTGTTACTTAGGTTGTGTGAGGGTTTTCTAATACAGGGAGTATGGTGCTGTAGGCGGAATAAATCAGCTCAAACAGGGCTCACATACCACCAACCCTTCTTCTCTTGTGTGGGAATACAAATGCACAAGTTACGCTCCATTACTAAATAGTGCTGAAAAACAGCTTGGCTTTCTTGAGCAGGATTTACTCTTTTATTTGGGGAATCTATTTCAGTAGCTGGGCTTGGCTAGGGTTCTGAGAAGAAAGTCCTCTGGCTGTTGATAACCTTCAGTTAATTAAGGGTTTCTGTGACATGAAAGGACAACCTTTCCCCATTCCAGCAGCACTGAGCTGGTGCTTTCCCCTTCCTTCACCGACTGGAATGGAGATACTGTGGTTTTTTGCTTTGTTCATTAGGGGGTCGGTTTTATTTTTGTGGAGAGTCACAACTGTGTATGATCTGCTAGGCCTACTAAGACATTGCAGAAATAAAAGAGACTGAGGCCGACTGGTTTATTGCCCCATGAGGCTTTGAGCCAGAGGGGGAATAAGTGCATGAGTCCAGGGACATGACATGAGATCAGCTGTTACTTTCAAGAGAGCTGGTTCTGTATCTCAAGGATCTTGATAATTCAGCAACAGAAAAATTATCTCATCCTTGGAACTAAAGTGAGTCTCTTTGCCCAACCAAAAAAGCTGTCTCAGTTACAGGCTGCCTTGATTTCAGTGGTATGGACACTCCCAAAGGTACATTTGCTGCGCCATCATATGAGAAACTATTAGGGAAATGTGGAAAGAAAAGCTCAGCATTTTCTAGGAGGAAGGGCTGTGATGAGACAAAGATCTCATTAAGTTTGTTTTGCCATCCACACTGTGATAAGGACTACTGCCTGCTGTAAGCACAGGCATTTCACTTTGTCTAAGTAAGACAATGTATTTAATTCTACAGTTCCAGTATCCTATGACACTGTAATCTGTGGTTTACCCCAAATCTACAACAAAGAGGCTCATGCTACAAAATACAGAAACAGGGAATGAGGCCCTTTATAAAACGGTATCAAAGAAAACTATGTAGTCTTTGCTACTGTTTGGAGCTGGGAGAATCTTAGCTGGGGCATTTTGACTTCCCACCTCATTTCTGATTAGGAGAGCAAGTGCTGAAGAGGAGTACAAGCAAACTACAGGAAAAGGTATTTATGTTGTTAGTTGACAGCTCTCTATCTTGCCTCTAGACAGAAGTCTATTCCATACTTTATGTACTCTTGACTAAAATTGTTCTTTACTTAAGCTGGAGAGGAATTCTCACCATGGAATAGAGTCTAAACCTGTGGTGTTTTGCTTTCATTTGCATTCTTGGGATGCTTGGGATGGAAGCTGGCAGAGTGGGTATTTCTGAGAGACAACTGGAACTCTGCTGTTAATCCGGGGAAAATGAATTTATGTTTGCACAGAGAAACATTCTGCAAAATTGGGATGAAAAACTGTAAAGTGTTCATGGTGGCTTGAGAGGTCATTTTGGAAGGCACAGTTTGAAAGTAACTTACCTTTTGTGCAACATTTTGTGTCCCTTGAAGAAGCTGCCTGGATTTATTTTACAAGCAGAACCTCTTGAGTTTTTAGCTGTTCTAAATCTCAGTATGGCTGTTAATTCAGGAAGCAACTGCACCAAATCAGTTTTCTCAGGAAGCATTTAAAGTCTTCCATCTTTTATTAAAGATTCAGCTCATCTGCAGAATCTGTTTACTTGTGACTTGATAATAGTGCAAATATGCACCTGATTTCCACAGGAATGTCACAGAATGTGACAAATAGTTATTTGTCAGTCTTTCTACTTCTTGTTTTAGTTGTCATTTTAAGTCCTTCTGAGGTTTTACTGTTTTGGTGGTTTTTTTTCCTTTTTTTTTTTTTTTTCCTTCAAGGGAACCAATTTAATGGATTTTTCATGAAGAATCATTTAGGATGAAATAGTGTGGTTGTGTTATGGGAGTAACACCATAACCTTTTGCTGGCACCTCCCTAACTTCTCACCACAGGATGCATTTTCAAAGCTGTAGATGTGCACAAGCAACTAGTTTCTGCTTCAAAAGTTTGTTCTACTACTGTGTCACATCATACCTGCTCAGCAGTCCACTGTGCCCTGACTGACCCAGGGCTTCGGCCTCCCTTAAATCCTAAGTCTCTGATGGAATCAAATGGAGAGCTTCCATAGCGCTCTGCTTGTGCCCCCTGCTTGAATTTTCCACTTAATTGAGTGGTATGTGCAACAAATGCCAAAATTAATGTTTCTTGCCAAAACAGGGATATGAGACCTCCTGTGATGTGGGTTGTTGACAACAGCTATAAAAATGTTTGCATTTACATTTGCAGTTGGTGCATAAGAATGTGTGCGCTGTTAACTACGCAGTAGGCTGCTCCCCAATATCTCATCAGGAAAGCTGCTTTTCAGGTTCTGAAGGAGACTAACAACAGATTCAATGGCAAAAAAATCCCTACTCACTAATTTTCTGTGTAGGTTCACAGAAAAATAGAAAAAGACAAGAGAAGAATGGAAATGCTGCTATATGCTGATATTCCTGCAGATGAAAGCAATCAATAGAAATATTACATTCAGGCTATGAAAAATTCCTCAGTGGGGGTTTCTAAGTAGTTTTATGTAAACACTTTTACTGAGAGAGTGATTGCTATGGTGAGCTGGGCCATGCAGCTGGTTTCTTTGAGATAAACATGTGGCCAGCTCAGGGCCTGAGACCCATCAGTGACCTCTCTGCACCTGCAGCCAGAGAAGGGCTGCAGAGAGAGAGAGGGGAAATGGGGAGCATGACCTGGCTGCAAGCAAGGTGTCTTTGGTCACAGCAAAAAACATCTGTGATCAAAACCCCAGGGATGCTAAAAGCAGTAAGGTTATTGGGAGGCACCATCTGTTGGAGGCTGGGCTTTTGCAGTATTCAGTGGAAGGTGCTACAGTTTTTAATATGTATTCAGTATCTAGTTCCCGGTCATGGAAAGAAATATCTTCCCTTTCAATCATGTTTGTAGAGAAGCCTTTGTTCCCAGTGAATAGGTTTCTGCAAATCTCCATTAGTAAAACCATTTAGCAAGAAAATGAAGAACTTGAAAATGATCTTCATAATCCAAAAAGATCATTTAGCAAATGATTTGTCAAAAAAATAGAGTAAAAGCAAGTAAATTCTTTTATTCCCCCTGAATAAAAGTTTCCAGGTGCTCATCATCTCCAGTGGCAGACAGAAGAAACAATTTCCAATGGGAATAAGACTCCCACACACATGCAAGCCCCTATTTTATAAAAGACTTGTAAAAGAAAAAAAGTCCCACCCAATTATCTAACCTGTTAGCCAAAAGATGTTAGAACATACACCAAATTTGTTTCAGTGCACAGCACAAAAATTTACTGTTAATGGAAGGAACTTACATGGTGTAGTCATTGAAGTGTAACAGAAAAGAAACATCATCACATTCAGTATGGCAAGGTATTGTGTGGGATTTTTGGCAAAGTTTTCCTGGTGAAAAATGTCTGAAATGTCAGAATAAATGTTAATGACAAATATATGCTAGTCCACACTGCTCACTAAAAGCAAATTTAGTTCTCCTTTTTGACTTACTTTGTTAAACCCTGTCTGGCTGTGTTTGGAATGTGGATATCCTGCTATTACTCTCGCACTATGGCTCAATCACTGAAAACTCACTGTGGTACCTGATGTTGGTTTGTGGCTTGACACCTATTCTGCTCATGTTTCCACCTACCATCACCTCACTTTGGTAAGCAGCAGCACTCCCCTCATACCTTTTTTCAGACTGACACAGATATTTTCTGATAGCTGTTATGACTTTTGGAACAAAGCTCTTCTTACTGCTAAGGCAATCCATGAAACACCTTTCCATACAGAGTGGTTCTTTTGTATTTTGCATCTTTTTAATACAGACAAGTTTCACTTTAAAACAATAAAATATAGAAGTGATGTACTGTCCCTCCAGTCCACTTTATTTTGTGTTTTATGGAAAAAAAAAACAATCTGTTGAGGAAACTCTTAAGTGTTTCAAAGTGTGAGCTCTCCCTTAATTCTAATCCCACTCTATGCACAAAAATAAGGTAGCTGTAAAAGTTCCTGACTTGTTAACAAGGTCTGTTTATTTGGTATCTAAACAACAAATTTTGCTATAGAAGTACCTCAGGGACTGATTTTATTTGGGCCATGTAACCACTAATTTCTAGGCAAATTCAAGAGTAAGCCCTGTTCTTGAATAGCCCATTATCTATAAAAAACAGGAGATGGAAGACTGGAATGTGAAAGACTGGAACTGAAATGCTTGCTCAAGACCATGAAAGATCTGGTGCTGGACAAAACCAGCACTGAAAATTAACCCGGTTCTTTTAGGACCTGTTTATAGAAGTGCTCACAGATCTGAGCTGCTCTAGATTAATACGGTTATACACAGGATTATGCAAATAAAATTGGTACTGAAAGGATGACCACTCCATCCTTGTGGGCATTTCCAGTCTTTACTAGATGCTGCTCTCACAGCATCCTGGAGATTTCCCTTTCTTTTCCCAGGTGGGAGCCCAATCCCACACTGTAGCAACAACAAACAAAATACTGAGTGTTGAGGCTGACCCAAAGCTCACAGATGTTAAGGGCTCAATCTGTTACTTCCTCAGGAAGAGCAATTGCAATCTGACTCACCGCTCTGCCCTCCTCCCCTCCAGGAAAGAGCCTCCTCCCGCTGCCAAGCACGGCACAACCAAACCGCAAGCAGCGATGTTCTCTCTGCAAAGCACACCCAGCTGCACTGGGCCTCTCACTGCTGGGCAGTTCTCTCTTCCACTGCATTCAAATGACACAGACAAATTTGGGAAGTTTAATTAGTTGTGCGGGTGTTCAGTGCTGTGACAGAATAACACACCTCCAGTGCAATGGGTTGTTTCTGCTTACAGTCAAAAATGCTTCTCACACTTAAAACTTGTCACTGACTGTGGACTATTTATCTGATGCACATTCCCTTGTCTGCCTTCAGAAATGTTTGTTTTCCTATGGTTTCCAGTAGTTTCCCTGTGGGTGGTGCTGTGAACGAGGCGCTTTGGGCAGTCTTACCGTGACACGAGCTCGCTCTAGTGCCCGCAGTGCTGAGTTGCAGCTGAAGCTTTCCAACCCCTGCAGCCCAACAGTGTCACAAAATCATAGACCGTTCGTCTCTGCTCCCACTGTTTCCAAAGAACTGAATGCCACAGACGACTGGAGGTCAGAAATGATAATTTATTCTATTTTTTAATAGAATAAATATTATAGTTGTTCTATTCTCTCCAAATAGCTGTCACTCAGGAAACTATCCCTTTTCTTTAACGCAGACAGTAAAGCATTTATAGCCAAAAAGATAACGAGGCAGCAAAACCATTTTTTTCTCTCTGTTAGCTCCAGAAATAATCAAAAATTTACAAGAAAGGTTAATCGTGAATTAAAGTTCATCTGTGCAGAGGGAACACGTGGATGATTTCCCAAAAAATGTAATTCTGCGCATTCCTTACACAATCCTGTATTCCCTGAGCACCCCCTAGATTTAAGCATTGGCCCTATGAAGTGCCAGAACAATTATTTTGAATAAAACTCACACACCACCCGCAATAATATAATGATTAAGTGTGTACATTCGTACTTAACCCACTGTCTGGTTCAACTAAACACAATGCACTCCGCTGCTCTTTGTGCCTCGCTCTGTTCCTCTGCTTCCCCATGGGGTCACTCACACAGCTCTTCATGAGCTGCTCCAGCATGGGTCTCTCCCACAGGGTGTAATCCTTCGGGAACAGGCTCCTCTGCTGGCCCACAGGGTCACAAATCCTGCCAGCAAACCTTTTCCATGTGACCCTCCACGGGCTGCCTCACCATGGTCTTCCCTACAGACCCCAGGAAATCTGCTCCTGCAGCTGGACCTCACTCCTTCTTCATATGAGTGTCTGCAGGGCTGTTTCTCCCTCAGCTCCCCAACTCTTCCACAATTGCTGCAAAACGCGTTTTATATTTTCTTTGACAGATCCCCATAGAGGCACTGTCGGTGCCCTCTCAGAGGGTCCATGGCATGCCATGCGCCATGCCATGCCATGCCATGCGCCGTGCCGTGACATGCCATGCCATGCGCCGTGCCATGCCATGCGCCGTGCCGTGCCGTGCCATGCCATGCCATGCCATGCTCTCACATCTTTTCCTTTTTTTTCACAACCCTTCATCTTCCCCCTTCCCTCCCATCCCCTCGTTCCCCAGCCCTCCCTGGCCTATCCCATCGCAGACTACACTTCCCAGCGGGCCGCGGTGCTAGCGCATGCGCAGTGCCGGCACCCCGCCCCGCCCCGCCCCGTGTTGTCCCTCCCGTGGGCGGTGCAAGGGGGCCGGGGCCGGGCTGTGGGACCGGGGCCGGACACAGGCAGTGGGGCTGAGCCGGACCGGAGCGATGGCAGCGGCAGGGCTGAGGTTCGACGGCCGGGTGGTGCTGGTGACCGGCGCCGGAGGAGGTGAGGGGTTTCTGCACCCGCGGGCGGTGGCGGAGCTGCTCGGGGGAAGCCCGGGCGGAGCGGGCTCCGCGCAGCCGCCGCTGCCCGCGGCCCTGGCAGGTGCCCCGGCGGCGGCCGGTCCGGCTTTGCGGGGGACAAGCGGGTTGTTTCCGCGGAGGAGAGAATGGGGAGGCGCTGTCTGTGCCGGCCCCGGCCGTACCAAGGCTGTGCAGGGGTCAGGGCCGTGCCTGCCGCTGCCGTCCGGGGCCGGCCCCACACTCCCGTGCTGTGAGCCCCTCCGAACGTGGGGTTTCCGCTGTTCAAACAGAGGCGGGGAGCAGCGCCGCTGCGCCCCGCTCAGCCGTGGGTGTCCTCCTCCATGCGCTGTCCTGCTATCCTAATTCCTTCCCGCTGAGCTCGGACCTGGTGGCGTGTGCCCCGTGTGTCCTGGCTCGGCGCTGCCCCGGCCCGGGTTTCGGTGTGCCGTCCGTGCTGCGGACAGCAGCGGCCGCTGCTGCTGCCTCCTGCCCGCGCTGCTCCCGGGAGCCGGCCTGAGGCAGCGGGGAGCGGCGGGACAGAGGGATCCCTGTCAGCAGCAGGGCCGGCCTGCGCTGTTGGTGGTCTGCAGGCTTGATCTCTCCAGGGAACGTGGTCTGCAGTGGAATGCTTGCTTTTGTCAGGAAATGTTTTTGTATTTGTTGTTATGGCGTGGGGGTGGTTGGTGGGGTTTTTTTTTTGTTTGTTTTTTGGTTTTTTTTGTTTTTGTTTTGTTTTGTTTCTTCCCCATTTTATTATTTTTTTTTCCTTCCTCTCCATCCATGCTTTGACCTTTGCCTACTCTGTTGGTTAAGCAAAAATATGATCTGTCAGTGTGGATGAGTGAGAAGCAAAGTTTGTGTTTGGGATGAGCTCTTCAGGAAACTTGTTCTGCCCTGCTCTGAAAAGGGTCTGCCCTCACCACAGTGGAGTTTTGCTCTCATTTTGTGGTGATGCATATAGCCAGGGGAGTCCTAGATTAAGTGATGTCTTGTAAAGAAGATGTTTTAGAAAGCCCTGAACTGGCCTTGTACATCACATTAAGGTGACCAACCTGATAATAATTAAGACCAGGTTTTTTAATGGAGCTTTTTGTTTCTACTGGATCTGTATTTGTGGCCTTTTGCCTATGTAAGTTTCATCGAAGAACAGGTTAAGACCTTGCATAATAGCAAAACAAGGTCACTGTGACAGTAACAAAGCTTCTAGAAAGTATTGCACTGAGTAAAAGTTGTATGTCATAAGTGTATGTACAGTGACCCTTGTACTCTTAGGGTTAGACTGGTTGAAAATGGTTTGTTAATAGAGCAAATCCCTCATGTGTTGTATTTCACAATAGCTTTTTAGTAAGAGTTGATTAAATTTAAGCCAAGATTAAGGGAGGTCCTGTTGTCTAGAGATTAGTTCTTGTTTTGCTTTTATTTAATTTACATCATTGTAGTTAGACTGCATTACTAATAGCATTGTTTATTCAGCATTGATTTTTTGGATACTGGTGAGCAGATCAGAGCTGGGAATTTAATTAGATGTCTGTATCACTAATTTGTGTGAAAGTGATAGCTGCTTTCACATAGACATATATCTAGAAAGTGTTTCTTTTCAGTTTGAGCAGATTCTTTGTGAATTGCTGTTATAGACATACTTTATGCAGCCTGTCTTTTTTTTTTTTCACTATTAGTTTTGATTCTCAAGTGTTCAGTCCTTGCTTAGAACTTGAAAAGGCCAGTACCTATAACATGGCCTGAGTTTTGTGCACTTCTCAGCTGTGCACTTCTCAGTGGCTTTTCAAAACAAAACAAGAAATATTTTCTTGTACTTTTGTTACGTGAGCAGTGGATGTATACGCATCTCACATGTGATACTCTCTGTTGCAGAGGCCTGAGGGAGTCTTAAGGAAAGTTCTTATTTTTTTCTTTTTTTTTTTTGAGGGAGCTGGCTTTGAATGTCCTGGTGAGGTGCAAAGAGATACTGTTAGCATTCTGAGAAACTCTCTTCTGTCTGATGATCATTTTTTGATAATTTGAATCTCCTTTTATTTGAAATTATTAAAGAAAGGATCAGTGCCATTAATCCCAATAACTTTTGACTGGTACAGCAGATAATATATCTGTAAATCATTTATCGTAATGAATGGCAAACACAATTAGAATCTAAGCCAGAGTGAGGGTTCAAGACCCTTGCTTTTGTATGTGATAACAGAAATAACAGTCTTAGGATAGACAAACTATGTATCTGTTTGGATAACTGAGGTATTAGGCATTCCTTTGTATCCAAAGGATTTTGTCAATACATCTTCAGTTAAATTTTATTCAGTTTCTTTTTCAAATCCCAACCTTAACTAGGAAAGTATATTATTCACTTAAAGTGTAATTAATTAACTTGAAACATCCCCTTCTTATTCAGTGTTACAGTAGGACATTAAAGGTTCTTCCTTTCAAGTGCATTTTTCTGTCACAAACTCAGCAGCATACAGCTTTCCCAGATGCATCTGTTGAATCCGATAACGAAGAGTAAGCATGGTTTGTTTGGGTTTCTTTCCTCTTGATTGGAAGTTTTGTTTACTATTTATCTGCTGGTTTACTTTTATATTTTGTTCTTATAAAAGCTTTTGAGCTGCTTGGGGAAATCATGTTTTGCTTTGAACCTGTGAGGTGTTTGTGTTGAATTGGTGCATTTTTCTTAATGCAATTATTTTTTATGTAGTTTTTGTCTGAATTGTGATCCAGGAAACAAATTCACTCTTGTTTTTACCTTTTCTTTTTTTTTTTTTTTTAAACTAGGTTTGGGCAGAGCATATGCTCTGGCTTTTGCTGAAAGAGGAGCTTCCGTAGTTGGTAAGTTTTATCTTAACTAACTTGATCCAGACAATAACCTTTGCCTTTTCACAAAGCTTGCATTCAACAGTCCATACCCTTTTGGACAGTAACCTTTGTTATTTAATAGTTTTCTATCTTATCTTTTGCTGTTTAATTTTGCATCTAACCATAATTTTCTTATGAAACAAGTTGCCCAAGTTTGTTCAAGGGCTCACTTTTGCTGGAAAGCCAGTTTGATTCAGATAATTTCCTAGATTTCTTTCATCTATGCATACAAGTCTTTACTACAATCTGTGGCCAGAGTGTGTTGTCCTAGGTAAATACAGCTCAGAAGCTTCCACTATGACCATTTGAATATGTGAATATGTTGTCTTACAGTGCCTTCTCCCAAGAAAGATGTTACTGAAATGTAGCTCAATAGCATTGTTTCTTTCTCTAGCTCATGGGATAGAAGAGCTGTCTGCTCCCAGTGTCAGTGCCAAATACCTGTCAGTAAAGGATTTCTGGTGGTTTTGGAGTTCCTTGGTTGAACCTTAGCAGGGCATATTTAGTTGTGAAAAATGCTGTATCACAAGGCAATCCTGAAGGTTAAGTTGTGTTTTAGGTACTCACTGGCAGCTGGCCTTGCCATTTTTAGATTGGCTCTTAGGAAAACTTTATTCTCTGAAAGGGTTATCAGGCACTGGAACAGGCCAGGGAAGTGGTTGAGTTACCACCACTGGAGGTATTTAGGAGATGTGAAGATGTGGCACTTAGGGAATGGTTTACTCCTGGATTTAGCAGTGTTTGGTTAATGGTTGGACTTGCCCTTACAAGATGTTTCCAACCTTAATGATTCTGCGATTTTATGATTTTGCTGCCTGTGAATGAGTTTGTAAAGGTATTGTTGACAAATTCAAGATTAAATGTTTAAAGACATTATGGACAAGAACTTGCTCACTGGTTTTTTTGTAGTTTTCTGATGGCAATCCCAATCTCAGTTTACAAAATTCCATAAAAATTGTTTGGTTTTACTTCATTGATTAAAAATGAGTATGTGTGTAGACAACTTAAAAAAAATGGAGGTTTTTTTTCTTCTTTTCTTCCTGTTAATTGCTGACTTTGATACTTGCTGTATTTACTATGGATGTGAATAATTCATGTGGAGTTCTTATTTAGCAAAAATTATGTCACTAAAGCAGTCCAAATATTTTGTACTGACTCTCTGTAGATGATGGTGGTCTGACTTTTCCAGAATGATCTGAAAGAAAATGTATTCTGTTGCCTGACTACTGCTAATGCTCTTTTGTCTCTTGGCCTTATTGTGTGATAACTAAACAATATGTTGAGAATTGACTGTAAGGCAACCTCTTATTTCCTTTTGGAAACCACACTTCACCACACTTCAGCTTGTCTTGCAGTGTTACCTCTTCATGCTTGTATTTGTGTCTCTTGTTCTCTTACAATTCTGACTTCAAAGAGTTAAGTTACTTATATAAACATTTAGTTTTTTAAAACTCAAGCAGATATGAGGCTCCTATCTACCTTGTCTCTTTAAAACAAGTTCCCTTTTATAAGTTATGGAAATGAAGGTATGTTGTAAGAACAGTGATCAAATACTGTGGAGTAATATTTTGACTAGTTGGAAGAATAACAGTAGCCCCCAACATGACACCATTGTCCAGTCCTGCATCTCTGTTGAGTGAGTTGCTATTAATGTGGTTAGATTGACAAGAGCAACCCAGGTGGAAATCCCTGTTCTCATCACCCAGTGCTGCCTGCTACCACTGTTTTTTGTCATTCCTTATCTGTTTCATCCCTCTTATCTAGAAAAGTTGAAAGCAGGAAGAAGGGATGATTTGCTTTTGTCTTGGATCCTGTGTTATGTCCAGATCTACTGTTTCTTCTGGTCTGTCTGAGGGTTCTTGTGTTGCTGTTTTAGTTTAGTTTAGAGTCATGCCTTTGAAGCAACTCTCCTGATATGTATCATATTTGTGGTTTTGTTTGTGTAATGAAATGATATTGAATTGCATGAATCCTTTAAAATATAAACCAGAAGATGCAATCTATCAGCACACCTACACAGTTCATCTATTTTTGGCTTTTAACACCGGAATACCACTTACTGTTTAAAAAACTTGTACTGTAGATGTCAGGTTCTCAGGTTTCACCCTTCAGATTTGCTTCTCTACTCTGCTAATGACACACTCATAGCCTTAGAGGAATTCTTCCCAAGGTTCAGACTATAACTATGCTCTGCCAAAACTGCTGCAGTCTTTGGGTCTTTTCGACTGCATGTTTTCAACTGAGAATTATGTGATGTAAAGTTTGGGCTTAAAATAATGTTATTTGTCTATTTTGTTGTTAGGGTTTCTTTTCATTGCTCTACCACACTCACAGAGTTACTATTTTCAAAGCCTAGAATAGCTCAACTCTTTCCTGCATACTCATTTTTGTTTCAACTCCATTAGTGCCTGAGCTTGGCCTAAGGTACTTTACCGCCTCTGAAAATTTTACCAAATATTTAATGAAGGCTTTGTCAGTAGGTTACTATTGGAGTGCGGGATAAGCATCTATAAACTTGTCTGTGGTAGAGAATTGTAAGGTCTTAACAAGACTGAAGGGTTTGTGTATGTTTACCACCCAAATTGTCCGCTCTTCTTTCTCAGGTGTTATTCCTGACTTGCTTTCCTGTGGTATCATGGATGTTGCAGGTTGAGGGGTCTGCCTGTGTTGCCTAGCCTAACACATCACTACACTTAGAAATTTTCCTTAGTGCCTCATTTGAGCTGTGTTGGCTGCATGTTTGGATTGTTAGATAATGATCTTTGTCTCCTTTGTTATTTGTATCAGTCTGTTAAGGTATTGGTACTTTCTGCTTCAGGCTGGGCATTTTTTGGGTTTGGTTTGTTTTGTTGATGGTTGGTTGTTTTTTCTGGTTTTTTTGACATGTCATATCCCTCCACTTTTGATACTCACTTCTTCTGGACTTCGGCATTTTTATTTACTCAAAATTTTTCTGCCATGGTTCTGTATTTCTCTTGAAGTGCTGCACACAAAGCTGAATGTGGAATTCCAGATGAGACTTCTTGATCTGGATAATACAGAGTGATTTTTGTGGTGTGTCCTGCAACCTGAATTCCTGTTTACATAGACAGTTAAAAAAAAACCCAACCCACGAAATGGTTTTATTTCATTTTGCGATGACACAACAGACCTGATGTTGCTGTTTTTCATCAAGACCAGCAAGGATATCCTGCATGTTTTGTGGATTTGACTGTGTTTGGCTTCTTGAGGTTAGAAGGCAGAAAGCTGGAATTCACCATAGCAAAAGATTGTTTAGCAGAATACCAGTGTTGGATGTAAATTGTCAATACTGGCTTTCTTGCAATTCCATTTTGAACCCATTTAAACAACTTCTTACCATTTTTTGAAGTTCTTTTTGTTTGTATGGGATTTTTTGGGAGTGTTTTTGTTCCCCTGGTCATCCTGTGAAGCTGAGGGATGTGCAAATACAGGAGTGCAGCAGAGTGTGGCAACCGTACGTTCCAGCTGCCATTAGTGACGCATGCCCCAGTGCAGTGAGCAGCCTGGAATTGCTCTTTGTGTCAGCTGGGCCTCTTATCCCATAGGAGCAGGATCTGAGCCTTCAGAGCAGGCCCTTCTCACTTTGTTCACACCGCTAGATATCTTCTGTGGTGGTGCTGACTGGTAGCATTTAGCTACTCTATTAAACAGGAACAAAGTCTTGCCAGTCTTGCTTGCCATTCATGCAATAGTTAGAGACTGGAATAAATTGCCTATGATTGGGGTGTAATCTAGATCTTAATCTCTGAACTGCAACACAATTATAGAGGTGGCGTGGGCAGGGCAAGCGAGTTGAATACATGGTAGAGGTGGGGAAAAGGTTTTGTTTTCCATGTTATTTATGAATAAAAAGGGATAATGTATGTTGCACTACTTTAAAAAAATAATGGTGTGTCCTAGTATTTTTCTCTTGTCATCTGTGGTCTTCAGTAAGATTCAGATGCAGCAGACTATATTAATATTTCTTATAACCTCTAGTGTGATAATGAAGTAAGGACAGACTGTGAAGTCAGAGTGTTAACAACAAAATTTCATTTCTTTGTCATGCACAGTGAATGATCTTGGAGGTGATTTTAAGGGATATGGCAAAAGCTCCTCAGCTGCTGACAAAGTTGTTGATGAAATCAGAGCAAAAGGAGGGAAGGCAGTACCCAATTATGGTATGTTATTTTTCCAGATGAATGTAATGCTGTAGGAATAGTGGACATATTAAATGGAAAGCTGGTGCTGCTTGGTAAAAGACTACTGCCAGTTTACCAATAACGCATGCATTAAACAGGTGTAATATCATGTGGAGTGGGGAGACAGATGCTAAAAGCAAGTCATTCACTGCTTTTTTAAATTAAGATTTCTCTACTAATGCCCTTCTCTTTTTTCTGATGTTTTTAACATTGAATTATTAAGCAGCTGTCCTTCTGCAGTTTTCAGAGGCAAAATGGGAATGTATAGTACTGGCTTGCTTTGCTTTGTGTTTTTCTTGGAATGCAAATATTGTGCCATTTAGACTTCTGTGTGGCATTTGCTTAATGCGGATAATGGCTGGATTTGAATTTGATTTTCACTGGGTCTGTACACAATTTATTTTTCTTAGGTCTTAGTGGAATTAGTTGTTAATATCCTAGAAGTGCAGTCTATCCAGTTAATTTTATTTGAAAAATTGTACTTTTTTGTTACAGATTCTGTGGAAGATGGTGAAAAGCTTGTGAAGACAGCCCTTGAGGCTTTTGGGAGGATAGGTACAGTTGCGTAGTTTATGTTGAAACCTATTTGCAAGTGCAAAACCATTATAAGCAGTGCAATGAGCAACATATGCATGAAATGTATTTTGCGAAGTGTCGTACTCACCAACCCTTGATGCCCATAGGCAGTGAAATCTGAATAAGAGGGGCTTTCAGCTTTTAATCTGAATTATGAACTTTTCTGGGTTTTGTTGGTGGGTTTAGCAGAAATTTAAAGCTTAGTATATGATTCTTATTTTTCTGCCCTTCAGATTTTCTGAACTTCAATAATAATTAACAATTTCTGTCACAAAGCACAGAGTCTATGGAGTGTTATAACCAGCTGCATAGAATTAACATAAATAATGTTGCTGAAAGCAGCATTTCATGTTTTGGAAGCTCTTCTGCTTATATAAGGTCAAAATGCATTAACAGAAAAGAAAAAAGAAAACCCTGAGTTAATATCTAACAATTAAAGTTCTTTTTAACCATATGATTGCCACTATTTAAAACCACTTGATGACTTTATCTCAGGGTTAAATGGCTAAAAGTACATATAATCAAAACCAATAGGAACCTTATTCAATATCTTAAAAGAAATTGTTACAATCCAGGTCTCTTTTTCAGATTTGTGACTCTTTAGTTTCTCTAGTTTTCATTTGGGCTTCTGCAGCAGAGATGGTGGCACAAGCTGCCTAATCGGGGCATTCTGAAATTTAAAGCAGACTTTGAAACTGTGCAGGATGGCTGCATCCTGCAGGTATTGGATTCCTAGGCAGCCAGCACTTCACAACTATCCCTCCTTTTCAGGCTTTGTCCCATTGAGGTCCCTGTCTGGTTGAGACTTGCCTGTCCTGAAGTATTATGCTGTAATTATTGCCCAAGGGTAGAATTAATCAGGACAAGAAGCTATAGAATATACGTATATCGCATATATATTCAATGTTCTTGTCTGTATATATTGGAAGTGGGAGAAAAATAGAAACAAGCTTGTATTTTATCAGTGCATTGAATTAGTTTCCTCTTTCAATTTCAGATATTGTTATAAACAATGCTGGGTGAGTATACCTGAGGGTTTTGTCCTGTTTGACTGTGGGCTGTCCATTTTGCGTAAACAAATGTTGATCTTGTGTTTGTTTTCCTATTGTTGCATTTAAGGATCCTGAGAGACCGTTCCTTTGTTCGGATAAGTGATGAAGATTGGGGTGAGTTGGTTTTAAAATTACTTCAAAATGTTCTTTCTGTGTGAAAGGTGACATTCCTCCAACGAGTACAAGAAAGAAGAACGCACAGAAGGCTTACCTTTTGCGCTTCAGGCTTAGTGACAAGTTGCTTGTGTTCAGTGTGTAAACCAGGTCTGTGCTGCAATGCATGGTAGGTGTATGTAGTTCCAAAGGGAAAAAGGGCTTTTCTTCCCACTCCTGGTTGCCAAATGCCATAAGAAAAAGAGCCATGTGAATTTTCATGCAATAGTTTTTGTGAGCAGAACATTCCTAGTGCCAGCATTGAGTAGCTGAATACTAAAGAGGCTTAAAAGACCCAGAATTGGCTTGAGGGGAAAGCAAACTGATGCCAAGGGACAGTAGAAAAAGCAAAGCCTTCACTGAGATGGTAGATGGTGATAGGCCAGTGGATAAAACCTTTACAAAAATAGTGTATCTTCTGTAGTTCTTGTCAGAGTTAGTTTAGGTGCAGGAATTTTGAATGCTTTTGAATTCTGTACAGGAGAGCACCATCCAAGAGGCAGTGTATGTGGGCAGCCCCTTCATGATCAGTGTATGTTCAGGAAAATACTGAAAAATGGTCTTTCAAGACAAAAAAAGAAAAAAAAAAAAAAAAANGCCCCCAAAACCCCATCATTCTTTAAGTAATAATTTCAGAGTATATGAAGATAGGGCACTTTTGTCATGAAGAAGAAACGTCGTGCATTTCAAGTTGGGAAACAAATCCTGGAATTACTAAACTGATACCAATTTGTTCCTAGATATAATTCACAGAATTCATTTGAGGGGATCATTCCTGGTCACCCGAGCTGCATGGGACCATATGAAAAATCAGAAGTTTGGCAGGTAAAAATGTGTCTTCTGTTTTGCCTTTTTCAGTAGGGTATAACAGACTGATGCATGGCCAAACAGTGAAGGAGTCATCTAGCATTCTTTTCTTTCATTTTCTTAGGGGTGAAGCAAAATCGGTTCAAATGCCTTTTCAGTTGTGACCCCTCCTCTCCACTTCCTCAGCCAAATATGTAAAGTTTTTTTGTCCAGTAAATTTAAATGTATTTTTCTGACTTGCCCAAACAAAAAGTTGTTAAAATGCAAAAAGACCATTTCTATTATTGAGGACTGGTAAGAAGTGTTTGTTGTTTGTATCTTACTGCAAGTTTGAGGGACTCTTGTTCTGCTCCTTCTTATTCAAGTGACTGGTACATGCAATTCTACTCGTAGGTCATGCGTTTTTTGTTTGGTGTTTGGTTGTCATGAGTTTTCTGTGTCAGTTTTAACCCTTTGGACAAATGTACTTGTCTTAAAAGTCATGCAGGTGTTCTTAGTCTGTTTTGGTATCTATTGCTGTTAACTCGAAAATAGTGCAGTGGAATCAGATCTTTTTTTTTTTTCTTTCTTGTGATTTTATCAAAAACCTTATCAAAGTACTGACTATGTAAATCTTAACCGTACCCACATTCTGGAAACCGTGTGAGCTGTTTCCTCATCCTGTGACCTAAATAACATTAATTCTCATCCAGGGAAGTGAACTGTTGCGATAGCGGAAGTCTTAAATCTGGGAGTTTAAAATTATTTGTTCAAAACCACCATAATTCTAGAGTTGCATCCATTTAGGATAATGCTTCCCTTGTCTCCTTTTCTGTATTTGCTTAGCTAAGAGTGGTAGTGAATACTTCTGCAGTCTATGGATAGACATGTGCCATCTGTAAATTCCCCACTTTGCATAGAGTTTGTAGCTTTTCTTCATCATATTGAACCAATACTTGCAACACATCTCTTTAGATTAAAAACATTAGATTACTGGCAATAAGGCAGATAAAAAAGTGAAGTATATGTTGATCCCAGCTATGGATTATGTTTGCAAGTAGATTTGAACAGAAGTAAGGCTTTGTTGGTTTTGCACAGCCTGGTTTTTGGTAGTGAGGATATCACAGACATGGCTTCTGTGAGAAGCTGCTAGAAGCTTCCACTGTCAAGCAGAACCAGTCCCTGATGGCTCAGAAGATGGACATGCTGCTGGCCGAGGCTGGGCCAGTTAGAGCTGATGGTAACACTTCTGTGATAACAGATGTAAGAAGATCAAAACAAAAGGGGACCCAAGTTTTTCTACCTAGAGAACATGTAAGGATAACAACATGGGGACATCAGGGTCAGTGAAGAAGGAGGAGCAGGAGGTACTTCAGGCACCAGAGCTGGGATCCCTCTGCAGGCTGTGGTGAGGCCATGGTGAAGCAGCTGTGCCCTTCAGCCCATGGGACCCACAGGAATGCAGAGACCCACTCACAGCCTGTGGAGGAGGTGCCCTGCTTCCAGGCTGGAGCAGCCTGTCCTTGGAGGACTGCACTGTGTGGAAGAGAGACCCACGTTACAGCAGTTTTGGAAGGGCTGTGTGCCCGTGGGAGGGACTCACGCTGCAGCAGTTTTGGCAGGACTCCTGCTTGTTGAGAGTGGACCCATGCCAGAGAAGTTCATGGAGAACTGTGCCCCGTGGGAGGGACCCCACTGTCTCACAGGGAAGGACTCTACCAGAGCAGCAGAAGAAAATCAAACTGACCAAAAGTCCCACTCCCTGTCTCCCTGTGCTTTTGCTGGGAAGGAGGGAGAGATTGAGGAAAGAAAAGGGCTTATTTTGCTTCTTATTATCCTTTTCTATCTCTGTTAGAAATAAATTCACTTTGTATGTTAAGTTGAGCCTGTTTTGCCCTTGGAGTGTTTTTCTCCCAGTCCTTAACTCATGAACTTTTTGTTAATTTTTTTCTCTCCTCTGCCCAGCTCTGGCAGGGGAGGGTGAGCAAATGGCTTTTGTGAATGTCTGGCATTTGTGTCAAACCACAGTAGGCTTCCTTTAAAGGTGAAGGTGTAGACCCATTTCTTTTGAATTGAGATGACCTGCAACACAATGTTTTCCTGCCTAAAACCAGCTGTAAAATGGCTTTAGAGCTCTAGTGTGAGCAGTTCAGTCACCTCCAAAGTGATAACAGGGACAGCAAAGAGCAAAACTTTCCATTAATGTCTTCTTCTGTCCTGCATTTAATACATATTACAATTCTTTGAATGTGAATTCTGTGAGAATAGATCTTCAGATATTGCCAGGTAGATAATATTAAGGGAAGTAATTTTCAGTAAAGTAATTTTCTTGTGAGTGCTGAAACCTTTTATTAGTTGTAAGAATAATACCACCTAAAATGTGGATAGAAATGAGAGTCATTTACTTTTCTCTATACAGGACCCAGTGTCACAGAATGTCTTTCCTACTGTTGCAATATCACTCAGAAAGGCTCATGACTTTGTTAGTTTTCTGTGTTAGGATTTGTGAGACGTTTGCTATCCATCAGACATTAAATAGTTACCTGATTGTTAGTGAAACCAAAAACCAGTTTTTTCTTATTTGCATACTTCATTTTGAAATATGGAGACTATGATGAATATGGAGACTATAATGCCAAAACTGGAAAATGCTGTTGTGTAGAATCAAATAACTTTAAGAAATAATTTAATTTTTTTCCTCTGTTCTCCCTTAAGAATAATTATGACATCCTCGGCTGCTGGAATATATGGAAACTTTGGTCAGGCAAACTACAGTGCTGCAAAACTTGGCCTTTTGGGTCTTTCAAACACAATTGCAATTGAAGGCCGGAAGTATAACATCCACTGCAACACAATTGCTCCTACTGCTGGATCCAGGCTGACCCAGACCGTCATGCCACAAGGTGAGTAATATAAGGTCTACATATACTGATATTTTTCAGAATTGAAGCACAACAAACTTTTTCACCTCTTAAAAAATGCAAGTCATTCACACTTTATGTACTACCAATTAATTTTTCCTACTATCTTTTTGTCTTTGAACTATCAACTTACTTGCTTTGTCTACTGTGAGGAATTCTTGCTTTCTGCCACAAGGTATGAGGCAAGTTTTCTTATTTGCAAAAGGAATTTCATAGGGCAAGGCAATGTAATTGCAATCTTTTCCAAGATCCTCCTACACTAGTGGAAAGGCTTGTTTGTTTCATCATATGTGACATCAAGTATGTGCATGATGTGTCTGCGCTTGTTGCAGTGTTGCCTAATTGCAAATTACTGGGCTTTTGCACAACATGTCATGTGTGTACTCAGTGGTTCCATCATAGTGAACTGAGTTGCCTAATTTTTCTTTGTTGCACAGCTGCTAATCTTTGAAAGTTTGAACAGCTTTAACAGAGTACTGCATTGGAAAGTTCAATAAGGAACTTACTACGAAACAGTGTAAGTGTAGATTTAGGATAAATAGACTGACTAATTACTTTGGCAAGTGACCAAAAGAAAGAAAAATAATTTGGGAAAAAAAAAAAAAGGTCTGTTAAAGGAAATTGTTCTCAGAAAATCTTCTAGAATCAGCTTATTTCATTTCACTCCTGACCTTCTTTTCCCTTATGATGGGCAGATTTCAAAGCCCAGGAAATCATCACATTTGTCAGACTGACAGGGTATTGGAGAGTAATATATTTTGTATGTTATGCACAGATTGAATGCTTGATTTTGTTTGACTGAAGTAGCCTGGTTTGGGATATAAATAATCCAGGTGGTCATGACTCTAGCAGTCTTTAGGTTGTAGGTTCCAGTGATTTATTGCAATTGTTTGTAGAAGATCCAAACACATGAAGTATGCAATGTAAAATGGATTATAGTAGCTGGCAAGTTCTGAAGATTTTTAATCTACATAGGATGATAAAATATACCTCATAATTTTCTTTCTTTTTAAGAAGAGTGAGATCTTTTGTTCTCACTCTTAAGATGCAGCTCTGGTGATTTGTTTGTTGTCTTGTTCACTCCATCCCTGTCCAGTTTTTCAAAAAAAGATTTGAACATCACAACTTGAAAAACATTTTCAGATGTTTTATCAAATTATCCTTGTTATTTTAGTCAAGACTTACCTATTTGTATTCAGATATCTGCAGGCATCTTACCTATACTTTTTCATTGCCATGCATTGTTGTGTTTGTTCTACTTGACCCACATATTCTTGTTCTTGCTAAGAACTCTTAAATGTAGTTTGCATCTTTTGTACGGTTGTTTTTTTTTTCAATTCTACTACCTATTTTTAAATTATTTTAGGAGCGGATTGCAAGCATTAACGATAATAGTATAGGGCTAGATTTTGAGACTAAATTTTGCGTGACATAAAGTGGAATTCTTTGGAAAAACATAAGGGGTTTGCTGTGCACTTACAACATGCCATATTAAATGGAATTCAGCTTTACTTCTATGTAACTTCTGAAAATCAAATTCTGTTTACCTTAGTTTTGCTATTGAAGAATGTAATAGTAAGCTTTCCTAGCTCTTCATCTGGGAATGTTGGGCTGTAATTGAAAATGCTTGATGACCTTTAGCTGAGGAATAGCTATATATCTACTGCTGTTGAAAGAATGATATTCTAAAAGCTGAAAAAAGAAATTAAGCAGAATTGCTATTCAGACAGAGGATTGAATATGTGATAAGAGCTGCCTGGACAGCCGCACTGTTCCATGGCAATGTCTCAGTTTTCAGATAGCTTTCTATTGTGCTGTCTGTCAATGAAAATCCCAAATAGGATTCATATGTAACTTTAGGGCTGATAATTCTCTGTATTATTTGAAAAAATCAGCATTCCTGAATGAGATAATTCTTAAACAATCAGCAGCTGCAATTATTTTCATAATGTCTTTCTATATAGCTGGCTAGCATACTAAAAGGGAAATTGCTCAGGTACGTCTCTGTGAAGATTATGTGTAGCTGTCTTGTCCTTGGTTCAGGCTGCTAGTCAGATGGAAATTTAGGAAAGTTATGTGGCTTTGCAGTCTGCCTGAAACAGCGTTACCAGCCGTTAAACAGGCTTTCATCTCTCTGGCTAAGAAGCCGTGTCTTGGGGTTTGGCAGCATCTACATATCTCACTAGATGTTCATATTTATTGAATCTTCAAATGTTTCATTTGATTTGTCCTTTCTTTTCATGAACAAAACACTATCGATAAAATTCTCCTGGTTCTGCTGTTCATAAGAGGGTGTTAGATTAAATAATTTGGTGAAACTGTAGAGTATTTCTATTTCACAGTTCCTCCCTCTGATTTGCTCTAGATCTGGTCGATGCTTTCAAACCGGAATATGTTGCTCCTTTAGTAGTTTGGCTTTGTCATGAGAGCTGTGCTGAAAATGGCAGTCTGTTTGAGGTAATTTTTTAAATTTTTCCTTTCTTCTCTCTCCTTACGTCCTTTTGCTCCTTTCCCCAAAATCAGTTGTTTTATTTTGTCCAGCCTTAAACCTTTTGCTGAAACTAAGTTATTATGTATGAACTACATACCCAGCATAGACAGAAGAAATACTGATCTGATTTTGCAGCATTTGACAAGGTACTTCAGGCAGTAGCAGCCTTGTCAAGTTCTGTTCTGTGCTCAAAATGCTACCAATTTGATTGTTACAATTCTTATTGTGCTCTTTTAAGGTTGAAAATATACCAAAATTCAAAAGGTGTTTTTGTTCTCAAAAATCATTCAAACATAGAAATGTTCCCAGTTTGCAGGAAGGAGTAATTATTTAATTATGATATTCATTATAGGTATTGGCATCAAACTGCAAATTTGTATGTTGGATGGAAACTGTTTTATGTTGATCACATTCAGGTGCTTAACTAAACTGTTAAATACAACCAGCAGTAGTTCAGAAATTCTTAATGTATTGAGTTTATTCTAGAGTATAGTTTTGTTTCCCAACGTTAATAAAGCTTTGCTTTGTGAAGTGTCATAAAATGCTGACATTCTTCTTTTCTTGGCAGGTGGGAGCTGGGTGGATTGGAAAATGTAAGTACTTTGTTGCAGAATTGATCTTGTTTTTGGAATTGAAATTGAGACTGTGCAAATTTTCTTTAGATTTAACCTGTATGCTCAAAACAAGAAGATGAATAAAAGCTTAGGGTTCTGAGGAAACTGCTTGTATTCAGTAAAAGTCAAAAATTTAACTTTATGTGGGAAAAACTGGTAACTTAGGTTTGGGCATTGTTACGCATTTAAACAGTAACTGAAAATCTGCCTAAATAACTTTAACTCTTGGATCCTGGGCATGATTTGAAATAGAATTTGTGGTGCTATGTATACATTGCTACCTTTTCTTGATAGCTTTAATTTTTTGTGACATAAAAGTACCACATGCTGATAAGCAGGTATGCTTTTCTTTTTTCATTTAATCCTTTTTCATTGCTTTCCACCTTTACTTATGCTTCTATTAAAATACAGTAATTTCATGATTATAAACCGCACCATTTTGACTAAAATTTTGGTCTGAACCCAAAGTGCGGCTTATAATCAGGTACGGCTTATATATCGACAAAGAACGAAAAGTTGCTGTTTTAGAAGGACAGGTGTCTGCTAAGAAAGGCAGGAGCTTCTCTTTGAAATGGAGAATGGAAACCCCTCCCATCAAATTATTATAATTTTGAAATCAAGGGGCTTTCAGGCAAAGATAAGGGAAACAGGAATAACAGTTCTTTTCTAGGGAAATTAAAATAGAAATACATTACTACAAAGAAACAAACTCCAAAGCCTGACAAAGTCAGAGTCAGGCAGGGTGTTGGTAGCAGTTCGATTAAATGGTGGTTGCAGTCCTCTTGTAGTGACAGATGTGATTCGGTTGAAGCAGTGCTCCTGTAGAAGGTGCAGTTTCCCTCTAAAGGTCCAGTGGTGATGTGGAAAAATCCAGTTTTCCTCTGGAGTCCAGAGGAGAAAGGGGGTTACCTTAGTGTCCCAAAACCTCTATTTTGATCTTGGTAAGAAATGTTGGGCTCTTCCCCCTGGCTGGAGCAACTTCCAGTGGGATGAAGTAATTTTATCAGTCACACAGTGGGACTCAATGGCCATTAGCAGAAAATGACTCTCTGGAGGAAGGCTGGGTTGTGAAAAGGTAAAGAACAATGCTCTGCCTGGTTTCAATGGATGGCCCATTAATAGAATATCTGCCATGGAGATAAGGATCACTGCCCCACCCTCAACAGATGGTGATAGAATAGATACCTTTTATCACACACTGTATTGTAACGTGCGGCTTATAATCGTGAAATTACTGTACTTGTGTATAAGCGTATTGAGGCAATTAGTCTTCTTAAATAACTAGTAGCTATGCTACCCATGTATTTTCCTTATTGATTCCAGTAACTAACTTAAATATTAATGTAAGGAAAACTTGCAGGCAGTACTGAGCACTTGAGAGAAGAAAAAATATTCAGAGCATGAGATGACTTGTTTCCTAGATTCATTGAACCTCGTACAAGCATTGTTTTCATAAACTGTACAAGTTTTCAATCTACATGAGTGTCATCAGTGGGTTGCAAGTAGGGCTATTAACTCAGAAAGTCATTCTGCTTCCTTTGTATTTTTTTTTTCAAACTTAATAGTAATTTTGTCCATTTCTAAGTACAAGTGTTCTGTGTAACTAGAAGAGTGTTTCCAAGAAGTGTGGTAAACAGATTAAAAGAAGCAGGGCAGCAGCACAAAACAGCTTGCTGCCCTTCATGAGCAGTTAGGTTTTAATGCAGCTGAAGATCTGCAGTTCAATCAAGACAAAATACCATTTTTCATCATTAAAATGGCTAGCTATTGTTGAAGTTGCTGAAATGAAACCAGGTTGTTAATGAGGCACCAATATGGTCTGATTCATTGTCTTCTGCTAATTAATGACAAACCAAACATGACTGGTTAAGTATTAGAATTACAGTCCAGAAGTCTGTATCCTTATGGAACTAATTTCACATTGGTCTCACCAGTTTCTCTCATGATATAGTATTGAAATACAACTTCAGAGATCATTTAGAGGTGCTGGCTACTGGTATTTAAGTCCTTTTATTGCTAAAAAGAGGTTTTCACTTTTTCCCTTTTCATGCTTTCAGAAGATTTCTAAGCATTAATAGTTGAAGTCATGTCAGAAGAGAAAGCCTGTAGATACATACTAGCTACAACTTTTCAGTAGACAGAATCTTAAAACTAGTATTTCTGTATAGAGTAATGCTTTTGTAGCTTCAGTGAAACTTAAAACCAGTGCTATTCCCTTTCCGGATGCAAGTTAAAGCAGTAAGGCCTTTCAGTCAGCTGGAAGTTATACTGGTGAGTTACATTGGAGTATTTAAAACATTTCCCTTACTGTACCATCTTGAAGGTGGTGGCCTATGTGAAGGTTATCTAAAGAAATTAAAAGCTTTGTTTATTACTGGGATTCTCTGTCTATTTTCCATTAGTGCGCTGGGAGCGATCCTTGGGTGCCATTGTGAGAGGAAAGAATCAGCCAATGACGCCTGAAGCAGTGAGAGATAAATGGGAGAAGGTGTGTGACTTTGATAATGCCAGCAAACCTAGAACCATCCAAGGTAAGGGAGACTTTTAAGTTAGGGCCGTTCAGCCTGGGGAAGAGAATGTTTTCGGGAGACCTTAGTGTAGCCTTTCAGTACTTTATGGAGGCCTTTGAGAAATATGGAAAGATGGGATAAATGTATACTGCTGCAATAGGACAAGGGCTAATGGCTTTAAACTAAAAAAGGATCAATTTAGGTTAGATGTAAGAGGGAAGATTTTTACAGTGAGGGTGGTGAAACACTGGCATAAGTTGCCCAGAGAGGTGGTAGATGCCCCATGCCTGGAAATATTCAAGGTCTGGTCATCAAACTGATTTACTCGAAGATACTCCTTCTTGGGAGTTGCTGGGGTATTCGACTAGCTGACCTCTAAAGGACCCTTCCAACCCAAACTATACTTTGATTCTGTTTATGTGGATAGCTTGGGTAAGCAAAGCTTAGAAGAGGGCTTTCTTTCAAATAGTTGCTGAAACTTCCAAATTTACAGAACTAGTGAATTTTCTTGTAAATGTGTTACATTAATAATTTACTGTATCAGTATGGTCAGATCTTTCTAAAGCAATTGCATTAAGACATGATTTATCTTAAAAGTTTCTAGAGAAGTGACATAATTGTCATTGTAAGCATGAATTGGACTGATGATGGTGTTTTATTTGCACCTACATGCAGACAGCATAGTATGATAGAGAGATTACATTTTCTTATCTGTCCTGGAATCCTGATTTTTGGTGAACATTTCACTACCAAAAAGCTCTGGTTAAGTCATAGGATATATCACAGCAAGGAAGTTCTTACTGTGCCTTATGTTGTAAGGTCACATTACCCCCCTGTCTGGCGACCAAAATGATTTTCTCTTTCAATGCTTTGTTTATTTTTCTGGTTCTTTGCTAGCATTTAAGAGTGCAGGGCAGAAGGGGAAAAAGCATCATTATGTACAATGTCAGTTGAATTTCAGAGATACTTAAATTCACAGTAGATGTTTAAGCTGTTAGTTCAGGAATTCATTACGAAATTTTGTTAAAAACCTTTGAATATACATTTTTAGATGCCTATACCAAAACCAGAATAGTACACACTTTTCCCTCAAATTTTGGCACACTGGGGAATGTAACCATCCATACAGTAGTTCTAGGTCACCAGACTGATCTTTAGCTTACAGATACCCTGTTTCCAAATGCATGCAAGTTTATATGTGCTCTCTGTTCTGCTGTAGAGTGGTATTTATAACAACGTAATTCCAGCTTTATTGCTTCTGATCTGTTCTAGGATCTGTCATGTGTACGGTAATTTCACGATTACAAGCCGCACCATTTTGACTAAAATTTTGCTCCCACCCCGGAAATGCGGCTTACACTCAGAAGTGGCTAATATGTGGAAAATTTTCTGACATTTCCAACCCCGGAAGTGCAAGCCGAGGTGCTGAGCCGAGCACCTACCAGTAAAACCCGGGACTGCGTGATTGTTACAAATTGGTTACTCTGGTTCACGGCGGGTGGAGCTGGGCTCCATGCCAGCAGCGCGGTGGGGGGAGGGACGCGGGGGGCTCCCTCTTTCCGGCAGTGCAGCCCAGGGCAGAGGCGGGGGCTCTGTGCTGCCATCCCTGTGGCTTGGGGGGCTCCCATCCCCTCCTGCTGCCGCCGCAGGTGTCAGTGGGCTCCGTGCCCCCCTGCCACTGTGGGGCAGCACCAGGCTGGGGCAAGCGAGCCTGACGGCAGTGGCGGCCGGCCCCGAGTGGCTCCGCCAAGCGGCAGTGCTGAGCTGGGCCACCTGGCCCCGTTGGAAGCCCCAAGCGGGCTGAGCCCTCAGGGCCTGAGCTGAGCCAGTAAACCCCATGTTCCCACGATTCTGTTACTAATTGGCAACTTTGTTGCACATAGGTCCTCGCTGCGAACAACAGAGCAGCTTATAATCAGGTGCAGCTTGTGTATGAACAGAGAACAAAATGTTGCCGACACCCAGAGATGCGGCTTATAGTCCGTGCGGCTTGTAATCGTAAAATTACTGTACTATGTTACTTTTGTGCTGCTAGCAGAAAAGTGTTGTAGGTGGGGATTTCTTTTCAAAGTTGCTTCAGCATTAGATATGGTATTACACATCTGCCATAGTTGATGTTGTGAGGAGGAAAAAAATGGAGATGATTTTGGATTTTAAGTAAAAGCGCTTACAATGCAATATGGCAGATTATCTGCAATCAGGAAATCACAAGTGTTACACTGGCATGGTTCCATGCCTTAACTTTTGTTTTGTTATGAATTTAGTCAAAATAAAGCTTTTTCCTTTCGGTGCCATCAAGCCACAGATACTGAATAAAAACCTGTGCATTAATTGTTGTATTTTGTATTTGTGAGAATCTGCATTAAGGGTTGAGGAGAATTCTCGATAGCTCAGGAGAATTTTTTGTTCCATTAGAAGTTTCTTCTACTGTGAAATTTTCCACTTCATTGCTTGAAGGTATTTCACTGTGAAATAAAGGAAACTAATTAGAATACTTGGACTAAAAATTCAAAGGTACAATACCTAACATCTGCAAGTTAAAACTCTTCCTGCAGATTTCCTTAATTTGAGTAGTATCATGTTGTGAGGACCATTTGTGTACTAAACATTCTGTGCAGTAGGAAAAAAACCAAAAAACAGTTGATAAAATATTTGCTTTTAATGTAGTAGAAAATCCTGTAATCCAAGATGCTAATCTTATTTCCTGTTTTAGTAATACTGATAAGAGAGGTTTGACTTTATGAGTTTGTATTCTATACATAAAGCAGAAAGACCAAATTAAGTGTGATGCAGAAGCTTCTGAATGTGTGGTGCAGAGTGCAGTAGGTCACAGTTGCACCTTGCACTGCATGTTGGTGTGTTTTCTCCTTGCCTTCATGACCTACTACTTTCTCTTGTGTGACTGTCCACTTCTTCCTGCTCTGCAAAGAGAATCAGACTGTGTGGTAGAGGCAGAGGACAGACGTCTCTCTCTTGCAGACTGTATACTGTGCATAGCATTCTGTAGTATCTGTTGCACAAGTTAGTATGCTGTTCTGTTACTTGGGGAAGCAGAACTTACTGTTTCTGTGATTTATGTGAGGCACTCTGTCTCAAGCTTTAGTTGGGAAAATGTAAGCCAGTTTTAACTAAAGTTCTGTAATTGGCTCTTAGAAATTTTTGTGCATTTTTAATTCTCTTAGAAGGTCTCTGTTTACAGAAAACAACTTGATTATTCTTACTGTCTGACTTCCGGCACAGCTTAAAACATATGTCCGACATATAGCAAATTAATGTAAAACACGTCCAAGGTGTGTGTGTATATATGTGTGCACACTTTGCATATATATGAAGGGGAAGTCCACCAGCTTTCCTTATATGTACAGTAATTTCATGACCATAAAGCGCACCGGACTATAAGGCGCACCCCCCGGGAGGTGGCAAATATCGCAACTTTGTAGATCATATAAGGTGCACCAGACTATCGGGCACACTTTTTTTTGCAGCGAAGTTCTGCTCCACGCGCAACAAAGTAACGAATTAGTAACAGAATCCCGCAATCATGGAGTTTACTGGCATGTGCTCAAATTGGAAACATTTTAGCAGATTGGTGTAGCCTTTAATTGCAACTCCAAGCGCCCTCCCGATGCACGGGTGGGCCCCGGCACTCCTGCCCGCCCCAGGCTGGTGAGGTGGGGCTCGGGGCTGCTCGGGACTGCCCACGGCTTAGGACAGCGCAGCACTGCCCACTCCCTCTCTCCCTGTGCGGCTCCTGCTGGCCAGGGGCTGCCTGCTCCCACCCCCCTTGGGGCTCGGCACTCCCGTGGCACTGCGCCCCCTTGCGGCTCGGCTCATGGCTTGTACTTTTTTTTTGCAGTGAGGAGCTGTGCCACATGCAACAAAGTAACGAATTACTGGCAGGCACTCAGTTTGCAGACATTTTTCACAGTTTGGCGTAGCCTTTAAACTCAGCCCCAGGTGCCCTCCTGGTGCCGCGGGCTCCGGCACTCCCACCCGCCCCTGGCACCGGCTGACATGGCTCGCAGCTCCTGGCTACCACCACGCAGCCGTGGGTCCCAGCTTTTTCTGCCCGGTGGCCACAGGTGCCACGGGCCCAGGCACTCCCACCCGGCGCTGGCTGGCGCAGCTTGGCTTGCAGCTCAGCCGCCACAGCCGCTGGCGGCTCCTTCCCCCCATGACCAGGCTACCGCCGCCCGGTGGCTCCTCGTTCTCCCCGCACCCGGTGCTGCCCGGCAGCTTCTCATTCCCCCCGTGCCAGAGCTGGGGCCGGGGGCAGTTCCCTCCCTCCCCGCACAGCTTCTGCCGGCTGCAGCTGCCTGCTCCCACCCCCGCTCGCGGCTTGACTCTCCCATGACACTGCCCCACCATTGCAGCTCACACTTCTGGGTTTGCGAATTTCGCAACTTTGTCCATCGTATAAGGCGCACCGGACTATAAGGCGCACTTCCGGGTTCGGGGGAAAATTTCAGTCAAAAGGGTGCGCCTTATAGTTGTGAAATTACTGTATTTAAAAAAGGTTTAAACACTTGTGCTGTTTCATCTGTTGTTTAGGATATGGTTCATGTGCAATGGCCCCTTATTGGAAAATGAATAATTTTGGAAAGAGACACCCTTTGTTGTGACTGTTTTCAACCTTTGCTCTTCAGCTTAATATTTTCCTTCTGTCTGCTAATGGTTTACTGTATAATAGCAGGTGATTCTAAAATGGTGAACATTTCAGGTTTTAGAGTTCCTTAATAGTACAACAATCTAAAAAATACCCTAATACCAATGATAAAATAATTGTGTTAAATAAGAAGTTTGCTACTGGGTTTGTTTTTGCCTAGAATTATACTCTTTGGTATAATTGTATATTTCTTGAGTCTTAAAAGAAAGTTAGAAAGAAGGTTGGGAATTACTATCCTATTCTGTCAGCCTCAACTCTGTGTGTGGGAAGGTCATGGAGAACAGGGAGGTGATTTGAGCCAGCCAGTAGAGGTGCACCAAGGGTGAGTACCCAATGGCCTTCTGCCATGGAGTGACTCCTTCAGTGAGTAAGGGAAGGCCTGTGAATATCATCTGCCTGAACTTGCCTAAGGCCTTTGACACAGCCCCCCATAACTTTTGTCTAAATTTGTGAGATGTGGATGTGACAGATGGAGTGGATGTGGTGATGGTTGGATGGTCCATGTCTCAATGGCCGTGTGGAGATCAGTATTGAATGGTGTCCCTCAGGGACCTGTGTTGTGAACAGTACTGTGTAATCAATGTTTAACAGTTTTGCTTAATTAATGACGTTGGTAAGGGGTTGAGTGTGCATTCTCTGCAAACTAACTGAGTGGTACGGTGATACACCTGAGGAATGGGATACCATCCAGTAGGACCTGGATAAGCTGAAGGAATGAACCCATGTATGCCAAGTGCAAGGTGTTGCACCTAGGCTGGGGCAAGCCCCAGTTTCAATACAGGATGAAGGCATCAGAAACATGTCTGTGGAAAAATTCTTGGAGATGGTGTTGGATGAAAAGTTGGACAAAAGCTGGCAATGTGCGCCTGCAGCCCAGAAGGTCAGTTGTATCCTGGGATACATCGAAAAAAATATCTCCAGCGGGTTGTGGGACTTGATTCTGCCCCCACAGAGGTCTCCTTTCCACTTGGAATATGACATCCAGCTCTGCAGTCTTTAACACAGGAAAGACATAGACCAGCTTTGGAGCAAAGCAAGAGGAGGGCCACAAAAATGATCAAAATGATGAAACTCCTCTTCTAAAGGGAAAGGTGTTGGATTTGCTCGTTCTGGAGAAGAGAAGGCTTCAGTGACACCTTTTTGTAGTCTTTCAGTATTAACTTTTTGGCAGGGCCTGTTGCAAGAGAACAAGGGGTAATGGCTTTAAACTAAGGGTTGATTTAGATGAGGTGTAAGGAAGAAATTTTTTACAAAGAGGATGGTTAAATGTTGGAACAGATTTTTTGCAGACAGGTAGTACGTGCCCCATCCCGTAAACATTGAAGGTCAGGTATGACGGGGCTCTGAGGTACGTGGACTAGTTGAAGATGTATCTGATCATTGCAGGGGAGTTGGACTAGCTGACCTCTAAGGGTCCCCTCCAACCCAAACTATTCTATGACTTTGTGATCTCCTTCATATTCAGCCAGATGCTAGCCAGCTCATCAATTTTATAGTTCACTCATGTCACACCTTCTGGAAGGCTCCTTGAAAATGAGATTGTAGTATTCTGCACCATTGTTAATTTACCGGTTTCCTTTATACTGTTGATCTTAATTATGACCAATTATTTTGTCAAAAATGGATGTTGGTAATCTTTGTCTCTCCATTAAAAGTGATCTTTGTATTCCTGCATGTTCGTAGTTAGTGGTCGTGCTAAGTTGAGGAAACATTCAGGTTTGCTTGGAGGTCAAACCTGTATTTTCCTGTGAGGATTTTAAAACAATGTGAGACCTTCCTTTTGTTCATGCAGAAAAAGTAGAAAACAATTAGTTACTTCTCCCAGTAGCTCTATATTGCTTTTCTTTTATTCATTTAATGAATGAACAAAGGGATAAAAGAGGTTGCCTTTTTAAAGGTTCTTATAAATTACACATCTTGTTTTGCACATTTTCACATTATGTAAACGTCATAACCTTATGTCATATTGTGACAAAGTTTGTATCTAAAGAAGAGGTGACAACGTATGTTTATTTCTTAGATGTTCCTTTTCTTCACAAGATTCAGGTCACAAACAAATGTTATGATGATTCTGGCAGAGAGATGGTAAGCAAGAAATAGTTTAGGAAAACAGGATTCTGCAAGAGGGCATGCAGTTTACCTTGGAGGGTGTTTAGAACAGTGCTGTGTGATGGAGCAACATTGTGTTAATGCAAGCAGCAATGCAAGTCAATATGGGCCCAGGGGTTTTGAAGAGAAGGGGAGTGACTCCAGATTAAGGCAGTTAAGCACAGTAATTTCACGACTATAAGGCGCACCCTTTTGACTAAAATTTTTCCCCAAACCCGGAAGTGCGCCTTAGAGTCCGGTGTGCCTTATATGAAGTACAAAGTTGCAACATTTGCCACTCCGGAAGTGCGAGCCGTGAGCCGTGGGGGGGGCCAGCAGTGCCGTGGCAGCCGGGTGGAGGCGGGCCCGGGGGGCCGCGGCACCGCCCCTGTCAGGTCCGGGAGGGCCAATGGCTGCTGAGTGGAGGTGGAGCCGGGTGCCCGCCGCACTCTCCCTCCCGGGTCTGGGCGGGCCCGGGAGCCCGTGGCTGCCGGATGGAGGCAGGCCCGGGGGCTGGCAGCAGCCCCCCCTCCCGGGCCATGCGGGCCTGGGGGCCCGCCTGGGGGCCCGCGGCCCCCTACTCCTGGGTCCATGTGGGCTTGGGGGCCCATAGCTGCTGGGTGGAGGCAGGCCCGGGGGCCCGCGGCGCCACCCCTGTCGGGTCCTGGTGGGCCTGGGGGCCAATGGCTGTCGGGTGGGGGCGGGGCCTTGGCCAGCAACCTCGCAGGAGGAGCTGGGGGCGGAGTCTCACTGAAAAAAAAAAAAAGTACGCCCTATAGGTGGGTGCGCCTTATCTGATCTACAATGTTGTGAGTTTTGCTGGCTCCCAGCAGGTGCGCCTTATCGTCAGGTGCGCCTTATGGTCGTGAAATTACTGTAATGATTTTTCACTCGTCTGATTTAAACACTAATGCAAGTCATGGGTTTATGCACAGAATCACAAACAGGATGGGACTGTTGTTGAACATAGCTGCTTTATTTTCCAAGCATCAGTCTCATTACAAGGTTGGGACAATAAGAAGATGCCACCAGCTGACGTTCTTGGCAGCAGCGGCAGCACCTGATGTTACAACGCACTTTAAAGCTTTTTTGACCGATCACAAAAAGCAAAAGCATATTGACAGTTCTCTCCATCCACTCTAAGTACACGTACCTTTGGTTAAAGCAATGCTTGCTCATTTTGAATACAATACCTACTTGTAAGCCTTCTAATTCAATGCACAGAGCTCTGTTATTAGGCTTAGAGCTTCTTAATAGCTTGCTAGATATACCTTCTGCAACTTAGGGAGTTATTCTAGCCAAGCTTTATACAGAGACCATTGTTCTATTTGTCTTTTCTTTCTAAATCTCATATAACTTTTCTGCTGACAAATCTTGCAGCTACTGCTTAGCTCTAAAGCAGTTCTGCTATCTCTGAGGCCTGCTTTTTTGCAGCTTTCCCAAAACCCTCTGGTTTTAGGGATTCCCACAAAACACATTTTTATTTTTCTCTGCATGATTCTCATCACCTCTTGTTTGATTTTTTTCTAATATTTAATATTGATTTTAGCCCTACTAAGCTTCAAGAAACAAGCTATTCTTGATGGCCTGCCTTTACTATAGCTGACTTCAGCCATGCATAATCTCATAATAATTTCGTCACTGTTCAGTATCAGACTTACTTTTCTGTCTGTCTGATTCAGGAAAGAGGGTAACAGTCAGCAGGTTAGACCTGTGACTTGTATTGCAAATAGTTTTTATTATTAGAAAATTGTTAGTAATTTTCAGATATTTGCTTCTCAGACAGTTGAAACATATGGTTTTCATTATATTCTCTTTAACACATTGAGATAGGAGTCATGGTTGACTGGTGGGTGCAGAACTGATGGAACCTCTACTTTTGTGTGGATGCTTGTAGAATGCAGCACCATGCTCTATTTGCAGATGTATATTTACTATGTTTAAAGGTGAACTGAGAAATACCAGGCTATGTCTTTTTTGCTGATTGTTATGTGTGTTGTGTGTCTGTAACTGGAGTGTTTCATGTATGGTTATCTAAAAGGGGGATTTTTTCAATTCCTTTCTCTAGAGTCCATAAGTGTATTGAGCGATGCTCTGAGTGAGATAGAATCTCAAGGGAATGTCTCTATGAATTCAACAAGCTCTGGATCAGTGGTCTCTTCTTCTGTTGACACTGTAAGTACATCTGTCTACCAGATGCTCTCAAATCTGTGTGAAAACCTTGAGCAGAGACACTTGTGTTGCTGCCCAGCTTATACTCTAGCTTGCTGTCTGCAAAATGAAAGGTGGGGTTTAAACTTTTGAAGTGAGGAAGCAGAACGAAAAACATCTCCAGACTCCAGTCTGTGTTTTTCCTATTGATGGTAGGAAAATTTACAGCTGAATAGACTGGATAATGCAGAGTCTAAGTGCTTGTAAATTCTGTTAAGTCTCTTTGATTAGGGTATTATTCAGAAAAGCAGCAGAGCTTGGGTGTTTTTGGGCAGTGTCATTTTGCTCTGGCTCCTTCTCTATAGATAATTTTTCCTCAATTCAATCTTATTATTCTGTTAATTATTTCAGTTGTGATTTGTTTTAGAAAAAATCTTATGCACAGCTGAGAGGGCAGCTGTATGAAGTTAACACTTTATTCTTGAACCAAGGTATAATGCCTTGCATTGGGGTAGCTTGTATTGCAATGAATGCATTAATATTTTATGGTATACTTATTACTCGTACTTTATGTGTACATGTGACTGTAAAGAAAATGCTCAAGTGTCAAGTTTGATAGATTCTTCTATGGGTAGATTACAGAAAGAATGCAGGTTCAATATTAACTGGTTTTGATTTTTATTTTATGCTGACTTTTTGTTTTCAGGCAAGCATTGTTGGCCGTGGATTGGGTACCAATGTGTATAAATACACTCACTTGGAACCTATTCTATATGCACTTGGTGTGGGAATGTCAACGAAGGATCCAGACCACCTAAAATTTCTCTTTGAAGGAAGTGAAGAATTCTGCTGTTTACCCAGCTTTGGAGTAATTCCTGCTCAGACATCAATGTTTGATGGGGTTCCTTCTCTTCCAGGACTAAATATTGATCTTGCAAGGGTATGGAAAAGTAAAGTAGCTAATTTAGCTTGTGTGTCATATAACTGAAAGATGTCTTTAATTAGTTTTTTTTGTAATATTGTTAGTGCGTTTTGTTCTAGAAAATAAAAATTTGGTGGTTTGTATTCTTACATCCCAAGAAATTATTCATTTACTTCACTTGTATAATGTGTCTTCCTGTGATGAGATGTATGATGAATTTGATATTCAATTCTAATTTGTGTTCAATACACTTTTTTAAAATCATAAAACCTTAAAACTTTATTTGAAAATGTTTTGGAGATTAATTAGAAAAACAAAAGAATAAAACTTGGGGTTTTCAAATTTTGTTTCCTCTGAACACTTTTCTAAAATAGCTGCGTATTGACTTGGGGGAGAAAATAATCTATTGATTGTTGTTACAGCATTGTCTTTCTTTTCATAGATGCTGCATGGCGAGCAATATCTGGAGCTTTATAAGCCATTACCAACATCAGGTCAGTCCTTCTGTGTTGCTGATTTGTCTTTCACTATGAAATGCAAGCCACAAATAAATAATACAATTTCTCATTGAAACAAAATAGAGATATCTGAAATTACATGTAATACAAAGAAGCCTGATTAGTAATGGATTGCCAGGACTTCGTAAAGGTTTTTGGTTTTGCATTCTGTAGGCTGATTTTAAACAGGTGGTGTCCCTAAAGCAGTAACCTCTATGACAAACTTCAGGCACCCTGTGCCCCAGCTCTGAGCTGAGCTTCTCTTCTGTTTCCTCAACCTTCCTGAAATCTGTGGACGCTCCTTAAATGATTGGAGTGATCTTTGAAGATAGCCATGTGTTTGAGTCTAAAAAGTGATGTGTTTAGCTCTGAATACATGAATTATAGCAAAATTCTGTTTTAAAGAAACCCCAGAAGTTGTAAAAATACCCCAAGCAAAACAACACTCAGATCTTCAAACAAGGAATTGCAAAATTTCCCAGACACTGTTATAGTTGAGATGATTGTAATTAATATGACTATTACAATGCTCATGCTAATAATAATAGTAATAACAACAATAACAGCAGCATACTATAATGATAGTAGTAGGTAAAGAAGTAGGTAAGATAGTAAAGAAGTGTAAAGGGCTATCTGTGGGCTTCATTCCTGAAGCAAAACCTTACAATGTGTACATTCTCTTTTCTTACAGGAGAATTAACTTCAGTTTCAACTGTTGCTGATATTCTGGACAAAGGATCGGGAGCAGTCTTGTTAATAGATGGTAAAATAGTTTATGGCTTTTAATGGAGGTGTAGTTACATTTATTAGGCTTCATTTTTTAACTAGCTGTACCAATATCTGCCAGCCCTTCCATGGAGAAGACCTTTAGCTTATTAAAGCTCAGTGAGATGTGGCTGTGTAATTATTCTTGGTCGGTTAACCTGTTGAAATAGAAATACTTGCTTTCTGTGTAGGTAGAATAATACAGTATGCAAACTGATCAAAGTTCTTAACAATAATAGTACTTTTTCCTACCCAAAAGCAGTGAGTTTATATTCTGCTACCCCACAGTAAGGAGTCTGTGTCTCCATGTGTTTGCATGTGTTGTGTGGGTGGTTTTGTGAAGGTTAATCATATAGTTATATTGTGTAGACTCATCTGCAAAGCATTGATCCTGCATTCCTTTTTTATGTCTACATTATTTTAATCTGAGCAAAACTCATTTCCTTCCTCTTGTATCTACGTTAGAGGATGAGAATATCTCCAGAAACTGATAACTTGTAGTCTTCAGAATCTTACTCTCATTACATGTGATTATACCAAGGTCCTTTAGGAGACTGGATTGCAAGACTAGGTTTATAGGCTGTGAATCCCTCAACACTGTTGACCTTTTATTCTTCATTAGTCAGATAAAATTGTAAAAGATTTTTATTGACCATTCTTCATAGCTTTCTTCGTAGCCTGTCTATGCCTACAACATGCAAAACTTCCTTTTGTGAGCAGTTACCTCAGTGATTTGTGAATTTCTTCCGGAACTGTAAATGAACGTTATTAACAAAACAGTGCTGTGAATTCCAGTATAAGGTGTAAAGGAGTGAAATAGATATGAACCGAAATAGGAAGCTGAATCTCAGTTCAGTGTAAGAAGTCTAACTTTTTCAAAGGACGAAACAGGTGATCTTAAACTCTGAACCCTTCTCATACAAGGTGCTAATACCATTTTTTGTGTGCAATCATAATCTAATTTGCACACTGGTATTTTCAATAGCTTTTAATGCATCATATTTTATTGTACAGTTCTGTATTTAAATGAATTGTTAATACAATCTCAAATGCTGAGATTTCAGTTTTGTGTTGCCAGATATTTTTAGCGCCTTGAATGTCATCACCATTTTGATAGATGGTTTTTTAAGTTTAATGCTTTTAATATAAATAAAGCTCATTATATTATTTGAAACAGATCATTAGTCTTCCCTACTAGGGAAATGACTTTGCAACAGGACACGGTGAAAGTATGACCACTGTCCTCTGAATTGTTAAAATGAGCTTTGTCAAATTTCCAGCTGAACTTGTCTCTTGTAACAGCACATGATGGTTGTATGAGAGAGGAGATTGAAGACAGTATATGACCTTCCTCTTCTTTGTCTTTCAGTGAATACCTATTGTGGAAAGGACCTGGTGTGTTACAATCAGTTCTCTTTGTTTTTTATTGGAGCTGGAAGATTTGGTGGAAAACGAACATCAGAAAAGGCCAAGGTAAATCCCCACATACTCCTATTTAAAAAACCACCAAACACATAAAGACTTCAGTCAGCACTGCAAGAAAAAACATTTTCTATATGACCTAAGAAGTATGAACTGGCATTTAAGCAGTGTGGCTGTGCAAATGCAGATGGAATTTAAATACTTCTATTCACTGCAGAGCTTGAGTGGAAAGGTACTGTTCAGGTCTTGGGAAAACAGTGGTTTGGTTTTGTTTTGAGAGTTAAGGAGAAAAGTGGATTGATAAGCATTATACAGATGAGATATTCCTACACTGAAATATTTGAAAAGGTAGAATAACCTAATGGAAAGCATTATTAGGGTGGAACTTGCAGTTTCTAGAGACGATTTCTAGCTGTAGCTCTTACTCCATCTCTGTTTTAATGGAAGAGGCTTGGTAAGCATAAAGAGGAAAAGAGAAGTAGCGTATAGTTTGGAGCCTAACTTTTTTTTTTTTTCAGAGAGTTAGCAAGTAGCAAACATTGTCATATGAACACAGTGTGTTTGTGGAAATGTTTGGAGTAGCTATTTGGGTACCTGACATTGTCTCCTCTAATGCTGTGTTTGAGGGCAGTGTCAGGTGTAACTGCATGTTGTTGCTGTGAACTAGAGCCCTGAGGCACTACTGCAAGAAAGAGTTGAATAGAGGGTATGTTAAGCTCAGTGGTTTTGGACGTTTATAAATATCTTTGTTTATCCATAAATGTAGAAAGGATAGCAGGAAGCTTACCAAATGGTAAATATTGTTTCTTTTTATACATAACTGATATATTCTGGAATTAGATACGGATAAAAGATTTTTGCTGTGAAATATTCATAATATTATTACTTTTGCTTTAGCCAACAGCAGTTCCACCCAAGAGACCCCCTGATGCTGTAATTTCTGATGTTACAACAGCTGATCAGGTAAAGCCTTGTATTCTTTAGGTGTGGAAATCTTTGTTTTGTTTGGAGAAAGGTGTGTTATATTATGCTAACTAACAGTTCAGGTTTTTTAATATACCCCAGATATTTATACTTGGTAATTTATGTTTATGTGTATGTATACATATGTATGTTTGTGTGTGTAAAGCTACAACTTCTAGCTTATGCAAGTGTGTTCAATGTACTGTGTAAAACATTCTCTTCTTAAGACTGATGGAATTTTATAGTTGCTTATTACAAATTTTGTGTAGAACAAGGGGATGGATGTTTTTATTCTGTTGTACTTTTGAAAAAAAGGTTCAGGCCTCCTGAAATTTACACCACATGGTGCAAACAAACACATTGTGGCAAAAGAGAAAAAGTGCTTTTGACTCACAGTTTTGAAAAAATTAAATTTGTGTAGTAGGAGGAGTCAAGGGAAACCTGTAATACTGACAAACACCTGCACAGGTATGTTTATGTTTGTCCACATTCCCACTGGTTCACAGGCATCTGCTTTCCCCATGCAGAAACCTGTACAAAGAAATATAAGGTAAACATGCAGGTGTCAGACAAACAAGAAAGGAAAGTCTGGAACTACCAATGTTAGGACACTGAGTGGTGTTTCCAAAAGTAGCTTATCCATGGCAAGTGGCTGTAGCTTTTGAAGATGGAATTAAAATGTTGAGCATTAACTGAACTATGGCAATTGCAATGTCTGCTGAGCATCTCTCTGGTAATATATGGAGTAATTAAGTCTCCTCCAGCTGATTCTTGTGCTTGAAGTCCAAGTTAGCTCTACCCACTTCAACTGGGAAAGAGAGCCAAGGTCAGCATTTTTTTTTCATGCCACTGATTTAGTCTGCATCCTAAAATTCACAGGATTGGTCTAGGAGGTATAGGTGTCTAATTCTTCTCAATAGGCTTCATTGAAAATTTGCAAGGTGAGCAAGGAGGAGGAAATGATGAGGGAGTAATTTTCTCCTGGCAGGTGGCTAAATGTAGTGGAAGGTGCTTTTTAGCAGCCTTTATTAGATAAGATACAGCATCTCTAAAGGTCCAGGATTTAAAAGTATTTATTTTGAATGTTGGAAGGATTCTCCACTGCATGATTATATTGGAGTTGATTCCAGACTCATCAGTTTTCACATGGTATTTATGATTGCGGTGTCGTTACGGTAATTTTAGTTCCTGAACCTTAAACCCATATGTCTAGAATTGTTACTGTGCATAAAATGCTCAAAATTCATGAAATAAAATATAGTAATGACAGCATAATGCAGAAGTTGGAAAACTTGCTATTGCAAAATTGATTTGTGGAAATAAAAGAAGTAACAGAGAATAGCCATTCACTTGTTTTGGTTTTTTTTTAAGATGTACTCTGACAGGTAAATATATAAAGAAAATTATTCTCTAGTTAGAAGTTGGAGGAGCCACTGGACTTTGATAATCACAAGAAGGCTTGTGTGCCAAATTATTCAGTAGCATTTGTGTTTCATTGATGATGAAAGGAGGGGTGTACAGGAGGGAGGAATGTGATGTAGCACTCAAGAACTTTATGTACAGACTTACATTGGAAGGACAACTTAGGAAAATATTTTACATTCACCAAGATTTTACATTCATGTGTCTGTGGAATGTCACATAAATGCCCAAAATCTTCTTTAAAAAATGGAAGCTGGCATTGCTTCAAATTTCTGAAAGTCTTAGTATTTAAATAAAAAGTGTGTTGGAAGAAATGACTGTTACCATTCAACTTTTGAATTGGTGCAGAGTATAGGACAGACTGGAAGAGTCACTTTGCAGAAGGCATTTGATTTAACTTAAGCTGTACTAATGTGATAGTTGTGACACTTAGTTTTTGCGTTACCATAATTACAGTCATTTCACGACTATAGGGCGCACTGGATTATAAGGCACACTTCCAGGTGTCAGCAAATTTCCAAACTTTTGCCGATACATAAGGCGCACTGGACTATAAGGCATACTTTTTTTTTGCAGTGAGGATCCACCCCTGGCTCCCCCCATGCGGTTGCTGGCCAAGGCCCTGCCTCAACCTGGCAGCCGGGGCGCCACGGGTCCCTGGGCTTGCTTGCACCCGGCAGCTGCAGCACCGCAGCTGTGCCTCCACCTGGCAGCCGCAGCCCTGCTGGCTTCTCCCGCAGCTCACACTTCCGGGTTGGCAAATTTCTGAACTTTGTCCATCTATAAGGTGCATCGGACTATAAGGCGTTCTTCTGGGTTTGGGCCAAAATTTTAGTCAAAAGGGTGCACCTTATAGTTGTGAAATTACTGTACATGGCTAAGCTGCTCTTCATAATTAGCGTTTTTCCCCTTTCCATATCATTATCCTGTAGTAAACCATCTGATAAATAGACTTCCATGCATGTTTTAGAAATATTTACACAGGTGTCTTTCACTGAAGATAATGACTGTAGTTACCTTGAAAGTTTTTTCAGTTCTAACTCTGCTGCAGTGGTTTTTTTCCAAGAGGAAGAATGTTGCAGACTAGATGAAGCACTTTTTAGTGAGGAGGATGCTGGAATGGAAGGCTAAATAACTTTTTCTACCCATCACTGTGTGTTCAGCAGAAGAGAGGACACAACCACCTACAGTTTCTGGAAAAAATAGTGTGCTGCGTTACCGTTGACAGAATAAAGTAATCCTTTTGCTTGGTGGTATCAAAGACTAATAGCAGGAGGTATAGCAGATGTTTGTCCCTCTCCAGCCAGTGCTTATGAATGAATTGCAGTACCAATGATGTAAGCTGCTTAAAGGTAAAAGTGGCTAAGAAAAATTTAGACGTATCTAATGTTCTAAAGGCCTTTAAAGCTTAAAATTGCATCTTGCAGAAGGAGGACATTAAATATTTCTTCTAGTATTCGTGAATTCTTCCGCAATGAACTAGATGACAATTTTTCCATCTTGCCCTGTCAAGATATGCACGTGTGGTATTTTTCTAGCTTGTTCTTTCTCTGTAATCTGAACTTCACTTTACTAGACACACTGCCATAAATCTTTTGAATAAAATAGACCTTCTGACAGAAGATCAAGATGTCTAGAGGGTGTTTGACTATTAGCCATTAGCAAGGAATGAATCATTCAATTTCAACCTTATAGGGAATGTTTAATGCAGTTACAGTGCTTTATCCTGACAGTTTTCAAACTGGGGGCTTAAATTAATCAATCAAACTGATTTTGCTGAATGGTTACTAATGCAATGAAAAATAATACACAGAATGAGCTGTATTTCTGGAGAATTTTGTCTGCATATAGCTTTCACACTCTTCCTAAATGTGTTGATTTCTTGGGAAGTCATTTTCTGATGACACACGAGGTAAGCAGCAATACTTGAATTTGGTGTGAACTTCATATGGTTTGTTTGTTTGCTTACGGAAAAACTCAGTGTTCTGATATTCTGCAAGTTTCCTTCTAAAAAACTGTTCTCTATCTTCAAATATCAGAAATAATATTCAGAATACACAGTGTAATGACAACAAATAAACAAGCTTAACAGTACCACACAGAATGAAAATTTTCACCGAGTCATTTTAGTTTTACTGTTCTCTGTTTTCTTTCACCTTTTGCTGAAAGCTACTTGTTTTGTTTGCAGTATGGCAAAACTAGAGCTGTAATATGTGGAGTTTGCAGGACTTCCAAGTTTTCGTTAGTGTCAGCTCATCTCAATAGAACATCTAATAATTTTACAAAATATTTGCCAGTAGATAAATTCTCTTTGCTTGCAGTAGTATCATATATTTCTCTAAATCATTCTCCCTGAATTCTGACTTGGTGTCCTTTTTGCTTATATCAATAGGGAGAAATACATGACATGACAAAAAGGTAAAAAGGAACATTTTGACAGGTTTTGAAAACCTGGTGTCTCAACCTCAAACCTGATGTTTTGAACCGGTTGTGTACATGCCATGAACTCTTGAAGACTCTGGTTAGAGACTGGTTGGAACTGCAATTGTTTGACAGGGGATTTTCTGTTCTTTGGTCTGTGGGCCACTGTTGCCCAGGCATCCCAAAGCACTCAGACATGGGTGCTGCTTGATTAGTGACTGGTAGGAGAGGATTAAACAATAGAATTTGGAAGATGGAATTTGGGACTAACTGGAGGATGTCTGAACATCACAGGCTGAAATTGAAATCCACAGAGGCTGTGTTGTACATCAAAAATGTGAGGTGTTTTAAAAAAACTGGGCCTTCAAATTTTGTGTTGGAGAGCTGGAATTTGTTTCTGCTGCTGACAGTTGCCACCTTTTCTCCTTGTAGTTTCTAATCTATAAAGCAAGGATATTTATAAATGTTTGAGGCATTGTAACTGTACAGAGAACATGTAAAGGAATTGATGTAGCATGGGATGGTGATTTTTCTGGATGTGATACAGGGTCGCGGCTACCAGGTGGAGGCGGGGTGGAGCCCCGGCAGGCTTGCCCCGGCCCCGTGGAGGTGGGGAGGAGCCCCGGCAGGCTTTCCCCGGTCCCAGGGAGGGGGCACGGAGGGGTGGCAGGCATAACCCGGCCCTGTGGAGGCGGCATGGAGGGGTGGCGGCCACAGCCTGGCCCCAGGGAGGCAGGGAGGAGTGGCGGCAGGCATGCCCCAGCCCCACTGGGTACAGGCGGGCCCAGGGGCCCGCGGCACTGCTCCTGCCGGGTACAGGCGGGCCCGGGGGCCCATGGCTGTGGCGTTGAGGCAGGGCCTCAGCCAGAACCGCGTGGGGGGAGCTGGGGGCAGAGCCTCACTGTAAAAAAAAGTGCACCCTATAGACCAGTGCGCCTTATGGTCGTGAAATTACTGTAATTTGGAAGATTTGAGAGTGATTCTGTAAATCATACCAAGACTAATCCAAAAAAACTGCAAAAAGCCTTCTGTTCCAGGTATAAATCTAGCATTGATTGACAGGATGTGAAAAAAATTCTGGTTTTAGGTGGTTTGGGGTTTTTTTCAAACATACAGTTTTTGTTTTCTCTGAAAGAGGAGAAAATAATTGGCCCCTGTCCTGTTTGAAGTATTGTTATCAGCATCCTGTTATTAAGACTGCAGGAGTCACCTTCCCATCTGAGTCATTCTCAGTCCTGCAGTCTTGCTCATACTGCAGCTACCCGAGTTTAGTTTTGCAGTGTGTCAAATTCGGCTAAAGTTACAGTTCTTATTGTACCTGGAAACAATTGTAAAGACAATTATGCAGAAAATCTAGTTTGCTGTAAAAGGGTGGAATTTGCAATAAAAACTTACTAAAAAGAATTCTTGGAGTGAAAGAGTGGCATAGGAAGCATTTAATGAATGCTTAATGAATTATTAAGCTAAAATCTACTGTGAAATGTTTTCTACCTGTTGCCAGTAGGTCCATTATTATGAGGTTTTACTTTACATCTATGGATGGCATGATAAGACCCTTCCAAGCTTGTGTGTAGTTGGAATGTGAATCCTTATCTGTGGAAAGCCATCTTCTGTTCTACAGTCTTCATATGTGTTTTAATCCTAAGCATATGTAAATATCTGTGTTTTTAGAGAATTTAGGGAATGATTAGGGAAGAAACAGGAAGACCCAAAAGATCAATAGCTGGCTTTGAGCCTGATGTCAGTGGCAGAATTTTGGCCTTTTTGATCATGGGTCAGTTTGTACAACAGCAGGCCTGCTGTCAACAGATGGGGTACACCTGTCTCAAAGGCATAAAAGATCTTTACACAAGAGTTAGCAGGGCTCATTAAACAAGTTTTAAACTAGATTTGAAGCAGGAAAGTGGCAAAACCAGGCTCACTAGAAATAAGCATAAGGGCAGCATAACAGTGTTTGAGAGAAGATGTCTCAGTGGAGATGGAATCCATGTGTTGGCAGAGAGAGAGAAGAGTTACTAAACATGGAAGCACTTGAGAGCATACTGTAGCAATTATGACCTACAAAAAGGTGATAGCATCAGTAGCCCAACTGAAGTGCGTCTGCACCAATGCATGAAGCATGGGCAACAAAGAGGAGAAACTGGAAGATTTTATATCCTGTTCTGTAAAGACTACAGCACAGCATTGCCTAAAATTGTGTAAATTTAAATGAACTTTGAGTAATAGCCACCTGAGATTCAGGTGGGTTTTTTTCTAATTTGTAGCATGAATGATTAGTTTCATGATAGAGAAAATTATGTTATGCAGGTTCACAAATATGGAGGGCATGACAGAAGAAAATGTACTAAACAAGAAAGGATGATAGAAATCAAACCAAAGGGATGTGAAGCCTTTGCTAAGATTTGATAACCTTTCTGTCATTTGTTTAGAAGCTTCAGTGTGCAGAAATGGTATTCGCAGAACTGTTGTATAGTGCTTGTAATAGTAATTACTTTGAAAGTTTGTTATTAATGTCAAGTTTTGTATATCCCCCCCAGTTCTTTCTATTTATTCTCATTGGGAAGGTCAGAATGTAATTTTTTAATCATGGCAATTTTGACCAATAGTTGAGGGCTTGAATTACAGTAGAATTTTGTATATTTATGTGATACAAGAAGAAAAGGTACTAGTCTGGCAATCAGTTTGTTTAGACAAGATGGTATTCCTTACTGACTGTATTTCCTTCCCTTGTCTGTACAAGTCTTAGTAAATACTATAAAAATTGTTAATCCATTTGAAGTTCCCCAAAATGAAGTAATTTTTAATTTTTAATTAAGAGAGGCATTGTTAGGGGAAAGGCTTCTTGCATATTTGTCATGCTACTGAAAAATGACTAATGTTTTGTAAAGTCTCTGTCAGTATATATGTAATTTGGTACTAAATTTGAAAAACATTTGATAGGGACAAACAGAAAATGCATGATTAGTGCAGGATGGGGAAGTTTTATATATAGTGAATTATTTAAGTACTGTGCTAAATTTGAGACCTTGAAGCATCAACACTGCCATTTTAACTGGAAATTTTCACTGTTCTTAATGTGACTGAGAGCCCATTGACACACACATATGGATTATGGATGTTTTCTTCACAAGATGGCTTGACTACTTTTTCTCTTAAATAAGCTGTAAAAGCATACAGACTTAAATGTCCCTGTCCATCCATACATGTGTTCATATATACGCACATTTCCTTGGTAAGGTAAGCTTTTGGGTAGAGGTATTTTTCTGCCCAGTTTGAAGGGAAAATGCATGGATGGTTGGCTTCCTTCTTGTTTATCTTTACCACTGACCTTTATTACAGTCTGCAGGAAGACTATAAAATTGGCACAGACAGGTTTGATCGTGTCTTTTCTTTTGTGTTCTGGCAGAGCTCCTAAATTGTTAGGAAATGAGACTTGACAGTTTGTGTTATTAATTGGAAAACAATTTAACCATATTCTTGCTGACTTCAATCTAATGCTGTACATCAATTGATTCTTGTAATCCTCCAAAGAGGCATTCTGGGTTGGTTGCTTGGTTCTCCCCACCTCCTCCCCAAATGCTGTCACTTATGAAATGTCCTTGTTGGAGGAATACAGAAAGGAGAGACGACAAGGCTCTAGAAAATAATTCCATTTTCATGTTGACTAGTTTTATTATGGTAAATGAAATTTGTTCACAGACCTGATTTGGCTGTCCTGAATCTGAAAAAAACCTACTGTAACTGTTTAATTCACTTCTGCCTGTGTTTTTTCTAACTGTGACCAGTGTCACTGTAGTTACTGAAAATATGAAAAGACAAGTATAATTTCTCAGATTCATATGTCATTGACCACATTTAGAAAACAACTACGTCCAGAGAATTAATTGCTACATTTATTTTGTTAGCAAAGCACAACATTTTTTACTACTGTATTTTTTACTACAGTAATTTTGAAAAGCATTTGGTATAAGTACTGTCTCCCAAATAGTGCTTATGATCATGCTAAATAAATAGTTAGTTTTTATTACAGTTTTAGTAAGCAACAGCTGCATAGCTAAATTTGAGATTTGGGCTTAACACAGAAATTTGTCTTTTTTTTTTTTTTTAATCCATAAATTAAATTTTACAGTAGTGCAACTAAATATTATTTAAAAATAGAATTAAAATTTATTGCAATGGCTCTTTTGTGAAAACAGCCTCCTGACACCTCTTGTAAAAATTCAAATTAATTAAAGAATAACAGTAAGACCCTAGAATTTTAACTTAACTATGAAGTTACTTAATTATTTAATAATTTAATATCTGGCAATTTTTTCAAGTTCTTGAGTAGCAATTTGCTGTTAGATTTCAGACCCTTTCGAAAGAAAACTTGAGTAATGAAGGGATGTAACCTACTTCACAGAATTTTATTGAATTCTCTTTAGATTGTCAGATTAAAATTTACTTGTTTGAAAAAAAGTATGGGACTATCCCGTACTAAATATCTCTTTCCTAGTGTTGGAACTTCTACATATTCAGTAAACTATTTGCCCTCTCTTTGGTCCTTTTCAGAATCTCAAACACAGGCCCAGATGGACTTGACTCTTACACTAGTATTAAATTTCCAGTCTTCACTATTTTCCTAAGAAATTATAGTATTAATTAGAAGATAATTGAAAAAAAAGTTGTAATAAGAATGCCTTTTTGGTAATAGTTAGAAATTTCAGATCCACTTGTATTTTTTTTTCTGAAAGGAAAAGTGTTTCAAAAATAGTAAATTAATATGTAAGCAGCCACAGAGAGATATTAGCTTACAGTTTGCTTTTCTAAGATTTCCATGGTTATACTGTGGTGCAGTTTAAGATTTTCTTCTTGCAGTTTTTAGTGTCTGATTCCACTCTCACAGGAAGCAATGACAAGGTCTTTACATTCCACCTTAACTGAAGCTCAAAGCACTTACTGTATTGCTCATAGCAAGAAAATTGCTATGAGAAATAAGAGAGAGGTAGAGCTTAGTGTTAGAGCTGTACATAGGTGGAGTAATGACCCAAATATTCACGGATTACAAAAGAAAATACATGGATTACGTTTTATAATAGTGAGTTCAGAACCTCTCTTGTTATACTGTCTGCTTCAGACTTGATGAAAACCGGTGTTAGACATATATTGGAAAATTCTTCCTTTCAGGAATCTTTTTTTTTCAGCCTTCCCTTTGAGAAATCTGCTATCTTCTTTCCTCCAAATGGGATTTAGTACCATTTACCCTCGTTCAAATAACTACATACTATTTTTTATTATTCTAGTTCTAAATGCTGGGAAAAAAATTTTACTGACAATGGGTTCCAAGGGCCAATAGTATGCTTGACTAAAATACAATTAGTTTTCAGTTTAAAAGCTTTTTTTAATTAAATCTGTGTTTAATTTGTATGTGTCATCATAATTAAGCTGCTAAATTCTTGGAATCTTCATTAGTTAATGTGATGTACTGATTTTCACTGTACTTCTGGGAAATTTTTACTAGAGAGTATTCCACTATCATTTAGTCACTGGATTGCACTGTAATCTGTAAATTTACCAGAGAAAAAGGTTTTATTTCAGAAATATACCCAGGTTGACTTTTGATGTCTCTCATTATATGGACTGCTGGCTGCTCTGAATATACAGCAAATAGAAGATTTGATAATGAAAATGCTAAAGCTACACAGGGAAAGAAACCTGAAGTACAGTAGCCATATTCTTCATAGTTTCTCAGGTTTATTCACATTCACAGTATATAAAACACGTTAAATCTGTATTTCTCTACTTTTTTAGTAACAAAAGAGAATATTTAACATGAAGCAAAAGTCTTCTAGAAAGCTTGGATTGTTACTTTGAGGTTTTGATTGTTTTTAATACTGGGATCAGCTACCCATGGATCTGCTATGAGAAATGTATCCTAACTTAAATTAAAATTAAGGATAA
>PYHW01010228.1:539097-615191 GCA_013186435.1 Turdus rufiventris | reverse complement strand
AAAAAAAAAAAAAAAAGGATATTTCTGATCCCTGTAAGATGAATCTGTTGCTGGAAAAACATGATACCGTGTGTGTATGTTATTAAAAAAAGTCATATATATACTTCTGTATTACATTGTAGATAAATTTGTCAAAGAAAACTGTAATAATTAGTTTCCATTTTACCTGCCTTGTTGTGGAGTGTATTATGTAAGGACTAGCAAAATAGATTGTGATACATTTCTTCATCTGTCATGAATTTCTGGGTGATCTTGCTTGTTCTGATTCCTTCTCTTTTTTTGCAGGCTGCCTTATATCGGCTGAGTGGGGATTGGAATCCTTTACATGTGGATCCAAGTTTTGCTGCTCTTGGAGGTGAGCTGATGGGGATACCATTGTGTTAATATTTGGATGAAGGACGATGTAAATGTATTTTTAATCTGTTTTTCAGTATGTACATCTTTAACAGTCTGGAAAAAGCAGTGCTTGTTTTATAGCTGTTCTGAGAGTCACTAGTTAAATATCTTCAAATTCTGCATGACACTTCAGTTTGAAGCATTGCTTCTTATAGCGAGAAATGGGGAATAGTGCTTGGACTTTACTTACAATGGAAACATACTTTCTAACGTATTTTCCTTTGGATCTTGTTTATTACCAGTATCCTGTTTTTACAATATCTGTTTCATAAGCAGAAATAATTGCATATCAAAGCTGCTGAAGGAATCCTATGCATTCTCTGATACGTAGTTCTTTCCATCTAAATGATTTTGAGATTAGGTGGATCTGAATGGAGCTTTTTGTTCTTCAGTGTATTCTTCTCAATCCCAATAAATCAAGAGGACAGGAGAGAGGGAGCTTGTTAGCGCTCCTTTCTTATAAAATTGCATAACTACACCTCTTGCTAGCAGATGAGTTTGTTAATATACGTAATTCTACATGCCAAAGCATGAGATCAGAGGCTGCAGTAACTAATTCTGGAAGAGATGTAATAAATGGAAAAGGATGTTTTCTTGAAATCGTTTTGTAAAGTGACAGTAATTTCACAACTGTAAGGCGCACTGGATTATAAGGCGCACCTCCAGGAGCTGGCAAATGTCGCAACTTTTTGCATTATATAAGTCGCACCGGACTATAGGGTGCACTTTTTTTTTGCAGAGAGGAGCTGTGCAGCGCACAACAAAGTAACGAATTAGTAACGGAATCCCACGATCATGGAGTTTACTGGCTGGTGCTCAATTTGCAAAGATTTTTCACAGATTGGTGTAACCTTTAAATACAGCCCCACGCGCCCTCCCCATGCTGCAGGCCTCGGCACTCCCGCCCACCCCCGGCTGGTGAGGTGCAGTTTGGGGCAGCCGCGGCTTGAGGCGGTTCAGGGCCAGCAGCTCCCTCCCTCCCTGTGCAGCTCGTGCCAGGCTGGCAGCGGCTCCCTCCCTCCCCGTGGCTGGGCTGCGGCCGGTGGCAGCTTCTTCCCCCTGCGCCTGTGCCACCACTGCCACCTCCTTTCCCCCTTGTGCCCGGGCTGCCACCACCGCTGGGCTCGTCCCTGCCCGGCACTGCCCCGCCGCCACCAGGCGGGCTCAGCTCAGCTTGGGGCTGTTGAAGGCTTGCACTTCCCAGTTGGCAAATTTCTGAACTTTGTGCATATATAAGGCGCACTGGACTATAAGGTGCACTTCTGGGTTCGGGCCAAAATTTTAGTCAAAAGGATGCGCCTTATAGTTGTGAAATTACTGTATTTTTTTGGGCTTACTTTCAGGCCTTGCAAGGCCTGAAAGTATAGTTTGATTACTTCAGGCAGATAGCATTTTGATTTACTTGAGAAATTTTCCTAAATATGTATGGTATCATCATAAACATTGCATGAAATGACTAATCTGTAACAATTAGTCTGCAGTTTTCTGAAGAATTTCTTTTTATTATGCAAGTATCACTGTATGGTGTTCTTATCAAGATAAATAGAGCAGAGTTATGCTTCCTTGTTCAGATCACATTTAACATGCTTTCACAAATTATCTCCTTTCAAAAATGCATACTAATTGGTTTGTTAACTCAGTTTTGTATAATTCTATGTAAATTGGTGTTTATAAGTAATGACTGTCAAATACTAAAGTCCAATAAGAGATTTTTCCAGTTTGTTAAAGCAGTGTTTGCTGATGATGTTGGTTTGTTAGTGATGGTGATGGAGATGAAAAATACATGTTCATAATTGAAAACCCAGTGTTTGGAATAATAATTATACTAATACTTTAAAAAAACGGATAAAAGTAGAGAAGTAGAAATCTTCTACCTGCTCACACAAAGAGCACTGGCACTTGGAGAAAATGAAATTAATACTTACATGAGATGTCCCTTTGTCTCTACATATTATTGCTGCACTGGATTTTGAAATTCTTACAGTACCCTACCTGTACTAAATGCAAGTACTCTCAGAGAAGAAATGGCTGTAGAGATAATCCAGAATTTTTTTTTCTGGGTGTGCAAATTTTCTTTTTCTTCTGAACTATTCACACTAACTCTCACCAGTGTGCACAGGAAGCAAGCATTGAGCATAATGCATTCAGTCATTCCAGGATTATTGTTAAGATTTCCCATGGGTAATGTTTCAGAAGACACAGTGGATGCAAACATCTGTTTATATTCTTATGCCTTTATTCTTGTGTCTTGTGTTTTTGGATACTAGAAAGGGAAAGCAACATTTATTTTAGTTTTGTTTCAGTCTAGATAGAAAGTAACTTGATTAGCTTACTGAATTTTTCTTTGAGTATGCATTAGGTTTTTTTTTAAAAATACTGGGAAAAATAGGATTTGGTATATTTGGCTGTTTCTGAGTTCTGAATAGAGTGGATGGTCTCTGGTTCTTTCATGGTGAATTGAATTGAGTTTTTAAGGAGCTAGATGTCGCTGTAACATTTAGAATGAGAGATACTGAAAACCGATGCTGTTAACAATAGTGCAGTAATATGACTACATGGTAACTTTGTGCTCTCAGAACAGTGCCCGTTGTGTACAAAACAGAGTTAAAAGTGTGCACGCTCAAATATTTTATGGGAAAGAAATGACAGGATGATCAGGCTGGAATACTTAAATACTTAATACTTAAAGAGAAAACAGACTCATATTCCTTTAAACCTGTCTTTCAGTCATGTCTTCTCACCTAATGAGTCAAAATTTCTCTTTCTAATCTGTAATTCTGCTAGCCCATCTTTCCCAGCATTGAATCTTCCATGGCTTAACTTTAGCTTGCAAGTAATTACCACACAGCCACTTACTCATTCCTTACCTCTCCCTTCCTTGTTTTTCTCTTTGAGAGTAGAGTTGGAGAGGAAAAAAAGGTAAAACTTGTGGGTTGATATAAGAACACTTTAATAACTGAAGTAAAATATTAAACTAATAATACTAATGCTGCTGCTACTACTACAAATAATAATGGAAAGGACAGAGAAAAAGGAGGAGTAAACCCCAAGTGTAACAAGTACACAACACATTTGATTATCACCTGCTGACCAATGCCCAGCCCATCCCCAAGCCATGATCAGTGGCTCCTGGCCAGCTTCCCCCAGTTTGTATCCTGGACATGAGGTTCTTCTATACAAGAATGTCGTTTTCACCAGTTCAGGTCAGCAGTTCAGTTATGCTCTCTCACAGCTTCTTGTGCACCTGCTTGGTGGCAGATCATAGGTCACTGAAGAGTTTTTGGCATATGTTAGACACTTCTTAGCAACAGCTGAAACGTGAGTGTATTATCAACATTACTGTCACACTAAATTCAGGGCACAGCACTGTACAAGCTACCAGAGAAAATTCGTTATAGCCCAACCAAAACTAGGATGGAGTCCTTATGGCTTTATCTCTGTCTCAACAGTGGTTTCTTTTCTTTTCTTCTACATCTTTCATTTCTTTGCTGGCTAGACTTTGTCCTAGCTCGTCATTTTTTGTATTTCATTTTACTTTCGTTTTTTCTCCCAGCTGTTGTCCCTTGTGAGAACATTTTGTACTGTGTAGATGCTATGAGAAGTTGTTTAGAGCTCAAGAAAAACAGTCTCTGGCAGACAAGAGTAGCATATCAGTTCTGGGCAAAGCAACTGGTTTCAGTGCCAAAGCTGGACAGAGCTGCCTGGATTCCATGGGCTGTTGCGAGTGTGATCTGTTATTGTTTACCTGCCTTGTCAGGTCAGAACAACCCGTTAAAGGAATCAGAATATATAAGCAGCATCTTTATAACTTAGCTGTTGCACTTCAGCGAATCTGAGACCAGTTGTCAAAGGTTTATTTAGTCAGATTTTGACAGTACTTGAAAAAGATGCAGCACTAATATGAAGCTTATCCTCTGCCAAAGTTGAGCTCCTGCTGCAAAGGATAGGAATGTGAAGAAATTTGACAAAAAAATTTTCTTTTTTCTTTTTTTTTTTTTAATTTCTAAATAAAGGTAAATTAATCTTAAAGCAGACGTATTAGAAGACTTTGGCCAACTGTGAATAGGAATTCAAAACAAGAAGTATCAAATAGTCTTAGTATTGCTACTTTTTTATAATGATTATAATACCTCTTATTCTTGAAGTACATACTTCCGTTTTAACTGCATGTCTGGTGTGCCTATGCATGTGTACTAAACTAGATAATCTCCTTATTTTTCATTTTTTCACCTCACCAGAAAGAGACTAATTCTACTTCTGAGTCTCACAGAGCAGAGGCAGTGCAAGTGTCACTTGTTTGCTCTACTTTGTCCAAAAGTAGAGGAAATAATAAATAGTAACAGACACTTCTTATTGAGATAAATTAGTTAAAAAAGAAAAAGGATTAAGAGCACTAATGGAGGAAAATACTAGGAAAAAAGTATAGATATTAATAGAAGCTGCATTCAAGGTTCTAATACTAAAAATGCTAAAATTTTACCTCTTCAAATAGGATTTGAGAAGCCTATTCTTCATGGACTATGCACCTTTGGGTTTGCTGCTAGGAATGTTTTGAAGCAGTTTGCAAATAATGATGTGAACAGATTCAAGGCAATCAAGGTCTGTGTTTTCATTCTTTGCAGTAAATTTTCTTGATTTTTCTGTTTTTAGTGCCAAAAGAAATTTTCAGTGTGGGTGACATCTTTCACAGTGTTTTAACTACCAGAATTGCTTTTACTTACAGCTGCATGCATTTTAAAGCATCTGTCTTGTATGTTTACTTAAATATTTAGGCTTTCTGCATTGATAACTGACTTAATTTTCCTCTTTACTTTTTATAATTTCAGTAGATTCAATGTGTTTAAACTTTGCATTTACATGTGACAGACACATCTTTTCACAACCCAACTTCTTTTTTTTTCTTTTTGACTTTCAGGTTCGCTTTGCAAACCCAGTCTATCCAGGGCAAACTTTGCAAACAGAAATGTGGAAGGAGGGAAATAGAATCCATTTTCAGACCAAGGTCAGAACAATCTCTTCATTATGGTCTTCAGAGAAAGATGTATTGGTTAAAAGGCTGGGGATATGAGGAAGAGCAAGAAAGATGACTCATTAAGCAGCACACCATTGGCAAAGGCTTTGTAAAGAAATGAAGCAAGTGGAATGAAATAGTCTTATTTTATGGTGTCACTAGGATAGTAATGGAAGTACTATTAGAATCATAGGACATAATACCCTGAAATGAGAACTCTTTTCATTTTGTTGCATTTTTTGTTCACTGGACAAGATAAAAAAGCAGTCATCGTTAGGTCATCATAGTGTGTACTTGTTTTCTGGATTACTCACAACTTTGTGTATTAATCTTTTTTTTTTTTAACATTTATTTATCTTAATTGGCTCTTAACACTCTATGCATGTAAGTGTGCTGCAGATTTAGCTTAGATTGAGTTATTAAATTTAAGCTGCAGCTACACAGAACAACTTCATAAAAATGGAAGTTTCATAGCAATTGAACATAGTAACTACGATGAAACCGTTTACATTTTTATGAAATCTGAGTTTGCACTATTCTATTTTCTTTGATCTTGATATTAGCATTTTATGTGGCCATCCTGTAATCCTCGTCTCATGTCATAGGGTACTTAGTGGAGCTAAGGGTAAAACTCCAGGAATAATGCACAAAGTCAATGTTCATCACTTCTGTAGCATCATATGACACTTCCACTTTATTAACCTCTGATTTGATACTGTTATTTGTCAATATTTGCTTTGGCTTATGCAGTGTGAGTTAGGTTGCCTTGCTGGCCAAAGTTTTGCAGCCTCATCTCCATCAAAATGTAGCCACCTCTTGATTAGTGATCAGGGCAGCCAGTATAGTTGCAGCTGCAGTGAGGATTGGGCAAGCAGAATCAAATAGAGTCATCATAGTAATAGAGGATTGCTGTATTCATACAACTTTCTGGGATGCATGTTGAAGGAGACAAGTTTTTTTTGCAGACCTGATGGGCATTAGCAGCTACAAAATTTCAGACTGGTAACAACATAGAAACTACTGTGTACAAACTCTTGAATACTAGTAGTAAGTAAGGTAGTTTGGTGCCTCAAATGAGCTTTGGAAATCACTCTACCTGTATTTAAAAGGCACTGTCACCCAGTCCTGACAGAATTTCTAGAATTCATATGTTTACTTTTAATGGTTTTCATATACCTTGTTAATTAATAGAATTCATAATATGCTTCCAAGCCCTTCCAGATTTGTAAACAGGGTGAGTTGTTCCATTGTGGTTAAAGGCAAAACTTGTAATTAGTAACTTGGTTTAATAACTGCTAGTATGTAGAGTTTTGGTGGATTTTGCTAACTTTTTTTCTTCTACAACTTTGGAGTAATTGATTTTGGATAGAAATTACAATGTTTAACAGGTTCATAGTAAATCGTCTTAAACAGTTATGTGTTTTGCAGAATTTTGTTACTTATTGCATGTTGAATTTGTATTAACTAAAGCCATCTTTGTGCTGAAATAAACTCTGGTTAAATCAAACTACAAGTGGACATACAGCTTTGAGAGGGTGGTTTGAATCCATTTTCACCATTGTCTGAAGTGTAGTGGCAGCAGGTGACAAGCTGTTGGGCATGATTTGAGTAATAGTTGATGTAGAGCAATAAACTAGGCTGTGGTACTTGATATTTCTTCAGCTTGGCTGTTTATCATACACCTCTCTATATGCATTGCCAGTGAATCAATTTGCCATCTTCTGTTAGCTACCATAGGCCAGGATGGTTTGTCATATCCTTCAGAGACAATGCCGAATTGAAACCCATTTTCTTCTCTGAATTAACTACTTCAAAAAATTAAACCAGGAGGGAATTCAGATATTTTCCATCATTGTTTTTGTAATCTTTCTTGTTTGCAATGCATAAAAAGCTATTTCTAGTTCAAGTTGCAATATAAGGCATGTGGAGATAGTAAAATTGTCTAAATGGACTCTTGACAACTGAATATCTACCTCAAGGAAAAACATTTTAGAACAATGTCTTTCTAAGAACTATTTATGAAGAAATATTGACAGAAACTTGTAACACTGGAGGTAAATAAGGTATTTCAACTGTTCTGTGAACAGTACACCAGCAATATATTTTGTTGCAGTTTCTCTAGAGGAAAAGAATTACTTTGCTTGAAGAGCTGTTTGAAAAACGTAACAACTTGCCTCAAGACTACAGCACATTTATGAAGTGGCTTTTTTCACTCTGTAACTTTTATGTTTTCTCTTTTCATCTTTCATCTTTTCATCTCTGATTTTTAAATACCTTTTGTTACTTTCTGCAAATAAATCACCTCTTTAATGTATTTTCCCCCCAATACAGATCAAGGAGACTGGGGAACTTGCCATTGCGGGGGGCTATGTGGATATGGTACCAGCCTTGGAAAAGCCTTCTGCTGGAGAGCCTCTGATGGTAGGTGGAAGCAATGGAAGTCTTAGCTTTCAGAGAAGCATAGTTAGGCTTTATTTTGGTGAAAAACACAGGAAAATACTTAGGTCTCTTACCAATCTTCCTTGCAGTATTCAGAGGAGTTACAAGTTCAGAGATGTTAACATGCATGCTGTTTAAGATACAGATGTTAATTGATCTGTTTGAGAGGAAAATTCTAGTTGTTGGAGATACACAGTATGGGTGATGTTTGATGTGCTTGATGCTAATTAAACTCTCAGGATAATCATTGTGATGTATGTTACAAAACAAAGAAGGGCATGTACCAGTGAGGGCCACAAATTTTGAGTACTTGAATAACTTAAAATATAAATTATTTCATGTAACTTGGATGTGTATCAGTAGAACAATGTTTTTCTTATTATTTTGTATATGTTGAAGATCAAACTCTGTGTAGGATGTGAAAGTGTGTGAACTTTCTCAATTTTTTCAGAGACATAGAGAGAGTGGCAGGAAGGCATTAGCGTAAGTGAAAATGAGATAACGTACTCGCAGAAAAGAAGTTTCATCATTGAATGATTTTGAAATAAGTCTCTGAGAGCTGTTTGTACATGTGGTTCGGTCTAGCACACAATATGCTCTTTTTACTGTATTTATTTTTAAAAATCTCTTACACGCATGCATGCCATAAGCCTTGGGTACCATACTTGCCACAAAACACAGAATTGTGCAGCCAGTAGTGAGGTTGACCTGGGTTCGTAATGTGGCTTAAAAGTTAGTTAAGGCATTGTATAATGTGTTGCCTTAATAAAAATGTTATCTTTTTTCCCCTATTGATTTTTGTGTGTGAACAATGAAACTTTAATACTTGGAAGTTTATGAAATACTGAGATAGTGATATTCATATAAAGCTTGTGATCGCAGAATTGGGAATATTGGGTGATACCAATATTGCTGTGTCCAAAGCAGCATGGGCAGCAGGGTGAGGGAGGAGATTCTATACCTCTGCTCTGTTCTGGTGAGACCCCACCTGGAACCCTGCATCCATCTCTGGGGTCCCAGAACAGGAAGGGCATTGACCTGTTGGAGCAAATCCAGAGGAAGGACATCAGAAAAATTAGGGGAATTAAGCACCCCTCCCCTGCGAAAAGGCTAAGAAAATTGGGTTTGTTCAGCCTAGAAAAGAGAAAACTTCAGGGTGACCTGGTTGTGGCCTTTTATTACCTGAAGGGAGAGGAAGAGGAGCTTTTTGCAGGAGCATGCAGTGACAGGGTAAGTGGAAATGGATTCGAACTAAAAGAGGGTAGGTTTAGATTAGATCTTAAGAAATTCTTTACTGTGAGGCTCGTGAGGCACTGGAATAGGTTTCCCAGAGAAACCAGCTGCTTCATCCCTGGAAGTGTTGAAGTCCAGGCTGCTGGATGGGACTTGGAGAACCTTAGTCTAATGAAAAGTGTCCCTGCCTCCCAGTAGGGAGGTTAGAACTAGATTATCTTTAAAGTTCATTCAAATTCAGGCCATCCTATGATTCTATGATTTATCTGGGAACCTGTGTATTTTTGCTGCCTGTGTTTACTCTTCTGACACATTCTGAATTGTTGAAAGAAGTTCAAACATTAGAACTTTCCTGAGCTGCTCAGATTTTCCTTTTTTTTTTGTTGTTTTTTTTTTTAAACTTGGGCAGAGCAGGTGTTTTTCTTTACGCTTACTCTGAGAAATTAAGGTGCTTTGGCAGAATCTGCTGACAGGGTCAGACACCCACCACGGGAAACCAGCCTGAGTGAAGATTGGCAAATTTAAATGCCATTTGGAACCTTATAGAATGGAAAATGTTAGGTTTAACCAAAGAGCTGACAAAATAGCAGCCTGAGTGAGGAGTCTTGTGTTATGCTGTAAGTACAGTGAACAACTAAAGCTGAGACCTTCTTTGCTCCAGTTCCAGTTAGTGAAACATGTCACTGAAGTAGCTTCCTACTGTGTAGCCTTTTATGCAGTTCAAATATTTGTTAAAAGAAAGACAGTGAAAGGCTTGCAAAATAATGTATTTGGAAAAGTTGGAAATGTAAATGTAGCTAATGCCACTCTTAAATTTTGTCTGCACTGGAGTGTTGACTGTGGTCAAAGTGCAGTATGTTTTCAAGATCTTTCATGTCAAGTTAAAGTAATGTACTGGTAAAAACATTTTTTTTATTCTGAAAACTAACATAACATTCAGTGTGGAAAAAGTGTCAGTGCTTATCCTCCAAAGGAAAAAAGGCAGTTTGGAAACTCTTAGACCACTAACTAAAAAACCTGTCTTAAGTTGTAATGATAAATGAAAAAAACTAAAAAAGCAAGATTTGAAATAATTTTAAATGAAAATTTGAAATTTAGCATTTTTCTTCAATGCTGATGGTTGCTAGAGCTGATTATTTTGTGGTAGAAGAAATCTGAGTAGCCTTTAATAATTCTGCTATAGATAGTTGAAGCATTGTGTGCTGGAAAATAAAAGACATTCAGTACTTTTTAATGAAGTTTAAATTTTAAATTTTTTGTACTCTTTTTTTATTTTTTTAAGACTAAAGGGCTGCAGAGTAACCTTGTGTTTGAAGAAATTGGTCGTCGTGTAAAAGAAATGGGAAATGAATTGGTAAAGAAAGTAAATGCCATATTCCAGTGGGACATCACTAAGGATGGAAAAACAGCTATGCAGTGGAGTAAGTTGTAGTGTTTCTATCATACCCTGATGAAATGGGATTAGTTGTAATCATTCTCATTAAACTTGATAGCTTGAAGCTAAGAGTAATGTATTAGATGAATATGCAGTGAGACCTACAGGTCTTAATGCATTCTGGGTGCACAAATGACAGAGGTCAGGTAAAATTTGCAATTACTACCCTTTCTAGGAACATATTTCTTTAACTTGCTTATTTAGATGCAGGCATAGGCTGCATCATCCTTTAGAACTTCAGTCTATTTCTGTTTAGATTTTCCAGATTGGATTGCCACTGCACTTAGGAAAGCATGCTAAATTAGCCCAGTAGGACTGTTACAGTAATTAGTCTGCTGGTGATGTACATGCTAACTAATATAAAACAAATAAGTAATTATTTCTACTGCATTGTTCTTGTCACTTCAGTGGAAATGTAGCCAATTTGTTTCCATTTAAAGCTTCTGTGATCAAGGTTTCATGGAGGCATAATCATGATTTTGTGTCGTTTAAGCATGAGACTGATTGATGATGAGAAACTAAAGCCTGTAATAGCAATGGGTCACAGCAGAACTTTTTCCTGATTAAATGAATAATAGAACTATGTGAAGTAGTCTGATGGGGGCACAACTACTTCCTCTAAAACCTATTCTTCTTTTATTCTCCTTTGCTCGCTTTATAAATATTTATATTTTGAAAGCAACCCCAAATCTAATTTTATTAATTGGATAGATTTTTTTTTATCTTTGGAAATTGTATTTGTTTTTTAGATGTCTACTTTATTGATAGAGTGCAAGGTTTTTCCAAAGGGAAGAAGCTTAGTGAGGTTGTAACTTCTAGGCCTTTTTGTAGAGAAATTAAAGTCTTTGGGTGAAGTCTGTTGCTTAGACTTCTTTTCGATTGGTCTCAGTGGTTGGATGTAATCAAAAGAATTTTTGGGACAATGAAGGTGATGGGGCTGCCCTTTGACAGGCTGAGAGGGGAGACTCAACAATAGGTCAGATCAGGTCTGCATTATGTTTTTGTCTGTACACTGTGGCTTTCTTTAAACTATTGTTGAGCAATTTAGAAGCCTGTAACTTCACTTAATCTTTTCCTAATGTTAACTAGCAGACATTCTGAGTAGCAAGACTGCTGCTAAGTTTCAGGAAAAATATTTTACATAGATTGATCAGGATAGTTGTATTCTACTACTTTGTTTTTGAGGGATAAAGAGTATTTCCATGTGGATAGAAGTTAATAAATATTCTGAATATACCTGTGTAGATTATGCAAGCTGATCGCTGTACATCAAAATGAGACGAGGGACATACTGAATAATCCAACTCAGATGTTATGTCTAAAAATTCATTACTGCTCTTAGTCATTTCTACTGTCTGCAGTTTTCCATTTTTGCGTGAAAGTAATTTAAATTATAGACATGGTTAAAACTTGGAGAGAAGATTTACAGAGTTTTACTTGTGTTCTTGCTTACATTTTAGATGATAATTAGAAATGCATTGGTTGAACTCCAGAATGCTTAAAGTGGAAACTTGTGTTTGTTGGGCAATCACTCTGTACTCCACATCAGTCTATTGTTTCATGTGTAACTAAATTTGATATAAGTGATATACATGTTTATAATAACAACTAGAAGACTATTTCAGGTTTATTGATCATTGACTTTAACTTTGGAACTGCTTTATTCATTTCCTTAATTCAGTATTATGTATGTCCAGAGAATAGAGGAACAAGTCAATGGAGGAGAAATCTACTGAGAGTTCTTTCAAGATATGAATAAAATTACTCATTTAGGAAGTTCTGAAACTGCAAATTGCTGAATACAGAACAAGCACACTTATCTTTTAGGCCTGAGCAGTGCCCTTATCTGCCTCATGAGACTGTATTTGATTAGAGGGAAAACAGATGAATGTTTTTGCTATTGTATTCAGATCAAGAGAGTGATCCTGCTTAAATAAATCAATAGTCCTTTTGTCCTCTCCTGCTTCTACTGAAGCGGTAGAAGGAACTTACTTCTTTCTTCCTGTTCATATGTCTCTAGCTAAAAGGGTTTAAATAGACAGAGACTTTGTTTGTCCTGTTGCCTCTGCTTCTGTTGCAGTAAGAATTTTCTTCACTATTACATGAATTCGGAAAAAAACTTAAAGCTCCCTGTGGGATAGAGGCTGGAGGAGCTATTAAGAGCTGAAGTGAAACATTTCCAGAATCTTGGAAAAGTTACTGTGAATATTTTTACAGTGTGGTCAGTTCCTTAAAGCTTAGGAATTACTGTAGTCTTTGCGATGCAGTAAGTATATAAGGCTGAATGTAAATATCTTGATAAGTCAGCTAGGTGTCTGTAGAAATTTTTTTTTACTTTTCCTTTTGGAACATTGGTATGCTAGTACTTCCTTTTTATATCACCTTTGTTGAAAGAACTTTCTGTATCATCCTATTTCTGTATTTATTTATCTGTTCAGAATATTTTTGCGTACCTTTAGATTTCAAGTACTTACTGGATTAAGAAAGCTTGGTTAGTACTGAAATCATTAAACTGCTACAGATCATCTAAATAGTAAACTTTCATATTGTCAGTATGAAAATAGTTGCAAAAACTCACTAGCAGAGTTTTATGAGTTATGACAACTGTATTGTCAACCTTGACTGTTTGTCCTTACATGGACCAAGAGCCTATTGTTGTCTGTTTAACTCCAGGGGTACATTTTTAATGGCAAGGCATATATGTGTATCTACATGATTAAATTTTTACTTGGGGAATATTTTAAAGCACTTTCCAGCTGTTAAAAAGCATATACCCAAATAAACAGAAAGCAAAAGATCTTCCAGGCAGAAGAAGATGGTAGTTTTTGAGTTTACATTCAAAGGAAGGCTGCTTTCTTGCAGTTAGGGTATACTCAATAGTCCAAAAGATTTCTGATTTTGTGATCTTTGCAAGATCTCTGTATGGTCATCAGCAAGATTTTCTTAATGCAGATGAGCAAAGACAGTCAGTTCAGAATATGTAGCATTGACAATGCCATTTGCTTACTTCAATGCTTGACACTTTCAATTGTTGATGTAATACAAGCTTCTGTACAAACTTAGAAATTTTAACCTTTGACAAATTAATCTTTTACTTTAAAAACTGAAGATGACAGTACAATGTTACCTTTGTGATAGCTTGAATTTATTTCTGTGTCACTATTTAGACTGGTTTTCAAAGGTGCTTCAGATGTTAATGTTTCCCAACTCAGTCAGTAGAGTTGCACTTCTTTACCGTACATTTAAATTCAGCCTGGCGGTTGTTGATCTTCTGTGTACAAAAATTTTAAATCATTTTTGTAGATGTTATGCTGCGAGATGAGATCAATTCTGAATTAGCCTCCTACCTTTTCTAAGTTAAATTGCCATTTTGGAGGGTCAATCCCATGATGTACATAGCTACAAGAATGCAAAAAGGAAAATACGACATTAAAATTAATTCATAATTTGATTCATGTAGCTAAATATTGCTTACTATTTCAGCATCAAAATTCCTGACAAGTCACTGAAACAACTGCTGTGTGAGGAAGAATATTATTGTGGCTGAGTTTTTTGTTGTGTTTTAAGCTGTGACTTGATATTAATTAATTCATGATCTATCCTTTTTTAGGCCTTTCTTTGTAAAGGCCTCCCAGGCCTTTAAAAACATTCTGGTTCTTTTGGGCTACCTGGTAGGCCTCTTTCTCTTATTTAATTGGATATATATTTGTTCTGTCTTGTGTTTTAATTTTTTGACTTGTCACTTTTACACATCTTTGTGCTGTTGTAATAAGTGCAGCAGTTGACAGTGCTGGAATAAATCTGGGCCCTGCAGCCCATTGCTGCTTTACTCAGTGATTGTAGCTCCAGCATCTTCTGTTAACGTCCTTCAGCCTCTTCATTTCTGAGAAGGAAGCAGATGAGAGAAGGCAGCAGCCACAGCTTGAGTGCTGTGTCCATTTCTGGGTCCCTCAGTTCAGCAAGGACACTGAGGTGCTGGAGTGTGTCCAGAGAAGAGGGGCAGTGAAACTGGGGAAGGGTCTGGAGCACAAGTCTAATGAGGAGCAGCTGAGGGAGGTTGGGGGTGTTTACCCTGGGGAGGAGGCAGCTCAGTGGGAGCCTTACCACTCTCTACACCTGCCTGCTAGGAGGTTGTAGCTGAGTGAGGGTCAGTCTCTTCTCCCAGGTAAGAAATCACAGGACCAGCAAAAATGGACCTCAGTCATGGGATGTTCATGTTGGACATCAGGAAGAATTTGTTCATGGAATTGGGAATGGAATTCCTCATGAAATTAATAAATGGGCTGCCCAGGGAGGTGTTGGGGTCACCCTCCCTGAGGTGTTCAAAAAGTTCAAGCTCAAGAGTGGGGCACTCTGTGCCATGGTCTAGTCAAGGTATTGATCAGTTAAAACTTGGACCCAGTGACCTCAGAGGTCTTTTACAACCTTAATGATTCTCTGATTCTGTGAAATTTGTTCTTGTGTATGCAATCAATCTAATATTTTTCAAACTTTAAGGAACTAAAAAGTTCTTCTTTAATGATACTTTTTCATTTATTTATAGTGTTCTAACTACAACTGTGACCTCATGGTCTCTACTTTCTGCAGTAAACCAGGACTTTTTGAAGTCCAAGTGAAGTGAAATTTGTGAATTGAATTCGGCTTTTGTTGTTAAAGAGAGTCTTCTTTATGGAGGCACTAGTATAACAGTAGTCTGATAACCAGCAGTGGCCTTTCCTTTTATGTAGTTCTCTATGGATAGTGTGAATCCATGAGAAGGTGTAGTGCAGTGGATTGTGCACTGAGGATTTGAAATTTTGGACAGCTCATGTGCTCTGTAAACAATGTTGAGCTGTAACCCTTGAAAACTGGCCTTAATTAGTGGTATTTCTGTATAAAAGCAAGCTGTTCTAATTCCAGAGGATGCTGAAAATCCTTTTAAAAAAGATAAAGTAAGTATCAAAACCTAAGAAATTACTGTATTGGTACTGAAATTACCTTCACATTTTGAGAAAAGCCTTAATTGATAGTCCATTCCAGCCTTTTCCAGTTTGCCTCACCACCTGAAGAATACTTTGCTCTCATCTGCATATATATATTACTATACAGCAGTTGCATTTTTTCAGGCTTATAAAATATTAATCTTTTTTTCTTAGAGTTAAGGTTTAATTTCAACTTTCTGAAGAGAAAAGGTAGTGCTGTTGAAATCTGTTGGCTGATAGTTAATGGCACTCTAGAACCGTACTCAGAAGAGTTTTCCCATCTGTTGCTTTTCTTCATGTTTTTGACGTTAGTGCTGAAGGCAGGAGATGTTTCTGTTCCTTTCCAGTTCTCAGAAGAATAAAACTTTGTTATGAGAGCTGGGAAGAAATTGTTACATGTACAGTAATCTCACAACCATAAGGTGCACCGAACTATAAGGTGCACCCCCCCGGGATTCGACAAAATTCGCAACTTTGTAGATCATATAAGGCGCACTGGACTATAAGGCGCACTTTTTTTTTGCAGCGAAGATCCGTGCCACACTCAGCAAAGTAACGAATTAGTAACGGAAACCCTCAGATCGTGGAGTTTACTGGCAGGTGCACAATTTGGAAGCATTTTTCACAGATCTGCGTAGGCTTTCAAAGGCAGCCCCAGGTGCCCTCCCTGTGCAGTGGGCCCTGGCACTCCTGCCGCCCCCTGTGCTGGCTGGCGTGGCTTGGTGCAACCACGGGCCTGCCTTCCCCTTCCAGCTCCGTGCTGCCATGGCACTGTTCCCCCTTGCAGCTCCACGGAGGCGCTGTGCTGTTCCTTCGGTCGGCTCGGCGCTCCTGCCGTGCCATTCCCCCTCGCAGCTATGCGGAGCCGGCACCACCACCTGTGTCCCGCTTGGCTCGGCGGCACCGCTGCCCATCCCTTGCCCCTTCCCTGCGGTCAGCAGCAGCGCTGCCGCTTCTCGCCCCTTTCCCGCGGCCGCAGGGGCTGTGCTGCCGTTGCCGCTGCTTTCCCATGGCCAGCGGCGCTTCGCTCCCCCCATGGTCGGCAGCTCCTCATTCTCCCCGTGCCGGGGCGGGGCCGGCGGCAGCTCCCTCCGTCCTCGGGGGGCTCCTGCCAGCCGTGGCTGCCCGCTTCCGCCCCACCTTGTGACTCGGTGCTCCCACGGCACCGCCCCCCCATTGCGGGTCACACTTCCAGGATGGCATATGTCACAACTTTGTACATCAGACAAGGCGCACCAGACGATAAGGCACACTTCCGGCTTTGGGGAAAAATTTTAGTCAAAAGGGTACGCCTTATGGTCGTGAAATTACTGTCGTTGGGAACATGAGAAATTAAGGTTAAATTGCTCAATAATTTATGATGCAATATGACTTCAGACAATGAAGAGATACTTGTTTCCGTTTGCTTAGATAGTGAGTCTTGTATTGCCCTTACTTACCCACTGTAAAGCAGAATAAAACCCAAGACAAACAAAAAAAAGTTGACTGTTAATATGCAAAAATTAGAAGAAAAACTGGCATTTTATTCACTTGAACCTATGGATTCTATTTTTCTGCTGGGTGTATAATAGAATATGTTCTAGAAAGCATACAAAAGGGCACTCTCTCTGGTCACTGGAAAGCTAGGATTTTTCTGTTTTGATGTTTGGAGCCTAATTCAGCTTATTTCCTTCATTGCTAGTTTATTTGTCCTTGAGCTAGTGCTCTAGTTTAATCTCAATTGTCTTTTCAGTGTTCTAGCCTAGGTATTGGTCAGGAGGGAAGAAAGTGGATTGTGTATGTTGCTAATCCTTCTGTTTTTCTTCCCTACAAAAAAATTGAATGAGCAAGTTTGCATGGTAGTTTTTCATTCTTTATAAGGCAGGGAGATACTTTTCTTCTGTAAGTAATAAAATTTGTTATATTTTAGATCAATCTTTCTCCATTTCTCCACAGTAGTACCTCATATTATTTTTTAACTACTTGCACTAGAGAGGCCAACTCATTTATGATAAAGCCTATTAAAAGGAATGGATCAAGTAACAATAGAAGGTTCTCAATTTTTTTGTAGAAAATTTTGCTACCACGGATTGCTTTGCTTTTGTGGCTGCAGCTGCTCAGTATTTGTTTCACTTTTAATCAAGAAATCTTAATATTCTTTGAAAAAAATACAGAGGAAGTGGAAATAACCTTTTTGACATTTTGGGGGAAAGAGTTTACCACTAGATTCACTAGATTAGTTGTTTTTTTTTTTTTTTTTTTTTAATTAACTTAGAATTTCTAGTAAGGATTAACTTGAGGTGGAATGAAAGATTTGAGGTGATCAACTTGAGCTTGGTGCCCAGCCAGCCTATGGAGCAGATCATCTTGATTGTGATCATTCAACACATCTGGGAACCAAGGGGCCAGGATCAAAGCCAGTCCAGGTTTAGTAAAGGGAGCTCCTGCCTGAACAACCTGGTCTCCTTTTATGACCAGGTGACTCATCTGGTGGATGTGTCTGCCTCAACAATGCCTTTGGCACTGTCTCTCGCAGGATTTTGCTGGGAAAACTGGCAGTCCAGTGTTTGGAGAGGCATAATCTTTGCTGGGTAAAAAACTGGCTGGATGGCCAGACCCAGGGAGTGGTGGAGCCAGTCACAAGTGTTGCTCTCTAAGGCTCAGTATTGGGGCCAGTCCTGTTTAATATCTTTAATATCACTGTTGTTGGTCTGGATGAGGGGATTGAGTGTTCCCCTCCGTCAGTTTACAAATGACACCAGTTTGGGTGGGAGTGTTCTGCTGGAAGCTAGGAAGACTCTGCAGAGGGATCTGGGCAGGCTGGATCAGTGGGTCAAGACTAATTGGATGAGGTTCAACAAGGTCAAGTGCCCTTAGGTCACAACAACCCCAGGCGTGTGCCACAGGCTGGGCAGAGTGGCAGGAAAGCTGCAAGCTGCCAAGTGGAAAAGAATCTGAGGGTTTTATATGACAACTGGCTGAGCATGGGCCAGTGTATGTAGCCAAGAAGGCATACAGTGGCATCCTGTACCAGAAATAGTGTGGCCAGCAGGACCAAGGCAGTGATTGTCTTCCTCTACTGGGCACTGGTGAGGTCATATCTGAAGTGCTGTGTCCAGTTTTGGGGCTGGAGTGAGTCCAGAGAAGGGTGGTGGAGCTGGAGAAGGGTCTGAAACACCAGCCCTGTGAGAAGCAGCTGAGGGAGCTGGGGGTGTTTACCCTGGAGAAAAGGGAGCCCTTGCTGCTCTGTACAACTGACTGAAAGGAGGCTGTAGCTGGAGGAGGGGTTGCTTTTTCTTCTGCTTCCACAGTCACTGAGAGGACAAGAAGAAATAGCCTCAAGGCTGCACCACAAGAGGTTCATGGTGAACAGAGGAGACATTTCTTCACAGAAAGGGATGAAGTCACCATCCCTGGAAGTGTACAAGAAAAACTACTGTACTTAGCGTTGTGGTCTGGTTGTTAAGCTAGTGATCAGTCAAAGGTTGAGCCCCATAATCTTGGTAGTCTTTTCCAACCTTAGCAATTCTGTGGTTCTGTAAACATGAAAGATTTACCTTGATTATGGGCGCCATGATTATGCAATGTTAAAGGTGTGGTTGTGCTTTGAGAGGTTAGTATTAATTGCATATATTGACTGGCAAATGATGGTCTTGGGATTGATTTGACTAGGAAATGGAGAAGGAGAACAAGGACTGTAATAATGTTAAGGAATATCTTAATGTACAACAGTGTAACAACTGTTAATTATGTACTATATATAAATAAAACTTAGGGATCATGAGAACTTTCCTGAGTCACTACACCTATTTAATTGTTTTTGTCATCTGAACTTGACACTGGTGAGACTGATGGATATTATCAATAATGTATATAAAAATTACTTTTCAGCTAGTACTTAGAGAAGAAGGAGAAGTTGTGTCTTGGGAGATGATATGTCAGGCTTTCAATATCTGGAACCCTTCTGGAGCAGTGTAGGAATGGTAGAGACAGGAAAAAAAATATAATGCCAGCAGAATGAAGTATGAAAAGGGATTTCTAAGGTCCAGAAGTAATTCAAAACAGTTGGTTAGGAATTGCAGGCATCCTAGACACGATGTCTGTGTTCTGTGAATCAATCTATTGAGCTTGCTTACCTTGCTGTTTGTCTCAAAGGAAACAGTTTGGCTACGCTGTATGGTGCGTAATGTTGGAGGTATATTTTAAAAGCATATGGACAGTTAGTCTTGGTAAACTTAGTCTGAGAGTTGGTATCCACTCTCAGACTTAAGTTTGTGTGTGCAGCTTGCATTTAATGATTCAGTAGGTGATTTTTTTTACTTTTGTTTTCCTAATAAGAGTCTGTGCCTGCATAACCTACAGCAGCAATGTTAAAGGCTTGGATATGTTAGACTATATGGTAGCTGCTTTGGGTTACAAGGATGTTACGCAACCACTACCCACAAACACAAATGTACAGCTAATGTATCTGGTGCTCAGTAACCTTTTTTAATTTCTTCCCATATTGCTTGAAGTGATATTAATTAAATCTGTTCCAGAAATTATCATTTACCTTAAAATCACTTGGAAATAATAGTCCAATATATCACTTCTCAGTGAGCAACATTGTATATTTAAGTCCCCTTCTAGTTGTGTAGTAACTGGATAAATATTGCTTAAAGCAGATTTCAGAAAATGAGACTTAAATAGATTAAAGCTACTCCCAGTCTCTATAGTTCCGCTTATCTTGTCAAAGAATTTTTTGGAAAAAAGTTGCACATAAGATAGCTTATGCAGAAATAAGGCTCCATGGTTAGGAGAGGGCCTTAAAATTTTTCCATGAAGAGCAACCAACTGTCATCCATGATTCTGTGTCTAGAGATGCCATGTCCTTTCAGGAATATCCACATGAATAACACGTGGGATGGGGGCATAATGGATCAAGAAGCAAAGGTGCAAAGGAAAGACAGGAGTTCAGAAAATCTGAGAATTATTTGGCAGAGCATATCCTGTCAAAATACTCTTCGAAGCAAATGACACAATACCTGATAGTGTTAGCCCTGTAATAGGTTATTTTGGCAGGTCATTTGGCATGGGAAAAGAACACTCTGAAGCTACAGATACTTGGTGGAATTCTTGTCTTTCCAAGAGAGAAAGACAGATAATTGACAAGGCTTTAAACATTCTTTGCATGAAGCAGAATAGGCTATATTCTGTTACTTGGGGGACAGACCAGGGAAAACACAGCAGTGTGTTTGAACATGACTGCATTTACCTTGTGTGACTACAGAATGCTGGTTTTGAACTATAGAGCTTTATTACTAACTTGAACATTTTTGCAGTAAGTGCCCTAATTAATACTTTGTGCATCTTCAGTGTCATTCAAAAATAATTACCATTCCTGCAAGAATTTTAAAGTCCTCGCTGTAAGCACCCTCCCCTTTAGTACAGGGATAATTTTTTAATTTCTTTCATTGATGAAGAAGAGTTAAACCTCATTTATTTTCTGAGTTGCTGAGAGCTCAAGATTTATGTTTAGACTGGATGCTTTATAATAATAGGTAAGGAAAGTACTGTTCTTAAGCCTGAAAATTTTATCTTTATTTTGAAATTTAACTGTCTATGCTCTTGTCAGCAATTGACTTAAAGAATGGCTCTGGAGCAGTGTATCAAGGACCTGCCAGAAGTTCTGCTGATACTACCTTCACTCTCTCGGACGAGGATTTCATGGATGTGGTACAACAAAAGATCAACCCCCAAAAGGTAAGGTAAAGCCTGGGTGTCACAAATATAGTCTCTTGTATGTAGGCATATCGTTTGCCTTAAATCAAGCTGTGGTTCATGTTTGCATTCTGTATTCTGGGATATTTTGACAGTGGAATCCAGAGTCAGATGAGATTTAAGCACATCAGTACCTTATACTGAATTAGCCAGAAAGTGTGAGGGGGCATTTATGCCATCTTTATCGAGTTAAGTCAAAGATAACCACAAAGGGCTACAGCAAGGCTCTGGTTTATAGGGGCCCAAGGTTGTGGGTTCAATACCGATGTGGCTTATACACTTTAGAGTTGGACTGGATGATCTTTCTGGGTCACTTCCAGCTCAGACTATACTGTGATTCTGTGACATAAAGCCTGACAGTACAAAGTTAGGAGTTTGTTTGCTTGCTAGTACTTCATAGTATACCATTTGCAAGCTTAGGTTTGTCAGTTTGAATGTTCAGGCTGTTTTGCTTGTCGTATTGCAGGCAGTTGATATTTGTGGCAGTGGTCTGATTTATTGCTAGTACTGCAGCAAAGAGAAAGGTCAAGAGAATTCATGCATGTAGATGGTCAAAATTCACTCAAACCAGGATATTATTCAGGGAAATAAAGATTTAAGGAAGGTCTGTAATCTGTGTCTGCACTTTTAGCTTCTTGGAGTAATCAACTGCTTTAAAATACTAATTTTACTAATAAAAATGCCTTGTGTAAAAGTAAATTAAACTGTCACAAATTTAATATGTCAGCTTACAGATTAAAGCTTGAGCAAATGAAAACTTTAATTAAGCTCATCATATATCAAACAGTTTCTTTTCTTTGATCCTGAGCAGAAGTTGTTGGAGACTTTGATTGTAAATTGGAGACTAATGATCACAGTGAATGTTTGTTATAAGTCTTAACATACCACATGAGTAAAATCCTTTGTGACTCTCTGTATACAGCAGGCATAAAACATAAACAAACTAAATGTTGACGGGTAATCATCAGAATGCTAAAGAACAGTGATTGCAATTTAGGAGCATCATCTATGCTTAGGCATTAGTGTTTCCTTTGAGTTTCTGTGAAGTTTTCTATCTAAAGAAGCTCAAAGCATCTATTCAAATTCTTTATTGCTGGCTCTCTATTCTTTATTTGAATGTATTTCAATCTAATGGAACTATGCAAAAGAACATTTGAAGAACTTACGAAGGGCTTTCAAACTGCAAAGCCATAGCGAAGCAAAACTAGTTTTAAAAAAATACAAGCTAGATTGAAACAAGAGTATACAGCTCTTTGAAGTAGAGACAATAAAATTGTGATATATCAGCATTGAAGAAGGGGAAATACTGATTGATTTATGACTTTGCAAATGCAAAAAATCTTATTTCTTGCTTATTTTGTTGTAATATGCTATGTATAAAGCCATTGCATTTCTTTAGCCTGTGTGTGTAATACATTGTGCAAGTTTGTGTTTGTATTTGTTATGAATCTGAGTATGTAACTTACATTTTCATTAGGTCTTTAATTTTCATCATATAGCCTTTTCATTCCATTTTTTTCATTTCTTAAAATGATATATGTGTAGTGTGAGGGGATGATGCTGGGAGCTTTATTTTTGAGCCCTGCTCAAGTTTTGCCACCAGATCCTGTGAAGACATTTGTCTTACACTTGGAGAAGTCCTCTGTGCTGTATGTGGAAAGGAAACAGAGGCCACTGATGTTGCTTTGTATTTATTTTATTTGATTTTTTTCCCATGAGTGACAGACTTGGCTTTGTCTGCACTTTAGATGAAAAAATCTGATTCTGGGCCATATTAGAAGTGAGCTGTTGTTACTAATAACTGATAACCATTGAGCTTTGAGCACTGAATACTTTCTCCTGAGTGCTAAACAACCATTATTTAGCTTCTTGTTTTATTCTAGCAACTCTTTGGTTTGTGATTAAACAGTTGAATACATGCTTTTCCTCCCCCCCCCTCTTCTGTTCTCTTTAGGCATTCTTTTCTGGTAAACTAAAAGTGAAGGGGAACATCATGCTGAGCCAGAAACTGGAAATGATCCTGAAAGACTATGCCAAACTCTGAACTGCTTGATCATTTACCACGCGGTGAAGAACTGTAGGAGATAGAAACTCAATTAGTTCAGAACCAGTGATTTGCAGGCTAGTTAACATCAATGTGCTGATTCATTATATGGCTAATACACAAACTGATTTAATTGCTGTAGACAGAAGTTATGAAATGAAAATAACTGTTACTATTGTCCCTTTTTAGTTTCTCAGCAATGGTAGAGAATCATACTTTCTGATTGCACATCTTTATCTAAATAAAATATATTTAGTTCTTACAAAGAAGCCTATATTTCTATGTTAATTCTGAAGAAAATTAAACCAATAGACTTCTTTAATATGTCTTTCTGTGTGTCTGTCAATCTTCATTCATGTTGCCTTAGATAGATTCAGCTTCTGTGAGTTTATCTGGTTTATTATTAAAACTGATGTTTTTTGTCTCAAGCTCTCATGATTCTATGAAAATAACTGGAAAATGGAAGTAAATTCCATTTATTTACATCTTGTCATTATGTGCTTTTTTTTTTTCTGCACCAGAAAAAACTCTTGGAATTTTGGATTGATTAGCCATTTTCATATGTTATTTGTGTAAATCAGTTACCAGTTGATTAATGTTAATTGTTACCGGGAAACTTTCACATATGAGAGGCATTAACACTGCACCAAAGGCTGTCACTAGAGACAAACTGTTCTTTATGTAGATTCATTCTCATGAGGGGCAGCATCATGTCAGGCAGCAGGGAAAGATGGAAGTGAATTCCTCATTTTGAACTGAGTTAACATCTGTGGCCATATATTTTCCTAAGGAAAGTATGCTCTTAATCACTGATTGTCACATGAACACCTGGAAATTTGATTTCATCCAAGTGTCCAACCTTTTGTGTGCTCAGTTATTTTTTTTTCACCTTCACCTTCTGTGTTGTTACTTTTTGGAGATGGAAGAATGCAGACTATCTGAGGCTCTTCTTCTTTATCAGGAGGCCTTATTTTAGAAGATGAAATTTTTGATTCTTTGGGGTTTTTTTTTCCCAAAACTGGAAGGTACTTCAATTCCCCGACTTTGTGAGCAGACTGTAGCCATTAAAATACCTTGTGGGGATGCAGATGAGCCTGACAGTTTGAGAATAAATTGTACATGTTCTAATACTAAGTCATATTCTCAACAAATTAATTTCTTCACAGCTGTACTGTCAACCATGCTTTGGTTCAGGTGGAGTAACATGAATCTTAACTGTGTCAACAAGTATCCCATGTAATTCACATCATTAATAGATTGGAAACAGAACAAGTAAGAAGTTTGCAATTTTAGAGAGACTAAGTAGAAATTATTGAAGAAATGTCCTTTTACCACTTATCATTTACTTTTTTCAAAGCAGTCATTTTCATATATAATAGGACTTCATGATTGCCTGTACTGCCCTGCTTCTATTTATAATGCAGGTTTGTGTCAAATAGGTAAAGGTATCTTTTATTAGTTTCTCTCCAGAAACTGTATGAGAGAGATTCATTCCAGCTTTGTAATTTTATTCATGTACCTGGTACACCAAATCCCCCATTTTTTTACATACATCTTTCCTGCCTATAAATCTATATACACTGCCGTAAAAATGATGTGTATTGAGAAAAAGGAACTGTGAGTAAGTAACTGTGAGACTAGAAAAGCAATTACCAATACATGCATATAAGAATGTGATATTTGTTGTGAGGTGGTCTTGATAATTCACAACAGGTGTTTTGTTTTTTTTTTTTCCTCAACCCCATAAATACTCTGAAATCTGAAAGTACTGCTTCACAATGAGGGAGAGAGTGCTAGTAGGCTATTTTTTCTTTATTTAAGTGAGAATCAAAAATATTCAGGCAGGGGAGGTGGGTGGTAGTATTGAAATCTGTGATTTAGCGGAAGAATATTAAAGAACATAATTTTACAAAATGTTTTGGTACGTGTTGGTTGAGGATGAAAGAATAAACCATTTATAGCTACTCTTATGATTTCTATCCTGCATAGTTTCAGCTGGACAAAAATCTTTACTCTGGCTTCAGCTTTCTCCCGCACAGTGAATTGGTCATAAATTTTGAGTGGAACAGAAAGTCCTTTTCTTCCTTTTGCCTCCCCTACCCAGGCTACCTGTGCTCACCTCTCAGTATTGTGATACTCTTTTCTAGGAGTGTAACTCAAGTGTTCAATTCTTTAATCTGTTTTATGGCCTCAGTAGCCGCTATTGATTATTTTGGCATGTTGATTTTATTTCTAGTCCAATGTATTTACCCTAAGAATGTTCTAGTTAGCTGATGCTAATTAGTAACTTGACCTACTTACTGTTGAGGGTAAGGTCAGTTTGTAGTGTTGAATATATACATGATATGGTTTGGAAGTTTAGGCTTTTGTTTTGTTCCTAGTACTTGCAAACCTTCTATTTTATATAGCTTTTAGGAACAGTATTCTCAAGAACAAGTGTAAACTCAGTATTTTTATGAGAATCCATGGACAGGAATGTTAGCCAGTTTGGAAGGTGATTTTTTGAATGTGAATGATTCTCAGCTGCTTTTGTCTGGAGGAGTCTTCCTATTTCAGGATATTGTGTTTCAAACCCATCCATGTCTCTTTTGTCTGGAGTGGTTTTGGAGACCTTTCTTGTCATACACCTGCAACAATACCTGTGTAGTGGCAGGTTCTAAAGACATGCAACAACAAAACATCCTTTTTTTTTCAGGATAGCTGCTGCTTTGAATATTCTTTCTTTGCCAGTAATGAGTGCCTTGGATTGCAAAGCCACGCTTGTTTACCAAGGAGCTTGGATAACTCTTCAGAGATACTGCAAAATTCAGTAGAAAACAAGGAGGCTTTTGCAAGCATTTTAGGAGTAAGAGTCTTAGGATAGTGCATATAATTCTCTTAGTGCATACAATCTCTTTAATGTAGAGTAGAAGATTGTCAGTCTTTAATTGCCATGTGTACCTTACAATGTTTTGATTAGTAGTGTAAAACAGGTGACATCTGGACATGAATGTAAAGTCTGGCCATCAGATTTCATGACATTGAGACAAGAATTCAGTTGTTCATCTTTGTGGAATAACTGAATAACTGCTACACATAACAAAGTATCATTTTATTTATTTTTTTTCCTTCTCCTTACATTCATTACAGTCTTCCTGCTGGTTTGCAATCCTCCAGCAGGATGTACTTTATTTGCAAAAAGCAAATTGTGGTTCCACTGACATATGTCCTCTTCAATCATTTATGGGTTTTCTAATTAAAGGAGGAGAGCAGGAAAAATGAATAAGGAAAGTTTATGCTTTCTAGTCAGTGGAATTGTTCTTAATTAGTTTCAGAGACATTCAGTACACCTTCTAGCTATCATCAATAATTACAGTTAACAGCTCTTTAAAAGTTGACAAGTGCATTCATAATCAGAGAATATTAAAATGAGTAGAAGTGGGGAGGAGCAGAGGTATGAAAGAGTGGTAGCCTTGAGCAACTTTAGGCAGAGGAACTTGGATGCTGTCTCGTCTAAGCCTTATTTCCATCCCCCTTTGAGGAACTCGCTCCTAATGGTTATCTGTGTTCTAGTTCATTGGGCAGCATTTCCTGTAAAAGTTTCTTCATCACTCAGGAGTTACTTTATTAAATTAAAAAGCTTTATGAAATGGAAGGATTCAGTAATATAATAAATAAAGTATTATAAGTTGGATAAACAGGCATTTTTAAACATTTTAGTACACTTACAAAAAAAAGCTCTCTAATATGCAAAAAGCTGTCTCTATGCAATATACCCCAACAGAGGCTAATGTTGCTGAAGTTATTTCTTCTATTTCTTTCCATAATCCTTGAGGGCAGAGCAGCATTCAGAAGGTGATGACTTGATTTTACATAACACAGCCTCCTTCTAGTATAAATAAAAATCTGTGTAAAGAAAGCATACGTGTCACTGGAGTATTTTCTTTCTGATTATAATCTTTGAAAGGGTAAAGGGAGAATAGGAAATACTAATATCTCTACATTCCTGCAATGGTTTTTTAATTCTACTTCAGTTGGTGCAGATATCTTCCTACTTGCGTGAGAATGACTTCTCCACAATTCATCCACAGTAAGAAATTTTGTCCTTTTGGCTGTCGGCTGTTTCTCCAGCAGACTGACCTAAAAAGTGCCAGACATCAGAGATAAAAAGTCAATTAGGAAAAATAAAGTAGGCTATGAATGTGGTATCATTTATATGACTTCAATAACTACCCTCATGATACAATTCAAATGTTTCATCTGTCTAAAAATCAGTTCACTAAACTGGCATGATAGTATCTTAGGTGAGTGGGTAGGCTGAGCTCTGTAAGAGGTGCATCTGTGTCTCACGGTAACTACTAACAAAGTTCACATTGTCTGCTAACTTAAATCACATGCTGAAAGGTCACTGTGCCTCAAAGATAGAATCAAGCAAGGTGTAATAATATGTGAAATTGTCTGAATTATATGATGTAATGGTGTGTGCATCTTTCTAAGAGCCATTTTCAAATACTAATTTCCTTATATTTCCCTATGCTACATTTGTCCTGATGACATCAAATGCCTTTTTTCTACTGGAAGCAAAACTGTGCATCACATAAGCTGAAAGAAAAATGGGAATACCCACATTTAAATAAATATATCATTTAGGTTAAGATTTAATGTTTCTGTATTTCTATTTATAGAAGCATATAATCTCATACAGTCATAGTTTTAAAAAAATTTCAGCAAGTTGGTATAATGAATTTTTTATTTATTTTTAAGCAGTTACTCCTCTTTCCCTTTCCCTGCCTCTGCTCTCTTGCATTTTGCCAGTTCTCTTGGCATGTCAGAAGATGCGTGAATATAGGTTAATGTAGCAGTCAGTAGTTCCTCAATTCTTGGATTTGGAATGGGAAAGAATAGTCCATTGTGGTAACCTAGATTTCATCTGGATCTCACTCAGTGTTGAGTCATGACAAGTGAAGTAGCCATAGAAGTCTTACAGTTACAGTTCCAGCACTACTGTGAACAAAGTAAAAAAATGCAATAAGTAGACGTGAGTTTGTGTTCCTATCTAAGTCTGTGTTTCTAACCGCACCCCGCACAAAAAAATGTGTTACTATAAACACTAAAACTCAATTGTAGTGAGTTGCTGAGGTTGCATTCTCTAACCAAATAGTTTTCTGTTCCTGCACTTTTACAAAGAAAAAGGAACATACTTATCTCATACTAGAACTGAAAAGTCTACGGTCTGGCTAATGTTTCCAAAATTACTAGGACAGCAAGTACACATAGAAAATAGAAATTGAGTTGCTGCTCAATCAATGTGCCTAGGTTAGATTTCAAAGCTACATTTCAAATATACTACACAAGTATTCTTCTCTTACATTTGCTCTTTGTGTGCTGTTCTTAGTTGTAGTCTTTCCATTGAGATGAACTGCATAATTGTGAAGCTGCCTGACCTCTGCTGGAGCTGCCTAACCCTTCTGTTCCCAGCTCCCCAGCGTCTGCTTCTCTTCTGGTCAGAGCTGGTCTGTGCACTGCACAGTTCAGCCTTTTGCTGCTTGAGTCTCAGCCTGATTTTCATGAACAATGGGAAATGCAATGGATATCTGCTGTAACCTTATCTGAGCTCATAATAGCTCTGGTGCTGAGAGCACTGTAATCCAGTTAGGAAATGATGATGAAAGGTAAAAGTGTCTGACTAAATGTAATACATGTGGGTTTTTAGGTGTTTCTTTTTTCACGAAGACAAAATTAATCCACCTGAGGATTACAACAGGGAAAATACAGCTTTCCTAGCTCAAAACATACTTTAATTTCTGTTAATTTTTTCAGTCTGTTTTTTACATATTGTGACCAAGGCCAACATGCAAAACTATAGATGTAGAAAAGAAGAAGGAAAAAGAAACTAACAAAACCACTTGTAATTTTTTTTCTGAATTAAAAAGGAAGAGCTTTAAATGGGGAAATAAGTTTCCTGTGTAGTCTGTGATGCACAGCACTGATTCAGATGGCTGAAGAAATCATCTTAATGCCCAGAAATCATCTTGTCTCTGAGGCTACCAGTGGTCAACACTGACTAAGGCCCAGTTTCGCTTTACAAAATTATTCTGATAACTGATCTTACTCATATCTTCAGTAAAATAAAACATTTGCGCACTTGTGGTCATTCAAGTGTGGGATTTTGGGGGTTTTTGTTCTGTTTTCAAAAAATATATGTTTACCTGCATGCCTTTTGCAACCTGAAGAGTGATGATTGATTCCAGGTCACTTAATGAACCTGCAGTTTCAGTAGTTTTCATTGTCAGACTCTGAGGCCAGTGGTGTTTATTATCAAAATACTTTATTTTGTAAGGAGATAGCAATTTGCAGTTGGAATGGCATGCTTTTAATTTTCCCATAGTCTAAAAAGAGCTGCTGAAACCACTCATCAGAGGTCAAGTGCTCAGTTAATCAAATCCCTACTTGGTGTGAGATCATGTGAGGGCCTCCTGCTATTTCCTAGCAGGACTATGATTAGTGAAGGAATTTTCATTTATTTATGGCAGTTTCTGTAACCATAGTGTGGAGTCTTACTAAGATAGACTTTGAGAGTTTGAAGCACACAGGGTGTGTGCTTTCTAGTAAAAGTGTAGGAGAGCTAAGGAAACTCTTTTTTTCCCAGTGGTTCAGACACCAAAGGCTGTAATATATCTTCATAGTTCTTCATGTAAAAGCTCTCCTATAACAGCTTTGGACTCACACAATTGTAATGCAATATATGTGTGTTTCAGTTCTAAGCTCCAATAGTAGATGTATTGCTACAGCCAGTTAGTTAGACAGTAATTTTTGTTAAGTGCCTTCTCATTTTCAGAAGTCTGTCAAAAGCTTTCATGGTTTCTTGAGATTTTGTAGCTAAATGTAAGAATTACATAAAACTTTGGTTTTGGGGGCTGGTAAAATGCTATTTTAAGTGGATGAAAATGGAGACATTTAACCCATACCAACACAACAGCATTCCCACACTCCATGAGGTTTAACATACATATTTTATGGAGCACTCTGTCACTCTTTTGCTAGGTGATTGACAGAGACAACCAAAAGACATGTTACATTATGTTATTTTCACTTATTTTTAAGTAATTCCTGAAAGAATCAGTCTGTACTTTGATGTCACAGATTTGATTGCCTTTGAGATATTGTTTGAAGGGCAACTAAAAGCAGACAACAAAATGTCGTAAATTCTAGTGAATTTGCACGGGGCTGATAATGGACAGAAGAAAGTTCTGTCTTCGAAACACCTGTGGGGTTCCTGGCCCCTTGGTTTGGTTACCAGAGAAGACCTTGGGCAGACAGTACTTTTCACATTTTATTCTAATACTTCTTATCTGCAGTTTTAGCATTTAAGTGCATTTTAAGTGTTATTTTGAGCAAGGCAAATGTGTCAAGTAACTGAAGTCATTATGGCACTGCAAACCAGTTTGAAAAACATCAAAGCATGAAAACTTCTCCAATTACTATTTAGTGAAATTCTGCTGATACAAAGATGGATGTTATCAATAATTAGTAAACTCAGTACTGTATATGATGCTTAGTTTGCTCATTGAATGGACTGCATTATCACTCTTTAACTCCAAGTAACAATACATCTTAAAACTACTTTTATGCCTTTTTTGGTGGTCATGGAGGAATATGCAAATTCTGATTTGATTAACAGGCATTGCTGTGTAGATTGGAATTAATTAAACTATACATAAACGACACAACGTGCATGTGTACCCTGCATGTTGAAACTGCCAATTCCTTCTTTGATGCTTGAAGTGGTATTCAAATATATATAAAGAGTCCTGCTAATCTCAGATGGCAATCTCGAGGCTGCCAGTTAAAACTCATTCTGATTCATCTGTTCAACAATCTGGGAGCTCATCTGGGCATTCAAAGCATGGGGAAGGAGCTGGAGAGAATGCGGGTAAGCAAATTAAGCCAAAGTTTTACTTATTTCAGGCACAGATCTATTGTCTTCACTAAATTCATTGCCTCTGCTATGTGCCTCTTGCAGCTTCAGTATGTATGGAGAGTATCAAATAATTGCTTAAACTTTTGAGACCCATGTGGTAAAATCCACCATAAAGGTGGACACAGGTCTTTCATCTGAACACACATTTCAGTGCTGCCTCCTGTGTAACCACTTCTTAACAATTTAAACGATGATGGAAAATGTGTTTCTTCCCCAGAAATTGTCTTGTGCAATTGGAATATTAATATTGCTTTCATGGTATTTTTTATGACTAAAAATGAAAGCAATATTCTGATAAAACACAGGACAGGTGCAATGCTACCTGTTGTTATCCATCAAAAACCTGTGCTGTGAAGGCAATGTTCTGTTATCCAAAAATGAGTGAAAAGCCAGAATCTCTAGGTAGCCTAATTAGTGCAGCAAGTGGTTAAGCACAGTAGGACTGGTCAGCAGTATAAATCATTAATATAGATGGAGTGGTTTAGCAATATTATTTAGCTACTGGGATAATTGAAGTTTTCTAGGGTCATCAAATCTTTCTATGTGTATTCTATTATAAGCATAATTGCTTTCATTGACTGCTAGTACTGTTACAAAGTAAGAGTGGAGGGATGCTAATCAATCGTTACAAAGAACTGGAAGAATAGGCTCTGATAGGAAGTTCCTTGAAAGTTTTTGTTTAATTAAAAATACAGCCAGACTGAAAGAACTCATGGGCACTGCTATAGAATGCTTTTTACGGATTCGTAGGTGAATATTAACACCGTTCTGACTACACACTCAGATGGAAACATTTCCTTGGGGGGCTCAATAATTATTGCTTTCCTCCAGTACATCTGTCTGTGATTATGCTAAATTTCATTTTCATTCATGCACAGAAAAATAAAAGTTTAAGAATATAGAGATTCCGGATGTATAACTCTTGAAGTAATTACAATATTATTTGTCTAGCTTGAAGTTACTACTGGTTAAAACAGTTACTTTGTATCCTCAATTTTCTGATTTTCTGATTTCAGGAAAGCTTAAAAAGAGTGATGTCTAATTTTATTTTTTTTTTAAAGCAGCACTTTTTAAAATGCTTTTCTATGGGGATTTAGGTGTTGATTTGGTACTAATACTTCCATCGGGCAGTGCTTGCCCTGTATTTTTCTTCCTGCTGGTCTTATTTACATAGTGTCCATTTTCTCAACTTTTAAACTCATCAGAGTAAGGGAAAAAATTGGTACATGGAAGCTACCTGATTTGCTTATGGCCATGTAACAGATGAGTGGAGCAGGTTCTCAAACTAAGTTTCCAAAGTTCTGCTCTACTTTGCAAAGAAATGGAAGTTTGTTTTACCTTTCAGTTTCCCATTTCCTCAGGAGAGTCATGGTCTAAAGATGCTGAAACCACAAGTGTGTAAGAATTTTAGTCTTTTTAAGACTCAAGGTATGTAATAAATTCTATAAAACTGGGTCTAGAACATCTGAAAATAACAGGAATGCATGGAATGGAGTTTCTTTCTAATAAAGCAAAAATAGGCTTTGGTTCCAATGCTGTATTTCTTCATTTATTACTCTGATATTCTTTGTTGCATTAGTAATAATCTCTTAAATATTTAATATATTTTCCCAATATGCTGGTGACAATGCCCTGCATAAATATCTCTTTACAGTGATGCATAGATATCTGTCACAGAAGAACTAATTTAAAAAGAATCTGCAGCAGCAGAAGGAGTGAAATCTGAGGGAAAGTTTATTAATCATTAATAGTGTGAATCCATTAAATCTCCTGCAAGAGATAGAATGAAAATTCCCCTGTTAGATATAAATGCAGTATTTATTTAGCAAAGATGATACCTACATTGTTGGAAAGACTGATTTGTTAACAATTCAGGAGTAATTTCAATGATAGATTGACATGCAAGAATCCAAATGTATTAGTCAGGATGACTATTCTGTCTTGGTGCTGAAGCACTGAAAGATTTCTTCCTGATGCATACGTAATTCTTGGATTCTCTCTGGTATCATAGATGCCATGTGTGGGTAGGAGTAACAATTTTAGTAGTTTCTCACTGAGGCAGCTATTGATTATTGCTTTCTTCAATTTTACAATTGTTAAAATAGTTCACTGAGATGTGTACTTTATGAAAATTTTATTGACATTTTAGGGAGTTCTGTGTAAAATACAGAAAATACAACCTGTGTTACTGTTCATTGGACTTCAGAGAACAGTAGCAGTGCCCTAAGACATTCACAAGAAGCAAATAAAATTTAGATAATCTGATCCAAATGGAGCCGGTACATTGCTGAATATCGAAAAATTTCCTGTTAGATCTAGATAAAATTTCAGTAGCCACTACTTACATGTTTTGTGATCAGAGGGAAGGTTTTCACAGATACAATGTCTTTTACAAAGCCCATGGTATTTCTGTCTTGTGTTCTTAGACATCTGGTTTCTTCTGTTTACGATTCAGTGCATGTATGAGAGAAATCTGCTGATAAGCAGTCTGTAATTTTATTGCATTTAACTGACCACAGTAGAAGCTTTCTCTGAAAACAAACAAATGTGTAACCTTATGCTTTTTCAAATATCCTTTGTTAATAGCAGCAATCCTTTCTGCTGCAAAATGTTGAATGTCTTATTAAGCCCCTGCTGTATCAAATACCACAGTATCTAGATATCTGCAAGCGACTGGTTTTTGCTTCTCTTTCCCTTTATGTCCTGACTGGGAAAACTTGAGGTATGCCCCTGTTATTCCAAGGGTGAACACTTTAAATCATGTGATCTGGTGCTTCACCTGTCCCAAGGAAGTTATCCCAGTAAGTTCTGAACGTATTTTGCCAAATTTAACTCTGCCCTCTTGTTATGGTATTTTTTTCTGATAACACGGAAAAAATTATGCATTTTTTTGTCCTGTTGAGAGGTCTGCAGAGCAAAATCCAGGTTGGTGATTCTCAGACTTACAAAGCTGCAAGTAATTTTTTGAATAAGTGCTTTTCTCATTGATATATTTTGATTGAAGACTTCTCTCATCATGATAAAAGTCAGACATTAAGAAATATGTTGATGACTTTGAAGTCAATGAAAGTTTGTGGTTTCCAGAGAGCAGTGTTGACACATTATTTTGCTCTAAGAAGGAGAGAAGAATCAAAAATTGGATCAAAGTATGAAACCCCAAGAACAAACTAGAAGAGGATATAACATTATGAGCTGTTGTGAGATGGTGTTTAGTTGCTAGGTGCAGCCTCATCATATTGGTGTTATCTGCACAGTGCTATTCTTCTAACATGACAATTATTAATATTCCCTGACTCCAGTAAAATCAATTTAATTGACTTATGTATGGAGCAAATGGAAACAATCAAGTTGAAACTGTTGTGTGGCTTTATGTTAACAGTATCTGTGCTCTTATCATCCTGTTTTGCTACACTCACATTTCCTAGAGGCACCACTGTTCCCATAGCTGACCATTTCAGAGGATGAAGAAACAGTTATATTTGCTGTAAGTTTGATTCAAAGAACATTACTTTTATATTAACTGTTAAATTACTTGGATCATCATTGCTTGAAAGGTGCTTATCTGAAGGAGTAAGAAGCCATGAGATTTATATGCTCTCTTGCAATACTTTTCTCTTTCGTATTTGAAATAGTTCTATTAGGGAATTGTATTTTTCATCTGAAGCCTGAACTGTGGCTGGTCATGATGAACATTTCTGTACTGGACATGGTCAGATTTGTTCTGCTGTGTGTCACGGTCTGAGTGGTATGATTAAATTATACCTGTCAGAGCTCTTAGCTGTGAAGGGAAAATCTTCTGCTTTTGGTTTTGGAGAATGTAAACGATTCACTGCTGTGAAAATCCAAGCAGCCATGAGAAGGCCTTGAAGTCTTTAGATGACAGGCATATTTTTATTGCAGTTTTATGTGTGCTTTTCTACTCTGTCATTTCAAACATTTTGTATAATAGATTTTCAATATTCAGTGCAGGATTTTTAACAAATATTAGGCCATATAAAATATTTTTTTTTATTAATTAATCCTTTTCAAATGCAGTGAGGTGTTTCCAATAATGTCGTCAATCGGTGAAAAATTTGGGAGCTGCTAGCAATTTTTTTTTAACATATTGATCTGGATTATGAATAAATTTTTAGTAACTCCTTTTTTAGCATTTATTAATACTTTGTTATTTTTTATAAGAAGACAATCGCAGAATCATTTAGGTTGGAGAAAACCTTTCAGATCATCAAGTCCAGCTGCACACCTAACACTGCACCACTAGAACATGCCTTTAAGGGACATCCACAAATTTTAAATACCTCCAGAAATGAGGACTCAACCACTTCCCTGGTCAGCCTGTTCCAGAGCTCAGCAACAATTTGATGAAGAAATTTTCCATCCAGTCTAAACCTCCCCTGTTGCTGCTTGAGGCTATTTCTACTGATACTATCATTTTCTGCATGGAAGAGCCCCTACCTCGTTATAACCTACCTTGAGATATTTGTATAGAGAGTGTTGAGAGGTTTGTGTTCCACACCCTTCTCCAGCTCCATTGCCCTTCTCTGAGGTCACTCCAGCACCTCAAAGTCTTTCTTGTTGTGAGGTGCCTGAAACTCAACACAGGGCTCTGTGTGTGACCACCCCAGTGGAGGAAGTACAGGGGGATGTGGCCCTGGTGCTGCTGGACACCCTTTTGCTGATACAAGTGAGGATGCTTTATTGGCATTCTCGGCCACCTGTGCATATGCTAGCTGATGTCCTGCCAATTGTTCACTAAAACTCTCAGATCCTTTTCCACTGGGCAGCTTTCCAGCCACTCTTGTCCCAGCCTGTAGCCCCAAATGAGGTTGTTGAGACCCAGTGCAGGGCTCTGGATTTCAGTTTGTTTAATCTCATCCAGTTGATCAATCCAGGTCCTTCTGCAGGGCTTTACTACCCTCCAGGAGATTAACCTTCCAGGAGATTAACACCTCCACCCAACTCATTGTCATCGTGAACTTGCTGAGGGTGCATTCAATCTACAAGGTCAGTAGCGATCATTAAGGAGACCTGGCCCCAGCACTGAACCCTGGGGCACACCACTAGTGGCTGCCTGCCAACTGGATGCAGCTCCATTCACCACCACCCTCTGGGCCTGACCAGCCAGCCAGTTTTTAACCCAGCAAAGTGTAGACCTGACACACCATGGGAAGACAGTTTCTCCTGGAGAATGCTGTGGGAAGTGTGTAAAAGTCTTTACTAAGACACATCCACAGTATTTCCCTCCCTGACGAGGTGCATAACCTTGGTATAAAAAGAGATTGGATTGGTCAATTTACTACAGAGGGGGAAACTGTGAAACTGAAATTAGGGATTTTGTAGAACATCTCTCTGAAATTTTAATGCTATTTGATATTGGGAGGGAACCTTAGTAAAAATTGTGTTAGCTGCCCCAGACTTCCTTATATCTCTTAATATAATTCATTCAGAGCAACCTTTTATTCTGCATTTTCCTTTTTAACTACTGGGCATGTGGGAAGACCATATTTCTGCTTTAGCTGTGCAGTCATTCCTGCAGCCACAGGACTGCTAGGCAAAGGGATGTCCAGGGACTTCAGAGTGGTGTGAGGGAGCTGCTGGGAAGCAGAGCTCAGTGTGGGCTCTGCAGCTTGTGCTGACCTCTGTAGTCCTGCTGGCACCTGGCCACTCAGGCAAAGATAACCTGGTGTGTTTTTGCCAGTCTGTGGTCATGCTCCTGGCTTTGATGAAGGCTTGTTCTGAAGACTTGGTGAAGCTTTTCTCTGTGGACACGATGAGATTTATATGCATTAGCTGAGTGGTTTGGGTCTGCTCTCGTGCTTGAGGTGAAAACTGCAGTTCATCCATTCAGCTTTAATGCATGCGAACCTGAGATACTACCCATGTGTCTGAACTAACACAAGGCTTTCACCTGATAGCTGGAATGCTTGCTACTTGCTGCTTGGAGGACAGAATAGTGAACAAGGCATCTGGGAGTTCATGTTTTGTTGAAAGATCTGAAAATGGGAAAAATGCATTGGTTTTCATTATACTGTTTGTGTTATTTGTCATAACGTTTTAACTATTCAAGTTTGTTCTTTAATGATTTCCTTGATGTTAACCATTAAGGAGGAAGCCTTTGGTAGGATTATCCTATTGGGGAAAATTCCCTGTCTGCCTTCTGTTGACCCGATGAATGTAAGGGTCTCTTTAGGTCTTCTGCTCTTTAAACAATGGAGTGGGAAATATTGCTCCTTTGGGAGCAGAAGGTGTGAAACATTCTAGCAACACTGCTGCTGAGGTAGTTTTTACAATCCTTGAACAATGTCTAGAGTGGTTAACAATGACATTGTACTCTGGGAGGCGTTGATATAATTGTCAAAACATTTGAGCTAAGCCAAACAGATGTAATGACTGGCTCAGCATTGGTCATGTTGTGGACATTGCTCTTTGAATATTGCTCAGGTTAATGCAGTTCAGTGACAAAAATGTTGGCAATTTCTTTTCTCTAAATTAAAGATAACACAGTGAGTTCAAAGTAATTCTAGATTGGAGGGGATTAATAATAAGTTGAATGTACTAGTGCTGCTTTTTTGTAGACTGAGAGAACATCTTTTGATTTAGAATCAATTTGAAATATTTCCTGCAGCAGTAGCAATACTACACAGCATATATTCCAGTTAATTGATATGCACTATCAGCAAAGTGAGCTGCACTGTACTTGCTCAGGTAGCCAGAGAGCAAGCTGGCAGTCTAAGTAGCCTCTAAATTTATGATCAGACTCCTGCCCTGAGAGTAAACGCTGCTCAAAAACGCTGGCCCCTTCTATCCCAGAGTAACAGAGTAGTGTGCTGGTAGCTGTGGTTGGTGACACACGTGTTCTCCTCAGGGCTGCCATGTCCTCTCCCTTGCCTTTCCTGTGTCTGTTTTCTTCCCATCTCTGTCTGATCCCACCTTGCTGCTTTCGACTTGGTCCAGCTAAACCTTGTGGCTAAATGCAAGGTGTGGTTATAGCATTTGTTCTTTTCCATGTGTGTCCTGTTGCTTTTGGTCTCAGGCTTGTGACACAGAGACATCTGAACTTCCATGATTACAACATCTCTGCATATCTGGGGATTGTCTGAAACCCAGTGTAACCAAAAAGGGTGACATAGTGGCATCTCCTGTTTCATGTTGGAATTTTTGATATGGTTATTTTGATATTGGTTTTCTTTCTGGCCTTAAAACTAGTTCTATAAAACAATGTCTCTTTTTTGTTTATTTGAGAGCAGAAGGTGTGGATACTTGAGGGTATACGCCCTTGCTCTTGAAGTTAAATGAACATCAACATTATTTAGAATAATTAATGGCTTTTAAGTTTGTGAATTAGCTGGATTTATTTGAGTAGTCCTGTGCAACAGTTTACCTCGTGAAATTACATATAACGTATCAGTTATGTCAATGTATATGTAGAAAATGTGAATAGTTTCTGAAAAAAAAAAGAGAGAAGGGTTAAGTCATGTATGCCCTTTATTCACCTGTCTTAAAATTAAATGAATGTATTGAGGGATTGTAATTTGATGTTTCTCTCTGTTGATCCTACTACAATGAGATCATGCTTTTTATGTTTTAAACAGCATTTAAACACAGGCTCTTGATTATAAAAGGCCTGTAAAAGCAAGTAGATAGATATAGGCATTTTGCTGCTTTGTCTGCCAGAAATACTTAAGAATTACCTCCACTGTGGCAATTGTTTGCAAAGCAGAAGCACATGTTAAGCAATTGAAGGTTACAAAACACTTTATAAAGGAATTTGGAGTGGTATGCGGAATAAACTAGTACTTAAGTGTGGCATAAACTAGTACTTAAGTGTTCCTAGATAATGGGAATGGCTCAACAGCTTAAGTGCTTCGGGGAAAAAAAAAAGAGCTTTCAATTTCTTAAAAATCCTTTCAATTTCTTACAAGTTTGCTTTTTGCAATGGGATCGGCTTCTTTTACAGTTGTAGTTTTCTCTGTACTTTCAAAATAAGCAGCACTTTGGTAGTCAAAGATTTGCAGACAATGTGATAGGTGATGTCTAGTGAAGGAAACATGTCATTTCACCCTGAATGGACAGTATTTTAATGAAAATTTTAGCAACATTATTATAAACCCTACAATATGTGCAGCAAGTGCATAAATGATAAAATACTGCTTTGAGGAGAAAAAGGTGTTGGTAGGCTGCTTTTAATATTGACACATTGCCTGAAGGCCAATAGCAATGAGCATATTTGGGGAAAGCTATTTTTTCAGTTCAGCATTGTTTATTTTAACCACTTTATTATTATTCATCCAATCTTCTGCTTTTCTCTCTTGCCTGAACCATTTCCCCCTCCATTTTCTCTTACTTGCTTCAGTCTTGACAGTGCTCTGATGTTCTATGTATGCATTTGTTAAAATGCTAGAGGTTTATTTTTTCTGAACTGATCTCCAGTTCTGAGGGAAAGAGCACTATTAATACTTACCTAAGTAGTACACTCTTGAGACCCATAATCATATTTCAGGTTTTTTTCCTTCCCCTTCAAGAAGTCCCGGTATTTTATTAGGTGTGCTTAACAAAGATGAGGACACAGAATAATTGCTGCACTTTCAGGTAAAATATTCTATTTTCAGTGGTATATCTGTGATAGCAAAAAGTAGAAGAATGGAAAGCCTTCTTTCAGTATAGCTGCAGCTGCAGACCCGTATACTCTGTTCAAGGTTAATTTTGTGTTCCTCTATAGCCATTGTAGAAGTGTATGGAGGGCCCTACTATGCTCTTTCAGGTTATTTTTTTCCTTATGTTTTAGTTATTTCTAGGAGATTACATAAAAGGAGGTTTTTCATATGTACAGTAAAGTGTAAATGTAACCAATTCTGATTGAACAGCCTTTTAAGCTGACTTTCCTCTGAATCATGTAAGTCCAGTTCTCACAGCATAATGCTATTCTCCCTGCTGATCTGAAAAATATGCTGTCCTGTTACTGTGAATTTTTTCTTTTGGAGAGAGCAGAGTAGTAATAGAACACAGATCATCTAGTCTTAAATCTTCTTGTAGAAGCAAGAACTAAGTCCCTCTGGATTTCTCTTGGTGCAAGTGCAGGAAAGAGACTGCTAACCTGAGATACAGTCATTTAGCAAAGAGAGACTGAACATTTCTAGGAGGTGGAGGGGCAAAATATTTGAGGGACACAGAGTGTCTGGAATGGGGAGTGCAGCACAGGCACTGCCAGGACACTGGTTCAAAGAGCAGTAAATGTGTCTCTATTCTTTGGGTCACTTTCCACCCTCCTGAAGAAGGTGTTTTGTTTCTTAAAGGCAAAGAAAATAATTATTTTGATAAGTGAGGTGGGATGCTGGAGGCTATTTTGCACTCTAGATGCCCTCAGGAAAACACTTACAGGTCACAACTACCCATGATGAAGATTGAGTGGTTTTGTGTGTATCCCTGTGTCCAGGTGTGCACATCTGGATCTCATCTGAGTTATACTGTCTTCCATTGTGCACACTGTGTGTTCTATTTCACAAGTAAATAATTCTGTCACCTTGAAAAAGTGGTGAGCTAGTTTCCTCTCCTTAATTATCTCTGCAGGAGGAAAGTACAAAGCCAGAACAACCCAATTCCGTCATTTTTTACATCATCTCAACATGTCTGACTTACTAGTCCCTGTTTTATCTCCCTTTCAGGACTGTGTACTGTATTCTGAACTTTCAGACACACAGGCCTGTAATGTCTCTGCCCCTAACAGCAGCATCATTATTCTTACCCCATTTAGGCGAAACTGTATTTACTTGGATACAAGCCAGGTGAGATAATTGTCACCAGCCATCTCTGCAGTACCTCCTGGAAAAAAATTTGGATTCTTCTAGCTTCCTTGGCCACAGACAGCAACGGCAGTCAGAGGTCCTCAGGGAATTTTGACTTCCCTAATCCCTTAATTAAGCATTTATTTTCCTCCTTATTCTATACTCATTATTTTTCCTAGGCACTATTGTTTTAGTTTACGATTAATGCGAAGGCTATAGTTTAGCTGAAAACAATTGTGAGAGAGGAAACTGACTTCAAAAACTGCTTGTGTTGCCAAGTGCAGTATTTAATTTGGCTTTGTTTCCTTACTAATTATCTCTTCAATGAGGGATCCCGGAACTTTTTTTGTCATGTTTCATTATTTCTGGTTATCATAGTTTACAGCCTGAAGAATGTGGCAGGATGCTTGGCTTCTTTTTGCTAAATTTCATCTTTCTAAAAGGTGTTACATTTGATTTTAAAAAAATCCTGTGTGTTCTGACTTGAAGCTGTACTCATAATTTGGTAACAACTGTTAAGCTTTCTAGCTGTTGACATGAAAAGTCTCCTGGTTAAAGGTGAACCAAATATTTTTTAACAGTATTTTAAACGTTATAAATAGCTGTAGTACGACTTTGTGAAAGCAGAAGTGAGTAATCTTGCCTGTATCTACTCTCTCCCTCCTCTGCAATCTTTGGAAATCTGCATTAAGACAAGATTTTTAGTCTTCAGATGATAGGATATAATACTGGCAAAAAATAATGGTGATAGGAGTGACACACTTCCTGGGCTGAATGCTCTCTCTTCCATAAATGTCTGACTTTCTGGACGCCTGGCAAAACAGCCTGTGATGTCTTCCAGGTCAGTTAATAGCAATCTCAATTGTCACCCTGCAAACTCGTTTAACATTTCAGACCCAAAATTGTTCTTCTTTAACCTGGTATCATGCAAGACATCTTGTTCTGATGCAGTGAGGTAAATCCACTCACAGAAATTTAGTTCTCCACTTGAAAATACTAGCATATTTATTTTTCTCACATTCCAGAGGGCAACTCAGACCTATGTCTAATGTTGCTCTCAACATCTGTTTTGAATATTTTTGGAGAGAGTTCTCTCTTTTTTTATGGTAGCTTGTAATGATTAGTATCTCATGCGTGGCTGCTTTTATGCCAGTAAACTGAAGGATAATATGCCTATATAAGACTGTGTCAGCTGCTGCTAAAAGCTGCAGCTTGGGGTGTGAGGCGTTTTTCCAAAGCTGGTGTCTGACCTTGATCTGTAGTCATAGCTGAAGTGTTTAATCTCCCTGAACCTCATGACCCCTCAGTCATACAACATTAGGCAATATTTTATAGGACTTAGCTTATTTTTTCCTGTAATTCGTAAAATTTACTTTTTTTCCCCTTTCATTTAAAAAATTTTGACCAATGGCTTTTATCTAATAGCAGGATAGACTCATCTAGATTCCTGAAAATTTACAAATGCTGTAATTATTCCTGTTCCTAGTGCATTTAATACTGACATGGGTTGGTAACAATAATGCCTTTCTAAATGCAGCCATTTTTGCATGATAAACCTCTGAAGCCTCTCAAGAGTGAAAATTTATTTTTCATATTGTTCTGGATCCCATTTGTGTTGACAGTAGAGAATAATGCTTCCAGCAGAAACTCCAAATGTTTCATGGAAGTGATAAGAAGTATCTTTATTTTTAAAGTGAAGAAACTGAGTGAAAGAAGTCCAGTGTGGAGACTGACCACAGGGGGAAAGTCCTCACTCTCTTGACATATCTGTATCACTTCCAGCCATTGCTTCTAATGCCTTTTTTTAGTGACCACCATGGGAAGAAACATCTGTCCTGACTTTTCCTTGTTGCAATTTGGATGCACCATTTAATTTCCCCACAACTAGAGACTGTTGCAGTCGGGAGACTTCTCTTGTCAGGAGACAACTCCTCCATAAGGAGACAATGATTTTGCTTATATTTGTTTGGTTAAATTTCTTGCATGGGTACTTTGAACTCATAGCAGCTTTTGAAAGTTTTTTGGAAGTTTTTCTTTCAACAGGCGTAGAATTTCAACAATGTTGCATTGGTGAATAAAACCTCCAAACAATTATTTAAAATAATAAACATTTTTATCAGTGAAGCATTTTGGCATTTTAATTTGAAAGTTTTTGTTTTGAAATTACTTTGAAAAGTTGCAGCATACTCAGCTTATTTCATGTATCAAAAAAGAATTTTGAGCATATGAAAATGCATTTGTTTGCAAACGCCTTCTTACCACAAGATGTCTCTGTTCTTGCATTCCCTATAAATGATCATTCTCTGTTGTTAAGTCACAACTGAAAGAGAAGAGATTCAGCGGAACTTAAAAAATACTGTAAACCAGACACAATCTTCAAGTTTTAAATTTCTCTTGATATAGTTCTGAACTACAAATCAGTTGGAGATTTATATACTCAGAGTGTTACTCTCTGAAATTCTTACATAACTATCTGGGAACTTTAGATTTAGAGGGTTGCAAATTGGTTTTATTTTAGACTGCGCTTTTAAAATGGGTATTTCTTGATCTAGGCTGCAATGAGAGTCTTTTGTTCCAATAAACTGAAATAAAGTAATTGGAATAAGTAAACAGGAAACAAGATTGAAGACATTAGAATCAAAAGAGTGTTTAAAGAATAGAAAATCCAATGGGAGAAAAAAAGAGAAAAACTGGTAAATTGCACGATGAAGTTCTGAGGAGCAATTTGGAGAAAAATTCAATTGCTACATGAAATAGCTTTGCAGCCACTGAAGAAAAATAAAGCTGTGTCTGACTATTCTTTTTTGAATGCCAAAGCTGTTGAAAAAAAAAAAACCCTGACCTTTCTACTGCCTGCTTCTGTCAGGAGAGCTGTCCAAAACCACATGAAGGAGAAGTGTCTTCCAACTTTTCCTCTGGCTCCATTCCAAGTCTTAGATGTGACAACTGGGATGCTTCTCAACATCTGCCCTTTGGACTGCAGTGCAGAAGGGGAAAGGTGCAGCTCTGAACTTAAAGGCTGCAGCAATCAGGTTTCCTTTGCATTATACCTGAGGCCCGGCATACCTTAAGTATGTTCAAAAGTTCTCAGAATATGACTTTTCCTCTCTAGGCTAATCAGGCATTCAGAAAAAAAGCCAGGTCCTCAGAATTGGAGACTCACAACTGTTTAAAACCTTAGCAAATACCATAGTATGTGTATACTTTAAATGTCAGCCATATCTTCTGTGAGGAGATCGAGTTTTGCAGAAGAGAGTGAAGAATACCAATCAACTGTAACCCAGTGACCTGTTACTCTTGAGATTATTAGAAGATGTGTGTATAGCTTCAAATCAATGGCAGAAATGACTGCTTTGGGAAGAGCCTTCTTGAATCATGGAAGGTATTTTAAGCATGTAGAGCCTCCTGTCGTTTCACATTTTTTAATTTGGCTTCATTGACTTGTAAATGAGCCTTGGTCTCCTTCCAGATTTTTTTGTCGGGCTGTTTATTGGTTCTTGGGGGGACTTAAAAATTTAATGCAATCACTTTCTTGTAAAAGATTGAAGTTTTCACCTTTTGTTCCCCTTCTCTATCTGTAATCTGTACCATAGTCTGGTTTGCCTTTAAAAACGGTATCCAAAACAGTATCCTTGATCAACTTGAGCAACCTTTTCTGTGTTGATTCTCTGTCTCGTCTTGTAGGCAGTGCTTCTGAATATTATCACTCATGTAAATATCTTCATCCAAGTATCCAAGTTGATTTATTAGTTTTAGTGGTGCTATAATGATTACTCCCAGATGATATCCACATCAACTAAGAAGTCAGGAAAAAAAAAATTGTTTAAGCTGTGCTGCCCATGAAAATATTGTCGTCTAAAGTCCTTGCAGAACTTTGAAGATTATCCATCTAAGAAACTGTAAGGGTCTAGGAGATGGTTGAAATTGAGCAGAAAAGATGAAAAGATCTACTTAGCTGCTTGACCAACACCAGATTCCTGTAATAACTCTCTTGCACTCCAAGCTTATGATGTGTATTTAAACACATCTAAAAGCATATAAAAGAAACCATTATTCTGTCAAGTTTTCTTTAAAGAGTCAGTGAAGATATTTGCTGGGCAGAGAAGACTCATTCATACTTTGGCAGAATCTAAAGGTGCACATGGTTAAATTTCCATTCTTTCCATGTGAGCTCCATGTGTTTTATCTGCTTCAGTTTTTTGGTCAGTTTGCTGGTGCCAGATTCTGTCCAGCCAGAGCAGCAACAGGAGGTGCCAAGCAGCAGCTTAGCAGCCTCAGGAGTTTTGGTTGTCTCTGCTCCTTGTCAGAGCAGCCTGAAACTGGCACATTTCCCCCTCATTTCAAGGTCTTTGCTCACTGCATATTGCTGGTTTAGAAACTGTCACCTTCAAGTGTTCACTCTAACTGTTCTTTTCAGGGGGCAATAATCACAGAAAGGAAGGGAAAAAAAGGAAACGAAAATAAGTGCAATATTCTACAATGGAATTTTAATAAATCTCTTTCTAGAGACAAAATCTTTGGAGTGTTTTATGCTTTAAGATGAGAAAGATTGGTAAATAAAATGGAAGACATTTAAGATGTGAAAGTCTGTGTAAGAAAGCCAGACTGAAAGACGTATTTTGTCAAACCTCCATGTAACATCCTTGAGAAAAGGTTATATGAAAATGTCTTGAAATAAATAGCTGTTTTCTTAGCACATTATTCCACTTCTTGGGGGATCCTAAATGTTAGCATATTGAAAACTCCAAGCTACCCACACTGACACATGGTTAATTTTGTAAACTTACAGCCTCTAAGACCTTGGCAAATATGATTGTCTAGTCTGAACGGAAAAAGACAAAAGTAATTTTGTGAACTTGAATTCAGTTATTAGGGAAAAATATGGCCAGTCATATGGCCAGTCAGGGAGAGTCTGTAGTGGCCTGTAATGCAGTTTTGTGCTGACTTGAAAAAGCTTCAGCTTTCATTCGCTTGACAATGTTATGTTTATGTTACTTATGATACATGGAGATTTTTAAAGTTCTGTTAGGTACTTTCATCTTAAAGTATTGACACCATCTTGGAATGCAGTTGCAGAGTGCTTATGGTGGGTGACTGAAGTCCTCAGAATTTCTCGGTTTAGCCAATCAAGCAGAGAACCTACCCTATTGACCTGGGAACTGATATTCAGCTTTTCACTAGCTGTGATTCTTATGTCCTGTTCGGAGTTGCAACTTACCAGTATGATTTCCCATTTTGCAAATATTTACTTCACTCTCATATTGCTCCAGTTTGGGCTAACAGAAAATCCAGACTGTAGCTGTGCTCTCTGTGGCAGCAGAAAAACAGTCTCTGATTTCATGCAATCTAAAGTGAGGCATTCCTACAGGATGTTGTTTTCTCTGTCAGATGTAATTATTTCGTAATTATTTCTAATTATTTTCTTTCATCTATTTAATTTCTGTTATTGTCTTTTATAGCCTCCTAGTTTATAATTTAGATTTTTTTTTTAATGTTAAATGTGTTATAGAGGTCTGACTAACAGTGCATTGAAAACTTTGCAGTGGGTTTACCTTGACTAGCTGCCAATTCCCACCAAACCATTCTGTCACTACCCCCTCATCAGAAGCAAAAGGCTGAAAAATATCACGAAAATTATGACTCATTGGTCAAGATAGGGATAGGGAGGAGGGACACCAAGATCATTAGGGGGATGCAGCACCACTCTTATGACGAAAAGCTGAGAGAATTTGTTTTATTCGGTGAGGAAAAGAGAAAGCTTTAGGGTGACCCAATTATGGTTTTTTTTAGTATCTGAAAGGAGCCAACAAGACAGGGACTATTAACATGGGCCTGTAGTGGTAGGATGGGGGAAATTGATTCATACTAAAAGACAGCACTTGTAGATTAGATTTTAGGCAGAAATTCTTTACTCTGAGGTTGGTGAGGAACTGGAACATGTTTCCCAGAGAAGCTGTGTCTGCCCCATCCCTGGAAGTGTTGGAGGCCCGGGTCTGAGCAATCTGGTCTGGTGACAGGTGTTCCTGGGGGCTGGAGCTAGATGATCTTTAGGGCCTCTTTCAACCCAACCCATTCTATGATTCTATGAGTTGTATATGTAATATTAAGATGTGTTTGTATTTGGACAAAATTGGTTTAAAGCAATTCCAGTGTCAGACTTACAGTTGTTCTTTTTTTCTCCCGATTAAATAGTGCCTAGATTAATGAATCTGCTGTTTTAAGTGACATTTCTCAGCTCCTTAAAGTACAGTGTATTCTCAGACTTGTAGGACTAAAACTGTATCCAGAACATTTGAGTCCCTGCAAAGGGAAACAAAGAAAGACAATGTCATATTTTTTAAGTTTTTCTCCTCTCTCCTTGCTTCATAGTTACTTGGCAGCTGATGTTTCTTAAGCCATTTTACTGTTGTTTATGCATCTTCAGTCACAGATGCTCTGAATTATCATTCTATCATTTTTACAGCCCCTCATTTTCCACACTATTTTATCTGAACCATGTGAAGGATGCTCAAACCAGGACGATAAATTTGTACCGAGGGCACAGAGCTGTAGTACTATAATAGGGCTAGCCATTAATGGAATACTATTTGCATTTGGGTTAGAAGAACAATTTATTCCTTTGGCTCCCTTTTAGCAGCATATTCTGAATTCCTTTGATAATTTTCACTCTTGAATCCATTTCCATTTTCTAGATAAGGCTTTTACTATTAGTCCATTTTCCTACCAAACTTCTTTCAAGAAATATTTAGTTGTTATATTTAGTGGGCAAAGTCAAAATAGAACCTCATCTTTAGAGTTTGTACTTTTTTCTCAGCTTAGTTGGAACTTGTTTCTGGTAGACTTTAACTATTGTAAAATGTTTATTATATGATGACATGGGAAAACCTCTATACAAAGTACTAATAAAACCTATATACAGTTCCAAGAAATGTTTGTGGGTTTCTTCTTACTGGTGCTCCAACTTTAGCATGGAAACAGCTGTAAATTAGAAGAGTAACAACATTTACTTACATTGTTGTAAAACTGTTCTGATTTTATTTTAATGGCACAAGCTGTTCCTGCCACTAATTTAGTTTGGTTTTGGCTGTATTACAATGTGCAATAGCGGGCAAAACTTTGTCACCACATTTTGGTGTGAGGCAGGCACAGGCCACTATTCCATGTTTAGTCATGCCATGTCTGTGCATTAGTAGATTACCTGATTTCACTATTAGGATTATATCAGTCATAAACCCATGACAGCATTCTCGTAAGTTATGCAAAAATGCAAGTAACACCATGATGCTTGTGGGAGAAGAGGCAACATGTGCTGGAAGAAAGTACTCGTCAAGCAATCGTTTTGTCAAAAAATCTTTCAAAATGTTCTGGACAAGTTTAGCTAAACTGAGATCATGCTGATTTAGTGCTTAATTTGGGTTACTTAGGTCAGTGTAATGTGTTTTGTGCAATAACAGCCTTGCTAAAACATGTGAACATGATTGCAAGGGATCATCTGCTTTTAATCTTAGACATGGTCATAGCTTGTAGAAAATCAAACTGACATTTCTATGACTATTTTTTTCATAAAGTGAACATCTGTTGGCTTGGGCTTCTTTGGGCTTTTTAACAATTTTACCCAGCAGGTTTTTTTGAAAGAGGAAATACTGACCAGGAGGAGGCTATTTGTATCATATCACTGTCATTTTCTGGAAAACTACATGCTGGTTTGTGGGAGAAATATGATTGGCAATCAGCAGCAGGGTGTAGGAGTTCCTAGTGAGGGAAAGATGCAGGCAAAAAGGAGTAAAAAAGTAAAGAGTCATTTTGGGGTTTACTGGTGATGACTGCATGTTGTAAAGACAGGCTAACAAAACAACCCAAACTGTGTTGAGAAGCTGGAGGGGATTTGAGCAAGGAGACTTGCAGGAGAGATTAGAAAGAGAGCACAAAGACCATGTGCCACAGGGTAAACTGGCTGCAGTTTATGGAGAACAAGCCATGCAGCCTGCTAATGTCCAAACTCTTTTCCCTGTAAGAAATGTTGGACTCAGAAAGTCACTGTGAGGAAGGAGACAGTACAAAAAACAACTCTTCTGTCGAGGAGTAAGCTCTATTGGATTGTGCAGGAGTATAAACTGAAGATCAAGTAGGTGGATGCCAAGCTTACTTGGCTGTAATTCTTTGTGTCATGACAGAATGCCCTTCGCAGAAAAACTGGAATTTCTAGTCACAAAATGCAATCCATTGTTGTAATATTTTGTACTGCATTGTGTCTACCTAAGGAAAACTGACTTAAATCTTGAATTGCTTTAAACAGTTGAAAATTTGCCATAAATGTTCCAAATGGTGTGTCAAATTCCTGAAGGATTCTGCATCAGAGTTAATGACAGACGAAGTCATTAACTGTGATATCCAAAATGGATTTTTTTTTTTTTTTTAATTTGGGTTACATTGCCCTTTTTCTCTAATGGGGTAATTTCATACTTTGGGTTTGTGAAGATGTGAAAATGTGAAATCTCACATCCGTTTATTTCTGCTTTGTCAGTTCTGGTCATCTCTTGCAGACCCATGCTTTGCTCTCTGAAGAGGTAGTACTTTCTGCACTGTCACTTTATTCTGTGTTCTTCACACCATTACTTCTGGTTTACGGACATCAGAGAGTTGGGAAAGTGCTTGTCAGCTGTTGTTTGCTGTGACTTGACCTTCACTTTGTTCCAGAGAGGGTCTTAAAGGTGACAAGGAGAAAAAACTTAAAAATTTGATCTCACACATAGCAGAGAAGATGTAAGCAAATTCATTGGCTATGAGGCATTAGTGATGTGCTCAGATATTAAAAGGAACCCCATTAATTTGAAAAAATAAATATAGTCAAGAACCTCCAAACAGGTAGGAATCAAACAAAAGGAAAGAGTAAATTAATAGTTTAGTTATTTTCATAGTTCCATGTCTTAAGTCAACCAGTATTCAGCAACAGAACCCTTTCCTTCCTTTCCTCAGTTACTCCACCTGTCTATGCTGACATGTCCTGTGCCTTATTTTTTTCTCCCTCATGTAGTTTCTCACACATGCACAAATGTGAAAACTGCAACAAGTCAGTTATGCTCTTTTGGCATTTAGCATCAGTCCATATAATTAAAATTCCAGAAGAACTCCCAGTGTGACTTGTGGTTTGTGTGATGACTTTTTTTTTTTCAGCCTCTGTAGTCAAAGGGACATTTCACTGTTCCCTTGGGCTTGAGATGAAAGGTGTTTTGGTTTACTGGTTTCAGTCTGGTTTCTCTCAAATCACAATTACATTGCTATTTTCTATAGTTTATAAAATTGAAGATTGAGAATTGAACTGTCAGTGCTGGTTACATAGGTATTGAAGAAAGAAAAAAGTAAGGAAATGTATGTGCAAGGGTTTTAAAAATGAAAAGGAATTCTTGGGTAAAAGCACCTCTCTATTCCTTTAAGGTTTCCTGAGCCTCAGAGCAATAAATCAAAGAGGAAAAGTTATTTTGTTTAGTTGAAAAAGTATAAAAAACTAGCTAATAATCCAAGAGCAAAATTTAATGGGGAAGAAGTGATATTCTGAATAACTAAGAATGAAATTTAAACTACAGAAAGATGTTTAGCTCTCAGGTGAGCTGAACTGCCATATTCCTAGTAAAACTTTTCTGTTAAACTCCATGCATGCACTTAAATTTTCAAGTCCTACACTGTGTTTCTGCACAACCCACATTCTAATTATACTGCATAATTCTCTTACACATAATGTACAGTAATTTCACGATTACAAGCTGCACTGATTATAATCCACGTCTCCGGGTGTTGGCAACATTTTGTTCTTTGTTCATACACAAACCGCACCTGATTACAAGCTGCTCTGTCGTTCGCGAGGACCCGAGTGCAACAGAGTTGCCAATTAGTAACAGAATCGTGGGATTGCGGGGTTTACTGGCTCAGCTCAGGCTGTGCGGGCTTGGCCTGCTTGGAGCTGCTGATGGAGCCAGATGGCCCAGCTTGGTACTGCTGCTTAGCGGGGTCGCTCGGGGCCGGCCGCCACTGCCGCCGGGCTCGCTCGCCCCTGCCCAGTGCTGTCCCGCGGCGGCAGGCGGGCACCGAGTCCCCCCACCTGCTTCTACTCCCACGGCACCGGTGGGAGGCAAGCATGGAGCCCCCCCCCCCNCCTGGTCCTGCTCCCGCGGCACTGATGGGAGGTGGGCATGGAGCACCCCACTGCCTCCCCCCGGGCCATGGGGCCAGCAGGAGGGAGCCCTGCACATCCCCCCTGGCGCTGCCGGCACAGAGCCCACCTCCACCCACCGTGCAACAGAGTAACCAATTTGTAACAATCACGCAATCCTGGGTTTTACAGGCAGGTGCTCGGCTTGGCACCTTGGCTGGCATTTCTGGGGCTGGAAATTTCAGAACTTTTTTCATATATTAGCCGCTCCTGAGTGTAAGCCGCATTTTCAGGGTGGGAGCAAAATTTTAGTCAAAATGGTGCGGCTTGTAATCGTGAAATTACTGTAATAGGATTTATCCATCCTAAATCAGGTTACCTAATGGCACCTAGTATTTTATGTATTTACTGAACAATCAAACAGCAATAGTAAAAGTGTATGCAAAAAATAATTTGTGCTTTACCCTGGAGATTCATGTACAGTGTATGGCTTCTCTGTTCTTTTCTCCCAATAGAAGATTACCTTAGTAATTAATTGTATGCTGAAAATAAGTCTGAAAAAAATTGGGTAACTGTAGGTTACTTTGCACTGCCCTTGGATAATGCACCCATTCTGTACTGCTGTGCTTAAGCAGGATTAACAGAGGCAGCACAGTAGCCACAACACTTTATCTTTATTAGTAAAAAAATACAACTAGGATACCCTTAAAACACTAATTCTGTTACTCTTTTTAAGCCCAGGGGCCGTGGCATGAAGAATATAGTCTTGCAGGGCTGTCACAGTTTGTGGAAAACCTTGAAAGCAGTGTGAAGTTTCATATTTTTTTGTGTTATTAATGTTTCTTCTTTTACTTTAATAAGGATTCTATTAAGACAGTCATTTTACTGTCCTTTAAAATGCTAGTGAAATTGTTTTATTAAAAAAATCACTAAAATGTCAAGCTGACTTTAATTTTCTTTATTGTCCAAGAAGTTAAATTAGTCAACATAATGTGCTGCTTTAATCTGTTGCCTCATTCTCTTTTATATTTGCTTCAGTGCTTGTTATTAACAAAAAAAATTAAGTTTTTATTAATATTTTATTCCTATTGTTTCTTACTAACGGAAAGTCTAATTTTATAATGCAAATTACAGCTGTTCTGGTATATGCACAAAATATGTGAAACAACTCTAAACATTCAAAAAATACATTTATAAAAATGAAATTGTGAAGGCAGAATGATTAGAGCCGGAATTTCTTCTGGTCTTAGATGGTTATCACCATTAATGAATGGATGAGCTTGAGAGGACCCTTCTAGCCTGCTTTGTCATGCTGGGATGGGAGGCTGGCTGTCACTGAGAGTTTCTGGAACCAGGAGCAGATTCATTCTCCCACACGGGGCGCTAAGGCCATGGCTCTGCACCCTGGAGAAAGCCCGAGCTTGTAAACACCACAAGGGAGAGGGCTGAGAGCTGTTTCCTGAGAACAAGCAGGCTGAACAGTGGGGAAAACTCCAGTTATAAGAAGGAAAGACTGTTACAGGTTATGAAGATTGATAAAGGGACTGATGAAAAGCTTGGCAGTGGAGAGGGGCTGGTGCAGCTTAGAGCCAAGAGAGGATGAGCTTCTGTGTCTCTGCCACTGCCTGCTTTTCTGCCTACAGTCTCCTGAGCACTTGGGACAAGTAATAATCTTATCTCAGCCCTCATCTGCATATGGAAGTGGATCAGAATCTGGGTGAGGTGGAAGGCTCTCCTGGGGTGAGCTTGTGGCACTGCCCAGGGGCACCGCAATAAATGTGTGTGGAACAGCTGTGCAGGGGGCTGAGCAGAAAATACTGAGCGCTTTATTGATTCAGGTGTTTTGCTTGCTCAGGGCCTGTTCCACCTGTCCTTGCATGGCTGTATCCTGCTGTGCCATGGGGCTCATCCAGGTTTCAGCCTGGCTGGCCTCTGCTGCATTTGCTGTTTGGAAATCAAACTCTGTAAATTGGTGTAGCTGTCCAACCTCTCACAGGACTGCTCCAGGTTGCTTATTATTTACATGTCTGCCACAGTTAGGCTGTGGGGTTTCTGTGATAGGTGAGTGTTTTGACCTCTTTTTTTCTGGTAACCCCAAATGGCTGTTTCTGATCATGAGAACAGGGGAAAATAGTGCTTGTCACTTTACATAAATAAGACATTTATGGTGTCCTTTCTGAAAATGCTACCACATCTCCAGGCTTTGGGCTGGGAACCTGAACTCCATCAGTGTGACTTTGTCAGGTCATAAACAGGTATAACTGTGAAAATCTGTTCAGATTTGTCTTTTAAAGTGCCACAAATGGGCATTTTAAAGAGAGGTTTGACAATTACTGTGTTCACTGAAGGTTTTTCTTGGTTCTGAGTATTTTCCAGAAATTCAGTTTACTTTTATCAGTGACTGCATGTGACTAAGATGATTTTTTTTAAAATGTTACTAGAGTGAAGAGAGGTTGGCAATTTAATCATGACCCCTTTCCTACTGCATTTTGTTCAGCATCCAGGCTCAAGAAGAGCAAAGCAAAGGGAATAAAATTTAGGAACAAAATTAGAAAGGAACAGGTTAGGGCAAAAGAATCTATGAGATTATCAACTGGGATGGGAAGGTAAGAAAACTCTTTGTCTAAGACTATACTTAGGGTAATTGGGAGGAAAACTGAGCTGGGCGTGTTTGGGCAGAACATCCTCAAATTTGATGGGAAAAGAGACTTGGACTGCTTGTGTGAATATTGAGTTTTCAGATGGAGGAAAACCTAGCCCTGGTAGACTACATCTCACCAACAGTGTAGAGATATCCTGGCAGACTATGCTGGAATGGAGATACTGCTTGTGATCACTGTGTTCATGAAGAGATCTGAGACACACATCAGATGTATGGTACTTGGACTTGCCTGCTGAAAGCTGAGGCTGGAAAATCACCAAATAGCCAGGACTTGGCAAGACACCTAAATATATTTGATGCTAGAACTAGCTCTGTTTTGAGTTACCTACTATGAACTGTCTTGAACAGTGTTCTATAGCATGGCTATGTCTGTTTTGTTATACTGCTGTCCAGTGGGCCATGAGGCTTATTAAAAAAGGTGCTCCATACCCTGGTAGTCCTTTATTAACATGAAACTTTACTGGAGTGCTCTCCTAAGTATGATTAAATTCCTTGGCTTTTGGAGATACACAATGTTTTACACAAATAAGATCAAATTTCTCTCTTGTAGCAGGTTTCTTTCACAGGAAAGGGGTCTGAAATGAGTTCTAGCTAAAGACAGGAAGAAAAAAATAAATTTGGAGTTTGCTTTTGCATGTTGATATTTGAAATTATTTACTTCAAATTATTGTTTACATAACAAAGACTTTATATTTGTTTTTCAGATTTTTTCTTTAATTTTTAAAAATATGTTTATCAGCATTGTAAGCCTTTCAGTTTTGTTTTTTTTTTTTTCCTGGCACACTAAAAATATTTTGCTTCATGGGATGACTCAGTAAGTTAATGGGGTTAGAAAATTCTTCCCTGATAGACAATTTATCCGTTAACCATTGAAACGGGAAATTTAAAAGGCGGTTACAATTGTTTTTCAGCAGATAGGAGAGCTGGAGGAGAAGCGAGAAGTAGAGTATGCAGGCAAAGCTGGCACCCAGCACTGACTGAGAAGACCTTCTGGACTCTTTTTTAGGGTGATATGCGGGAACTAATTATCAGCAGCAACTTCATTGCCATGTATTCGCATTCAATCATTTGCAGGACTCTGCCACAGCTGGCTGCATGTGTATATGTTGTCAGGGGGCCAAGTTCAAGGAGGGAAAAAAGCTCTGAAAATTTTGGTGTTAAAAGAGGTAGGAACAGCTTGAGAATTTTCAGGTGGAGGAGTTTGCTGGCCTGAGCGTGGTTCTGTGCAAGGCCCTGTATGTCCCTGTACTTTTTGAAGAAATTACTTGTCCTCAGGGAAGATGCAGCCTTTTACCAAAAAGAGATTTTAAACAAGTGAAAGAGTTTGTCAAAGCCAGCCTATCAATGCCCAGTTTTCTAGTCCTAATCTCTGTGCTTAAAAGGGTGCAAAAAACCACAGGCTTATGTTCCCTGGTCACTGTCATGTCATTCAATGAAAATTTTAGTGGTGTGTTTAAAAGGCTCATTTGCATTACAAAAAGCCGTGTAATCTTATTATGCTGATAGATACAGCTACTTGTGCTTAATTGACAGAATTAAGCAATTATATTGTTTTATGTCAGAAGTGCCTAGACTGAAAAAACATTGTGCTGCAGCATGCTAGCTCATATTTTTGACACACTGAAGACCCTAGCCCAGTTAACAAGGCCCTTGCTAGAAAAAAACCCTTTTATTTCATGCATATGAATTTAAAAACAAGCCCAGAAAAAACAAAGAATATATTAAAATCCATGCACTGACATTTAATTCAGTTTATGTCAACTCAGCTGAGAATGGATTTCTATGAATTTAAGGAATTAATATATGTAGCCTATTACTTGGATCTGAAATCATCCATTGTTTTGTGAGCAAAGATCAAATATACAACCATCATGGAATTAAAAGGTTAGTTATTATGGCAAAGGTACTTACTGTGCTATACAATCTGTATATAATTGGATTTTGCTCTACTACTCCTAAGATGAGGATGTGATATATGTGCTCTGGGATGTGGCCTAGAATTTTTCACCTGTGATTATACTGCATTTCTCTTCTGAAATTGGATTTTTTTTTTGGCAGAAAGTGACTGGATTCAACAAGCTTGAGTACCAGCATTCTGGGCAGTTTGGATCATCTTCATCATGTCTCAGAACATCAATAAATCCTCACCCTGTCCTACCTAGCCTGAGATAATAATTGGCATCTCATTATCTTTTCTTCATATCAAGAGCTGAGTGAAATGTACCCTTATATACTGCACAAAAAGGATATGTGAATGGCTTCTTTTGGACCTTGTTGTGTCCTTGGACAAATGCTTACTGTGCCCCTTTTTTTGCAAATTTTCCCTTGTAGCTGTTAAAAAAATTCTGCTTTCCAAAGGCAAGGTTTTACTTGACATTTGTCTGTTTTAAGTTGTAAATGCCAGTGAAATATAAGATATATAAAGAAAATTACTCACAATTGAAATACAGTATGTGCACCAGTCTAATCAGTTAATCTGTTAATAATATTTAATATTTTAAAACTACAATTTCTAGCAATTGTTCATTGCCTTTTTTAATGACATTCTTGTTTCTTGCCCTATGAAATTGCTTCCATATCCTCCACATTATTTTTTATGTTACATTGTCAAAGAAAAATATAGCCTGTAGAAGAAAATTTCATAAACATTTAGGTCTCAGGAAGATGAAGATATGTTTAGCTACTTTCTTTCATTATGCGTCATTCTCAGCAACACTGAATATAAGAATTTAGATATTTTTTGTATATATTAAGATTAAAAAACCAAATCGAACCAAATCTGTAAAAATAGTTTATTGCACACCACTAGTATGATATTCAGAGTATCTAAGTGTTCAGTAATGGAAATAAAATGTGTTATTGAATCATAGTAGTTAAACCTGGAACTTTTGATGCTTCGTGATCTAAATGAGAGATTTGGGAAAAGGGGCATAGTTTGAAAAAAATATGGTTTGAAAAAGTTTATCTAAAAATGAATGATGCATATACTTTGAATTTGTTTGGCAGAAGTTATCTTTTTATGAGGTGATAATTGCTGGCTCTTCTTAAATCAGGCTTCAGCATGAGTGCACCCAGGAAGGACAGCATAAACTTGGTAAAACAATATGCCCATCAAATCAGTCTTGATGGAAAACATGAAGAGTTAGTTTTTCAATAAAGTGTTGTGTCAGGGAAGATTTAGGTTGGATATTAGAATGATATTGTTCACTCAGAGGGTGTTTGGGCACTGAACAGTCTCCCCAGGGCAGTGGTCACAGCCCCAGCTTGACAGAGCTCAAGAGATATTTGGACAATGTTCTCAGGCACACGGTGTGACTCTCAGGAATGCTGCTGTGCAGGGCCAGAACATGGACTCAGTGATCCTTGTGGGTCCTTTCCAAGTCAGGTTATCCTGTGATTCTGTGGTGAAACAAAAAAGGGTGGGAACTGAACTGAAATGAGTTTTTTAAAATTTTATCATTTTTTTTCCCGATAGCAGAAAGGAAACAAAAAGAAGATTAATGAAAAAATGCTGGTGATATTGTTAGATGTAAGTGAATTCTATTGTATTCCTAGTATTGCATTTACTGGGAAACAAAGCATTTCACTTTCATTTATGCCATTTCAAAAAGTCAAGTGTGTGTATGTATCTTTGTGGTTGCTTGTAGAACAATGGGCTTTGTTTTCTTCCTTTCAGGACACGAAATTATCATGTGATTCTGCATTTTTACTTAATACTGATTTGAACATGTGGACCATTGGACCATTTCCCCATGTGCTTAGCATGCTCTTAAAATTTACTGAAGAAGAAAATTTGTTCACTTTTATATTTATCACTTTATACTATCACTTTTCCCATTCTAATAAGAGATTATGTTTTGAAAACATTTTATGGGGAAGTAGGCACTTGAAGCAGAAACAGTTCTTGCACTGCAATTTCTCTCATATGTATAAATATATTTATCTATATATTAGAAGTTTGTGCTATGAGCAATAGGCACATTTACTGAGAGGACCCTCCTCACTGCAACTGTAGTAAAGAAATTATGTACAGTGAGCAAGAGAGAAAATCCTGGTTGTGATCAGTGTCTCCAAGCCATATGGCAGGCTCTGGTCCCAATCCCTAATCCCTCATGGGTGCCCTCTCTGACATCAGTAGGGCTGCAGGGCAATGCAGCCCATGCTCTCTGCAGGTCATTCATTAGCTAGCTTTGTGCCCTCAGAGTGTCATTCCTGCCCTCACCCTTCATTCCTACTCTTGCTTTTGCCTAAGAGGATGAATTGCATAATTTTGTTGCTGTCCTGAAGGCAGCCTACATTAGCTTACAGCTTGTGCACTGTTAATATGCTGAAGTAAATAAATTCTCTGCTGTTTTGTGCTTTGATGGCACAAGGATGATTACATTGAGAGAGACTTCACACCTGAATTATGTAAGTTAATCACTGAAGTTAGTACTGAAGTTAGTAAGTTAGTAAGTTAGTACTGAACAGTAAACCTCTTTATGGCATGTTTGTCCTCTTCTTTCCCTTTTCTTTCAGTAGAAATTTAATTCGAAAACTAATGACTTCTGTTCTTTGCAAATAAAATACTAAGGATTTATTAATTCTTTCAGTAATTTTCCTTTTGTACATCTTGGTCTGACAATTCTGTGAAAGCCAGTTTCTTTTTTTATCATTCTAAAGAACACATAAGCCCAGAGAAAAACAAACAAACCCATTTTGTCCAGGTTAAAGGTACAAGATTAGGTTAACCTCTCTGATTGTAGCTCATTATTTTTACATTAGCATATATCCTTCCATTTCTCTCCTTCTCCTGACTTCAGATAATCCATGTGACAATTTGATATCTTTCATCTGTTTCTGTATTTTTGAGAAAGTTCAGGCTAAGCTGACAATATACTGCTGCTGATGGAGCAGGTAGACATTTGACATTTGCCTATGACACCTTTCCTTAATTTCAAAGTGCCTTTGGAAAAGCTTCCCTGATGAGCTGCAGCTCTAAGAAACACACTTAAATCTCTTCATCAGCCTGCAGATTACTCCTTGGTAACCTTTCCTTGTCTTTAGCAAGTGGGTTGGTTTGTCTGCAGAGACTTGTTTAAAGCAGTCACATGCATTTCTTCCACTTTCACTTGTGAGGCAGCTTCAGCAGCTCTCCCCTGTGTAGACTCGACTTCAGCTAGACACATCTTTGTTGCTGTTAATAAAAAATTGCTTTATCCTGGAAAACACTCAGGCACACTTTTGCCAGTACAGGATCAAAGTAGAAGGATGCTGTCAGCTGATGATTCATAAAATCCAGCTGGCTCAGCTGGTGCTCATAAAGAAGCACGAAAAAGAAGCTTAAGTTATCCCAGGTGATATCCCAGAGATAGGTAGAGAGCAAAATGATTTTAGACCCCTGATGTTCCTGCAGGCATGGCAAATGCCAAATTCTGTCTTTGTAACATCTATGTTGACTTGAAAACTGTGTCATACAGAGGTCCTCTAATTCTTCAAATATAGGACAAGACACCAACGTCCAGATATTTATTTGCTTGCTGAAGTTTCTGTAATACTCAACAATATTGTGGTGTCTATAAGGAGATGTATTTTAAACTTGCACCTGTTTACCTAGCCATGCCTTCAATGAAATTATGGACAAACTTATTTGTTCCAGCAATTATTCATTTTGTCCTGGGTACAGTAGTGTTGGGATATTCTTGCTTTAAAGGAAGGCAGAATATACTTGATTTCCTTAAGGCATAATAAAATGTTAATTTTTAATTTACATCTTCATCAAACAAGATATTTGTTTGTTTGTTGGTTGGATTGTTTGTTGTTTTCTTTGTTTTATTGGATTTCTCTTTTAGTTAGAAAACTCTGTTTTTGTTAGGAAATATAGAAGTGGACAATTTAAAAATTCTTGTCTAATTCACAAAGTAAAAATAATGACAATTTACATGCCATGTAACCAAAAAATATGTATATAATTACATGCTTTAAATGCTGACATGGTTATACCTGATTAGTATGGAAACTTGTGGAATTAGTTTTGATTATAAATAAAATTAAGTTTTTCTTTCTCAGTCATGATTTTGAACTGAGGTTAAAACTGACTGAATAAATAATACATGGTGGCTAAAATTCTGTCTCATTTTTTGGAGCAGAAAGGTTAAAAGGACAGATGAAGCAAAGGCAAATGGTATCTTCTCACTACTCTTTGGAGATCTCACTACTAAAGATCTCCCACACCTACTATGTAATGAAATATCTGCTAATGTTCATATAGCCTCTGTGGCATTTAGCACTCATCATTTTATGTTGTCTGGTTTTGAAACCTTATAAAGTGTAATGTTCTGTAACCTTTCAAAAGCATTCATAGGTGTGATCTCAATGTTTCCCAAGTACTCAGCTGCCGTTATTGTAAGCCTGACTTTTGTTTGCAAAAGCCCAGGCTTGCAATTCACTGTCTTGCAAGGAAAAAAGGGGGGGAAAAAGTAATATTTTGCATCTTAGCACTTTTTCTATTTTCTCTTTAAAGTTCCATTCATCTTTGAAAAGTGCAATGGCCTTTTTTATGTACAGTAATTTCACGACCATAATGCGCACCGGGCGATAAGGCGCACCCCCTGGGAACTGGCATATTTCACAGCTTTGTAGATCATATAAGGTGCACCAGACTATAGGGCGCACTTTATTTTTGCAGCGAGGATCCGCCCGCAGCTCCCCCGGGCAGTTGCTGGCCAAGGCGCACCTCAACCCGGCAGCCATGGGCCCCTGGGTGCACCTGTACCAGGGGCCAGGGCATGCCTGCCGCTGCTCTGTGCTGCCTCCACGGGGCTGGGACATGACTGTGGGGGGGCCACCCCACCTCCACAGGGCTGGGGCATGCCTGCTGGGGCTCTGCCCCACCTGCATGGGACCAGGACATGCCTGCCTCCACTCCACCCCGCCTCCATCTGGCAGCCGTGGCCCTGCCGGCTCCCCCCAGTGGCTCACAGCTCTCACTTCTGGGTTTTTAAATTTCTGAATTTTGTCCATCATATAAGGCGCACTGGACTATAAGGTGCACTTCCGGGTTCAGGAGAAAATTTTAGTCAAAAGGGTGCACCTTATAGTCGTGAAATTAGGGTACATTTATTTAAAATTCTTTGATGCATCACAAACCTTTGCTGTTATTTATCGTCACATTTAACTTGTGCTAGCCTTTTTTTTTTTTCCATTGGTATCACAGTTATTAAAAAAATCCTTTCTACTCTTGATTTTCACTTAATCCAAATTTAAAGTAATTTGTATTATTAAAGACTAGCCTCTTAGTAGAAAACTGTGATGGTACAGTCTATGTGCTGGCAACTTGCCCAGAATTATACTTTTCAAATGTTTTTGCTATTCCTTGTTGTGATATTATTTTCATAGATAGATGTTTTTATTCTATAGTGTTATAGTTATTACATTTTTGTCCACTTACCCATTTGGAGAATTGAAGAAAAGGTTTTTTTTAAGAACAATAATTCTTTTTCTGTGCCTTTGGAAGTTGTTAGTCTTGATACTCTCTACCGCTTTTGATGAAATCTGTTTGCATACTGAATATTGAAGGCAGCTCAGAAGCAGGCACAGTTGTGCCATCTTCCCACTCTGCCATTTGGAAAAAAATAGGCTATTGAGAAACAGCAGTAATGGGGTATGCCTGGACAGGAAACAAATTGCTCTTTCAGTGAAAATGTGAGTTTTGTCAATTGTGTGAACAGTCTGAATCTGCATACAATGTCAGAAAGTTTGTGGGGGTAAAGAGCCTTGTTGGTCATAAGGATAAATATTTGTTGGTGGTGACATGAAATCATGGATGTGCTGTTACTTCATCTGCATTTGTGGAATGGTAACATCTTCCCTGAAAATAAGTATGGACAACAGCTGTTAATATGTTAAAAACTTCTAGTAACTCTTAATGTGTACTCATAAACCGATTCTCTTAAATGGAAATAATGGTTAAAATCCTATTATTTCATTTGATACGGAAAAAAAAATATTTAGCTAAGGCAGTTTCTTTTCACCACTAAATGTGATCTTCTTTTGGTATGATAAAATGCCTTTTTTTCCTTTTGTATTCTCTAGGTTTCTGATTTTGCTCCTCTGCCTTTCCATATATAATCTTCTTTCTCCTTTCTTTCTCACAGAAAGGATGGTGAATTTTAACCAGAAGCAACATTCTGTAGAAATGCCTGATTTCATTTCAATAGAGGTATCTTGATGGACTATGTTTTAAAAGGTTGATAGCTTTACAAAGCAATAGGGAGATGGGGTTCTTTTGTTATGGTAAGAATCATGGAATTCCAGTGTGATGCTCAAATCTGATAAGCATATGAAAGGTAAATATATTTCCATTTTGTATGCAACTAAACAAAAAAGGAAATGCAAAGTCTGTAGGGATGAATCCTGAATTTACAGGGTCAGTCACATTTATTCTGCTGGAAAACACTTTTTAGTTTTTCTTCCCCTGGAGGTTTAAGAAATAAGCTTACTGGCATGAGTGGCTTTACTTCATTGTTTTGAGATCAACTGTTTCAGGGAAACAGAATATTTACTTGAGTGAGTGCCATATTCCTCTGACAATTGACTTAAATTCTCATAATCTGAATTTAAATTAAAATATAATGGATCTAATCCATAGTCTTTTCCATGCAAGAATGTACTTGTTATTTAATTTATGATGCTTATTGAAATACAGAAGTTAATGACAAAGTTGATATTATGGAAAATGGGAAAATGCAGCAAAATATAGCAAAATATAGGAACATTTTTCTTTTTTGTTGGCTTTGCCTTTTTTTTTCGTTTTTTTTTTCTTTTTTTTTGTTTGTTTGTTTGAGGAAATGAAAAGCTATTGGAAGTAGAAAGTCTGAAATGTCTGAATAAACATTAGATTAACATTTAAACAATGTTTTTGCCAGTCAACTGTGTTTGTAGCAAGGCTTACTTCAATTAGTTTTAAATTTGACAGGAATTCTAATAAGTGGTGAACTAGGCATGTAAAATTTCTGGAGGAATTGATTAGGATAAATTCAAGAACATTGTAATTATTTACTTTTGCTATTTGGATGAATTTCATACCGAGTATGAAACTGCCTCTCCTGCCCCTTTCACCAAAACCTCTAGGAACAGGGGCATATAAAAAAAATATCCCAGTTTCTTGCTAGGATTAGATACCAAAATTTAGCTGCGACAGAAGTCCATTCTTTGCTGCATAAACAAATACTCTTTAAAGCTTCCAGCAAAAATCCTTTCAGGCATTACAGGAAATGAGTTCAAATGGTTTGCCTATTTTCTTTCATCTGCTGAAAATAAGATGCAGGATCAATTGTTTTGTTTATCTTTATAGTATAAAGAAAAACATTTCATTTGTAATAAAATTTCCTTTTTTACATGAAGTCCATGACAGCACTATTCTTATGGATTATAAGCATTGAATTATGAATATTTCAGGGTTTTTTTTTCTTTTGCATTACACAACTAACAGGTGATTTTTAGTATGGAAGTAGATATGTGAACATGCATGCCCTTTATATCTAGGTACACATAATATTGATAAAAGTGGGACTTGGAGAAGAATATAGTGTTATGGAGGTAGTTTCTTTGAAACTGCAAGAAGAATTGATCAGACCAAATGGCCTAGTAGTATTTATTTGAGAAATATAAGAACTGCTATTTTAGGACAGTGAAAAAGTCCTTGAAATATATAATTACATGAGGGAAACTGCATTGGCATGATATTTCTCCATTGATTTTTTGCTTGGTAGGTTTGCAGAGGAAGAAAGTCTACTTTCTAGAAGTGCAGCCCTGCTACTAGAACTTTGCTGAGTCTCTAAAATCATTGTAATCTGCATTAAGAACTATTTTTCTTTCCTAAATTCTGCTTTTCTATGTATCATTCAAGGGAACTTAGTTGTTCAGAAAATTGATCTGTGTATATTTAAAACTCTCTTGATCCTTATAATTTTTTTTCCCACTAAAGTACTGTGTAAATCACAGAAGTATAAAGAAAATGCATGCATCTAGTGTGTGAGACACGTCATTTGAGAGGCAGTTCATTATTCCTTCTCCTTCGTATGACAGCGATGAAGGGGCTTTATCAGCAAGTCAGGTAGCTGTACTTGCAACAGCTACAGCCATTTTGACATCTTCAAATTCTCAATTGATACCCCAACCCAGTATCTACAAAAGAAGAAAAAGCTACTGGTAGCATTGTATGAAAACAGATGCTTTCCTTCTCTGTCTGTAATTAGTGGAATATAATCTTGAACTTTTCACATCTTATGCAGTGATTTATTCTTGTTTATTTGCTACAGCCCGATTGTCTCTTTTGGGCTCAGGTTATGCTTGGTTTTCCTCGTTGCAAACAGGAGTCTTAATAGCTCCTGAATCACAGAGTCACAGAATGGGCTAGGTTGGAAGGGACTGCAATGGGTCATCTGGTCTAAGCTGCCAAATTTGGCTGTCTGGTTGTTGACAGATTGCATAGAGGGCTGCACTTTTAATTCCAGTTGCAGCCCCTGTTATTGATTTATTGCTGGCCATTTTCCTGATATGATCTCATTCTTTCAGCTTAGCTGATTTTTTTCTAGTTTCACTAGTTGTTCCTTATGTATTAGTCCTTTTCTAGAAGGCAGTTTTTCATTTTCCACTGTAGCATTTTCCGTAATGGGGACTTGCTGTGGAGAAGCAGAACTGTATTTTATGGCCTACCTGGAAGATTTCCATGCTGAAAAACCCTCTCTTAGTGCACTCATTTATATGAAGAACCACAAATGAGAGGCATAGATGAAAGAGAAATATCAAAAGCCAGGTTTTGCTTTGGGTTCAGATCTAAAAGTCCCAGACTATTCCAGAGTCCTGCATGTACTGCCTTTGAGTTTGCTAACACACCCTTGAAGTTCAATGCCCTTCATGGCTGACTTTCACTAGAAGCCCTTTAAGCTCTGTTTCTGCGCTTAACATGTGCCACTACTGTGAAAAGTGATTATAAGACAGAGACTTTTTTTCTGTTTTCAGTAACATATCTGCTGAATTCAGTTATAAAAGTAAGATATGCTGCATTTACCTTACCTAACAAGGCAGAGTGAGCACAGCTGGGAGAAAGCTAAGTTTTATCCTAACCCATTTGTACCAATAATTTAGTCCTGTTTGTCAGTTTCTATCAATTATCTGCCTGGAAACTGGATACATTATGAGACACCATGGGTAAGAGCCATGACGGCTGCTTACGACTTGAGAAGGTAAAAGTGTCCTAAAAACAAAGCAGTAGGTGACATTGCCTATTCTAAACTACCAAACCAGGAAAACAGTCTGGAAATTCAGAAACTTGTCCGAGAGTTTAGAAAAAAACGCCATTATCTGTTGGATGTCCCCAGTTAAATTAACAACATCTACTTGATGCCTTTTAGTGGTGTCCTGACCTCTCTTAAACTTCTATGGTAAAAAATGACCAATTTTTTAATTCAGGATAGTGCTTATCTCTCTAAGAACTTCTCTTAGAACATGCAGTTTTCTTTCTCTCCAACAGTCTGAGCTCTCTGCATGACCTCTCTCCTGAGATTCTGGACACTTGCTGTGTCCAGCAGCAAGTCTGTCTGACTCCAAACTCTGTGACTCAGATCACCTTGAAGTGAGATGATTTTATTTATTCATCCTCCTCTGGGTCCACTTCTGGGGTCAGTTTGATTTGTCCTTCCCTTTGGGATGCTTTGGCCCCATCTGGATTCTATTTGCTGTGCCTGGTACCATATACATAGATAAAAGTATTTTGAGTATATCTGCTTTCAAAATATTGATAATTTTTTTCTAATGGTGGAAATTTTGTAGTAACATGTACTGTTATAGATGTGCTGGTTGATGCTATTACTGACTGCTGCTGTTATTTATTGTTGCTGTACTAGTGAGTACATACAATCATTTGCAATAGCTTGAGATATCTATATATCTAAACTACCTACATCTGCAGCTATATCATCTCTGTCTATCTATCTATCTATCTATCTATCTATCTATCTATCTATCTATCTATCTATCTATCTATCTATTTTATTAATCATAGGTATACTGACTAATGGTGATTTTCTTAGTATTTGTGGTAATTTCTATTAAAGTGGAGGAACACAGGGGGTAAAGCCTGGGTGTTACCTAACCCTAAGGACCCTGGTCGTGATCGCTACCACACTGCAGGCTGAGTGGCCCATTAGGTAGTGAGAGCAGGAAGCCTGCCTCATTTAGGACAGTGATACCCATGCAAGGAGGGGTGTCAGTTTATCAGGTTGATTTAACACAGCTACTAGCAAATTAAAATGTTCTATTCACTTGTGATATCACTTATCCATTGTTTTAGTCTTCAGTATCTGACTCCCAACATTACTGTACTAAGCATAAAGTTTGTATTCCCCTAAAAGATCAGATCTTTTATAAATCTGTACAGCTCAGTGCATACACATGATTTTTGCTTATACACATTTATGAAAAATGTCCACAGCAAATTTTCCATTTATTAAAAAATAATATTCAATTTTATCTCTAATCTCAAATATAATCTGAATTTAAAAATAAACCACATATAGGAAAATAAGTTTAGGAATATAGGTTCTTTGGCCACCAGTATATGAAATCCAAATCTTTGCATAAAACAATAACTTTTTGAATCAAAACATCCTCTTTCTATCCCAATTTTTTTGCTACTTAATGAGCAGGCATAATGGTAAGGAAGAAAACCACACACATTTTTCAGACATGATCTTTATACCACAGCAAATTTCTGAGGCTATCTTGTGGTGCATACCCATGGTTATATGTGTTATATGTGTTTGGGTTACATGTGTTCAAAGAGAAACATTTGGAACATTAAAAAAACATTGGGATTTTTAAACCTGGCATTTATTGGAAGGGATAGAGCATCCAGTACAAAACATAAGGAGGTTTTGTGCACACTGTACACGATTCTCCACACTGTTCTCAGAAATATCATCCACCACACCTCTGGGAAAGATACATCTCAGATTCATTTAGCACTCCTCTGTGGCTAGTCAGGTTATGAAATGAAAGGCATCCATTCCTATTCTGGCCTACATAGTCAATATTTCTGCATGTGAAGGTGATAGTGCATGAATAACTTCTTTTGTCATTTATTATCTCTTGAAAAATGACGTTTCAGAGTAGGTGAAATGCTGTGGGAATTCAGGAAAATTTCCCAGGTAGCTTGAATGCAAGAAGATGGCCAAATATCTTGAACTAGTACGACAAGTTAAAGGAATTTCAAAACCATTTTTGGAGACATGGAATAAAATCCCTTGCCTGTTTCTATGGAAAGATTTGTGATGATATATCCACAGTAAGCTTAAAACTCTCCTAATTTCTGATTCAGTACCTAAGAAATGCTGCCAACACATTTGTAGATCTCCGTAAGGCCTTTCTCTCACCCTTGCTGGTATACCAGAGACCAAAAACCGAACTTTGGGGCAAAATCTATGGCAATTGCCTCCTGTAGAGCTTCATGTCTGCCTTCCTTTGAAAATTCTCCATCTCTTCACTCACTGAATCTCAACATCCTTAGTCACTATTGGTGGTGAAATGTTTTCATGTCTAAATAAATGTCTAAATACTGCTCTGGAAATGTTTGTCTATTAAAGCAATTGCTTATAGCAAACTGACATAGTGGTAGAGATTAACGAAACTTGGTTAAGTACAAGTTTTGCATGCAGGTTAAAGCATTGACAGGAAAGCCAACAGAAAATAGTGGGCTGAGGGTCTCTGTGCAAGCACAATAAAAAAAAAAGAGACAGGGATTTTGCAGATGTGACTTAGTAATCATCTGAAATGTTTTTGCTCTGTGAAATTATTGTTTAGTCAAATGGACCTAAGATATAGTGGACTAAAAGGTATAATGAAACCATACATATCTACAGAAAGTTTCTGCAAGATTTCTAAATGTCCTAAATGGTAACCACCATTATGTGCAAGAAGGTTGTATGATATAAAGAGAGCATAAACAGCTGTAAAGTTTTCTTAATCTTTTCATGCATTGTTGGATGAACTCTTTCATAATTTAAAAATTTTATATGCCTTTCTGTCATGTATTTGTAAATTATTGGCACAAAATTGGAGTAGCTCTTGCATCCAATTGCTGATGTAGATTTAAGCTTCAAGTGTAACTGATGCAAATAAAATATTGCTCATAATCTAAAGATGGTTCATCATCAGTAATCAAAAACCTCAATATTATGTATTTTCTCAGTACTTGTGTCAAAAGCAATGCAGAGCAATTTACCCTGAGATTTATAGCCTATGAAATTAAACATTTGTAAATGGTATGTAGTTGCTCATATTTTGGAAAAGGAGAATTTAATTTTACAGAATTACCTTAAGTTTCGATTGCATTTCTTGTAATGACCTCTAAAGGCAAGATATTGATGAACTGTGTCAATGCAATAATTCTTTTGCTTTTTTGGAATGTTTCATGTTTTGTCAGGACAACTTGATTTTCTCTGAGAAGATGAAATGTGCTATGAATATATTTAGTTTATTTTGTCTTTAACATTTCACCCACTAACTCACATTTACGACTGTTTCTTACAGTATGTATCAGCAAAAGATGACTTTTAAGTGTGAAGTTTTTTTCAGGAAAAAATTATGAAATTTTAGGACACCATAATAGATACATTAAAGTGATAAGAAAATTAATATTTTGCTATTTTTGCATCATTGTTGACTATATTTGCTTTGTGGAGATATTATGGACTGTAAACATGGCTTCAGAAGGACAAAAAATGTTGTTATAACTGGAAATGTATTTAAAAAAAAGCAAGCTGCTGTTCAACTTAAGAACCTTGATAGTTTGACATGTCTGACCTAGTAAGAGAGAAAGGAGGAAGTGCTTATTCAGACTGTTTAATTCTTCCTTTTTTCATTTACTCTAATTAAAAATTGAAGCAGTTGATGAAAAAAGTTTTCCTCCATTTAAAATCTAAAAGTTTGTTGAAATGAAAGATAAAAATTAAGTTGTAAAGGCTTATACCTTTCAGAAAAATATGAGAAAAAGTAGGCAGTAACTAAATTATACAGATTACATGTGAAAAATATATGCATTTATCTCTATATTTTATTTACCTGAAAATGATAACTCTAGTATTTTCAAAATGAAAAAAAAATCTACTTGGTTTTTTTTGGGTTTTTTTCAAATACTTTCCTCTCCCCCCCACCACCACCCCAATCCTTGCTTTTAGATTTGAGTTTAAGGTTTGTCTTACAATGTAAAAAAGAAGATAATTTATCTTGGTAAGAACATAATTATTTTGACATTTCTTCTGCTGACAAACCAGCAAAAACATTCAAAATAAAGAAAAAGAACCAAAATACGGCTGCAGAGTGGTCCTTCACTGGATGAGATTGTGATCTGAAAGAATGTGATGCAAACTAAAAGAATCTGAGAGGTAGGAGTGCATTGTAATTTAAGGGAAATCTGTAAGAAATCTGAATTAGCATGTGGAAAGGTATTTCTTGCTTTGTGTGAGACTGATGTTTTTGTGCAACAAGATACGTGATTTGGAAAAACAACAAGTGCAAGATGTGTATTTGGAGATTGCGACTTTAAAAATAAATTATCTCAATTTTGATGTAAGTTGCTTTGATTTACTTTTCAACTCTGCACTCAATCAACTCTGTATATTTAAGTGTTTTGTGGGCAGCAGGTTTGGTGGGCTCGCTGAACAAAGTTTTATTTGAAAACAGATGAAACATCATGAAAAGTGCCTCATGAAGATATCAACTGGAAGATTAGAACCCTGTTTGGTGCTTCAGATTATGTGCCTGCTTAAGACACCTTGTAATGACTTGTTACTGGAGAGGAGAAGAAGAATGGATTCCTTCAGAACCACCTCAATGAAAAATGTTGATGAAATGTGCTGGCCCACGAGTGTCTAGTATGATCCCAGTGCTACAAGAATAAAATAATAAATTTTGTATTCTGAAAGCAACTAGGGCTTGCTGTAGGTAAGATGTAAGTATCAAGGTAGTCTTTGGGTCCATGCCAAATACAAGATTTGAAGAGCAAATGCGGAGGATGGAGAAAAGATTAGGGCTCTGAAGATAAGCATGTTACTATGGTGACAACTGTATGATCCTAAATTGTAGATGTCCACTTTCTTGAATAGTCCCACAGTGAGTAAGCAGGATGTGTGCATTTGCCATCATTTCCAAAACCAGTCTCTGTAAGACATGAGATTTGTATACTAATTGAGGTAAAGGAATTTCCTGATAATGAATAGGTAATTTTTAAATCCTTGTTTTGCATTGATTTGTATTTTAAATACTTTAATTTGTTAATTTTGTAGAATTTAAAATATGATGCATTTTTTTTTCCTGCTGAGTTATTCTACCATTCCACTACCTGGACATCTTTTAAGTCATAAATACGTATTGGCATGCTATGTCTGATGCTGCTAGGATTTGTTAAACTATTTACTAGACTGGGAAAATTTGCTTCAGGGAAAGGGGAAACTGTCTCCCTGAGTGTACAAAAAGCCCATATACAATAAATCTTATCAGTAATTTAATATATAGTATTTTAATATTTTTAAAGAAACTGGTGGAAAACTGTCTTTTAAACTGTAATTTTTAACAATGTCATTCATTTTTTGTTGTACTTCTTTTTAATTTTCTTACAATACTGTTATCTGTGTGTAGAATTTTGATAAGATTAGTACTTACAGAAGTTATTTCATTTAAAACAGGTAATACACTGCACTGCATTCTTTGGAATGTGTCCTGTTGTTTTGTGCCAAAGACTTCTTAATACTGTGATAATGTAGTCACTTTGCCATCAGCTTTGAGCTGTATAATATAAGAAATTATTAGAATAATCCAATAGGTAGTCCAGGGTACAAAAATATCCCAGAATATGTGGCAGCAGTTGTTAAGGTTCTGTTCAGTTTTCTGCTTTAAAACATACATCATCTTTGAGGTGAGGAGGCTCCCAGCTGTCTGTGTTTCCCTGAGGAGATGTTGTGTGGAAAAGCACATAATAATGGTAATTATCCAAAGTTTCCATACTGAGTCATGGAAATACCATGATTATTCTGGCAAGTGAAGACATTTGATAAAACCCAGTACTGGACTGCAGTAACCTCTGAGTAACACCAATCCAGTTCTTCCAAACGCAACTGAGAAGCATGTCAGACACTCAATTTTTTGTTGCATTAGAAAGTATTAAACTTGTTTCAATTCATTGATCACCAACTCCAGTCCTCTAAATGGGCCTTCAGTGATTTGTTCTTGTTTCCTGAGGCCTAGCCTGCCTACATGAGACAAAATATTAATAGGTCAGGTATTTATGATGCATCAGATACTGGTATGTTGTCAATTTAGTAATCTGAATTGATGAAAATGAGTGCTAGTATCATTAAATGGTTTTAAAAGATCCAAGAAATATCAAGCCATAAATTTTATTTTTCTCCCGTCACCTCTTCATACGTATGGAGTAGGAAATCTGACAGTCAACCCCATATAGCTGGCATCCCACATCCACACCAGAATTTGCTGAAATACTTTGATGAAATATGTGTTTATGCAATTCTATTTATTTTCTTTATCGTTGGTATTTTGCATTTTGTGTGTTCTCAATTTCCACGCCTAAAAAGCTGTGCTATTATATGTTTGATTGCCGTGAAGTGTGTTATCATCAAATCCACTGCTGTTTTCTTTTTGTTCATTTGCACAATTTAAAATATGTGGCTATGGGAAACAGAAAAAGATTGTATAAGAGAGAATGTTTCCATAATTTTGGTGAGGGTTGCCTGGGACTCTTGGCCTGACACAGGAAGACAAAGTTAGTGACAAGGTTCAGAACTTTTGGTATGAAAAATTTTTAGCTAAAATGTTGCCATACTGGGAAAAAAAATCCCATCCAAGATTGAATTCACTAAGGGTGATTTTTCTGTTAAGGACTTCCCTAAACAAAGATGTGATGTCAATGAATACTAGTTTTTATACTAAAATCAGAGAAAAGACTAAGAAACATATTCAAATTTGCTTGAAACGGTATCAAGCAAATTTCACTATGTTTCTTTTAGTGACTTTATGAGATAAAGAGACCCTATTATATAAAATTAATATATGCTCTGTTCAGAGGGCTTCTTTTCATTTTCATTTCTTTTCTTTTCATTGCAAGCCACAATAATTACATTGCCTTCTGTCCAGTTTTCCTAGCTAACATTGCCAAATCATCCTATTCCCTGGATACTGAAAATATAAGTCTATAATATAGGAAATATTTCTCCTGATTCCTAATGTAACACAATTGAGATAATGTAGTATACCGGTATAAAGTTGATAATGTTAAACTGCATGGCCGTAAACCCTTTTGAAGTACTTGAATTAAAAATATGTACAGTTTCCAGGGAGTCAGCCATTAGGAAGTAAGTTAACTGGTCAAAGAGAATCAGCGGTGCTTGTGAACAGCTATTGATACAAATCCAAGATGCACAGAAGTAGTTGACATTCTGCTGCCAGTCAGAATGTTGTATGCCATGTAGGAGCACAGCATTTGTCATTGCACCTGTTCAGAGGCTTGCAAATGTTAGAAAATGTAATGTAATGGTCCATTGAAAGCTTAAAAACATAATGCACTTCTTAGAAAGAATTTGCTAGGGCACTCCTTGTGGAGGATTGAGCACTTGAAGTAGACCTGATGTGAAGAGATGCTGTATAAAGTAAAGAAAAGAAAGGTATTATTTCAGGTCAACTGGAATGAGAGCTGAGAGAAAACCAAGGGTTAGAAGTGTAATTTATTGTTAGCCCACAGAGTGTCAAGTTTTGAGTTGCAGAGCTGAAAATTCTTGCTGCTGTCGGTACGGTAAGTAGAAATACATCACATTAGTTAAATTAATTAAATTAATTTAAAAATTCTAGAGTTTTTTGAGGTAATATTATAAGTGTGGAGAACCAGTTAAATATCTCTGAATAATCTCAAATACTGGGCACTGCACAGATGCCCCAAGAGGCTGTGGGGGTCTCTATCCTTGGAGTTACTTAAAAGATGTCTGTACATGGTTCTGAGCAACCTGCTCCAGGTGATCCTGCTTGAGCAGGCAAGTTGGACCATATGACCTTCAGAGGCCCTTTCCAACCTCAACCATTCTGTGATTTCAATAATTAAATAAAATTTATTATAAAAATATGGGGCAAAATATGGATTGTGGGGTTCTTTTTAATGGATCAAATAGATTTATAGTCCACTGTAACCTTCTTATCAGCTTCTTCTCTGTGGATATCTGAAACCAAGAATTTAAAAAAATTTTTTTTTTTTTAAGAAGTTTTCCTCAGGAACACTGCATTTTTCTGACACAGCTGGTTCCAGCTGGCCCCACCACAGGACCCAGCTGAGCCCATCAGGCAAATGTATGGTGCCTCTGCGAAAATACATTAAAAAAATTGTGATTGAGACCAAGGAAGATTTCAGGAAGAACAACAGCACTGCCTGTTGCCTCACTGAACTGAGAATAATCTACAGGGATCATGGCAGATGTGGAAACTGGGAATGGAGGAGGACGGTGTCAGGAGTGAGATTGGGAAAAGCAGAGGAAAGATGTCTTCTTTAGGCCTTTAATTGCTTCTTTTTTTGTTCCACAATCCCCAATTAAGTAATTAATGTTTTATACTCAGTTGAGTTCCCAGTTAGAGTCTGCTTGCCTGTGAGGGTAGGATCCATGAGATTTTTTTGCTCTTGTTATTCCTATTTCTGTCCTTTCCTACTTGTGGGGAGTGAGTAAGAGGCTGTGTAGGCAGTGCGGGTGCCTGGCTGCTAGCTGCAAGCAACTTACAATGTGATTGGTTGGCATTAAATTTGCAGCCTTTTTTTAAAATTTTTTTCTTTTTTTTTTTCTTTTTTTTTTTTTGGTCATATGTTGCTACTGGCTCAATTTTTTTTTTCAGATGCAAAATTAAACTGTTCAACAGCAATTATTTTAACATAGAATACAGAAAAGACAATTAATTATTAAGAAATCCTAGGATACTGTGATACTGTGACAGATTAAATTTTCCAGGTGTTTTGCAAGATCAGTATTCTGTGTTATGCTGATTTATACAGGGAGAATCCCCTTATACTTATTGATCAAGTCTTCGAGAGCTATAAAAGACAGTGTTGTATGAGTATTGGATTAGGAAGTCCAAAAACTTCAAAGGACTGGAGTCTGGAGAAATAAGCTTGTGCTATTCTAGGAACTTTCTTAATCCATCCACTCTTTAAAAGAGGCTAGCTGCTCCACATCAGTTACTTTCATTTTCTTCTGTAATACAAGAAAACAATGCTGGTAATTTTTTTAATGTGGGGCTCATCTTTACAATAGCAGTACTGGATAATGACAATAAAATTAGAATCACAATAGTTCACACAGAACCAAAGATGGAAGGTATAAGGTCCCAAGCAGATGTCTTTCCCCTCCTCCCTGCCCCCCATTTTCTAATATGATGTTTTTTCTCTGTTCCAATGAAAGTTAGACTGGGCACTAGAAAAATAATGTGCAGGGGTGTTCTTTATTTCACTGCCTCTCAAGATGAAGGAGACTATTTACCTCTCTGGACTGCACTATCAACAGCCCAGAAACATCTGCATTTGGGAAGATCCTGGAGCTGCTGAGCCAGCCCTTGGCAAAGTTATAGGGGAAAGGGGCTGAGATTTGATAGAACATGTGGATCTCTTTCCTGTCTCCCTCCCCCATCCAGTGACAGTGAAGCAGATCTAAACTGCAGTGGAGGGAGGGGTAGAGAGATGCTCTTGGAATCACAATGGGCTCCTTTGTGTACCAACAGATTATCCAGAATACACGCTGAGATGTGAGTTGCACAGCATTTGCTTTTGAGTGACAGCAACAAAACTCCACCTTCCTACGCATTGTAGTCCCTGAGTAAGTAACCCAGTGAAATGGATACTAAAATTGATAGTCCACAATGAAAATTAAAATGTGGTTCACCTCTCATTAAATATGTAGAAAAAGTTATTTTAAAAATTCTATCAGAATGTCATGATTCAGAAGAAAGCACTTTTTATTTTAAAATCTTATTGCCTTGAACATTCTTCTCTATGCTTAATATTGATTCCACATAAATAACAGTATCAAAATCAATGTAGTGTGGTTAAAAAGGATTTTATTAACTTCAAGTATGTGTCAGGTTTTTGTTTTGTTCTTAGATGTGCTGTTTCTTGATTCACAGTAGAGAAAACCTCTTCCAGCTGTGAGTATGCATTCTACTATTTGAGAATTAAAAGTTGGTGAAGTTTTGCTTTATTTGCTAGGCAGGTTGAACTTCTAGAAGTTTTTGTTTTCAGCATTATGTTAGCTTCTGAATGCATTGTAGTTATCTGCATGGGGAAGTAGATTTGGTACAAATCACAATACATTTTTGGCAGCTGGTGTGCTCTCAGGAATGTCACACGATACAAATGTGACTAGTAGATATTTGACTCATCCTTAGCTGATTGCCTCGTCGACATGTTTTGTTGAACGTGACTTATTTACCGTTTTTGAGAAGTTATATAAATTTATTTAAATAGATATTAGAATCATACAATTATCGAATTATTTGGGTTGGAAGACACCTTGAAGGTCATCTAGTTCCAAACATCCTGGGAAGGGACACCTCCCACTAGACCAGGTTTCTCAGCCTGTCTTTGAACACTGCCAGGGTTGGGATGTCTACAGCTTTAATATTTTTCTAAATGGTATGAGAAATCAACTGAATGATAATTACAGTAATTTCATGAATACAAGCTGCACCATTTTGACTAAAATTCTGGTCTGAACCCAAAGTGCGGCTTATAATCAGGTGTGCCTTGTATATGGACAAAGAATGAAAAGTTGCTGCTTTAGGAGGACATGTGTCTGCTAAGAAAGGCAGGAACTTCTCTTTGAAATGGAGAATGGAAACCCCCTGCCTCCAAATTATTAGAATTTTGAAATCAAGGGGCTTTCAGGCAAAGATATGGGAATAAGGAATAACAGTTCTTTACTAGGGACATTAAAACAGAAATACAGTACTACAAAGAAACAAACTCCAAACCCTGACAAAGTCAGAGTACAACACCGTCAGGCAGGGTGTTGGTAGCAGTCCCATTAAATGATGGTTGCATCCTCTTGCAGATGTGATTCAGTGAAGCAGTGCTCCTGTACAAGGTGCAGTTTCCCTCTAAAGGTACAGTGATGATGCGGAGAAATCTGGTTTTCCTCTGGAGTCCAGTGGAGAAAGGGGCTCCCTTAGTGTCCCAAAACCTCTGTTTTTATCTTGGTAAGAAATG